>CAWUFW010014100.1:0-432856 GCA_963921515.1 Calotriton arnoldi
ATTTGTAGCTTCATGAATATAGGGGCGAACGAATGAGACACTATAGCTAGTCGGTTTTGGGATTTTGGGTACTGAGGTGGTAGGAAGGCCTAGCCCCTATTCACTGAGGTCCTGTTTTCCTGCGCATAGTTCTATGTATGTGAAGAATCCCCGCAACAGTACAAGTTGAACAAAAACATTGGTTACCTTTGTTTGCAGCACAATGTTGCGACTGAGCTTAACATGTAGTAAAATCAAGTCTGTTAATGCGTCTCTCCTTTTCTTCATGTTCTTTTTTCCTTCCAGGTGCGAGACTAATGCGGAATGTTTTTGCAGTGAGGTTGAAGCAGGAGGATTAAGGAAGCTGTCAAGTCAGAGACCCGTAATCCGGGAAACAGGTACATGGCAGGCAAAGAGGCTAAGCGAAGGGGAGGAGTGTGGACGGTCTTTAAATAAGACTGCTTTAGATTGTTCACATTCTTATTGTTTGTACAAGGAACAGGCGCAGATAATTAACTTGATGAGGCTGTCTTCTAGTAGGTGTTTTAAGAATGTTCACAAAGGTCACGTTCTAATTGCTTATAGCAAGGAACAGGTGCAGATGATTAATTTGATGAGTCTTTCTTCTAGAAGGTGTTTTAGAATGTTCACAAGGTCAAGTTCTAATTGCCTAAAGCAAGGAACAGGTACAGGGGATTAATTTGATGAGGGCTGTCTTCCGGAAGGTTCACGTTGAGGTCATCTATGTCAATTGCTTGATGCTTATTCTGGTGGATTTTCTGGATGTTTTTGTGGCGCCTGAAACCTGACCTTGCATATGCATGGTAAAACATTTGTAAAAGCTATTAAGCTTTTTCAAACAAACCAGGGAACATCAGCTGCAGATAGCTATCACCAAGAGCATGTAATATGGTCAAAAGTCAGGGTACAAAACGTTTGTTCATTCATAACTGTTGGGAGGAATGATATGAGTCATGCCGATATATTGTGATAGTCAAGAGAGATGAGCTGTGGCAGGAATCCTGACACTCATACACCCACTGATTCACCAATACACCTTGAGCTATATATTTAACCCTCATAAACTTTTTCACAATACTCACAGTCACTGGATGATGTCATCCGTGATGTCATAAGTGATGTCCTTTGAGATGTCATCAGGAATGTTACTGACCATGCCATCTGTGATGTATTATGTGAGGTCATAAGCAGTGCATTGGGGCATGAATTATAGTTAGCTCACTAACTATAAGGGCTGAATTTCTCTGGTTTTGTACAAGTGAAAAGTCAGCTTAACTATAACGTCCCAGTATTCTTTATTTTTTTCCAGTGAATTTCATTTTTTTTTATTACGTTTGCTCTCTATAAGTCCTTGCAACCTTTGGTTTTTTCAGTGAATTTCTAAGGTTTTTTAAATGCTTATTCCTAACTGTAACGTCCCTATAACCTTTGTTTTTTTTCAGTGAATTTCTATGTTTTTTAAGCAGTAGTCGAGTTTGTAAAGTGGTGGAGAAAGGGGCGGGCCTCCCACCAGCTCTCAGGAATCCCACTATGTAAGGCTTACAGGAGGTACCAGGAGAGCTTCTTGGCCCCCAAGGTCCCTCAGAAGTAAAGTGGACTTTACCCCCCAACCAGTAGTGCACAACGAGTTGTATTCGCGGAGTGGTGGAGAAAGGGAGCATGGCCTCCAAGTCCTCTCCGCAATCCCACTGTCTGGGACTTACTGGAGATAACAGAAGGGGTTCCTGGACCCCAAAAACCCTTAGCATCAAAGGAGACTTCATCCCCCAAGAACCACTGTGCCAGGAGGCCCATTTGCAGAGTGGTGGTGAAGGGGGCGTGGCCTCTGGCGACTTGCCTGAGGTTTTTAAAACAAAAGTTTAAGGGAGGGGGCTATCCCCCGGGGCCAAGCCTTTTTTCAGTAGGTGAGGGGGGCCGTGCAGCCCCCCTTCTTGGGCTGGTTTTAGCCTTGTGCCCCGATCCCCCTGGCCCGGCCTTTTCTTTTTTGTTTTTATATATCATCTATAGAGAGGGGGGCCGAGTGGCCCCCTCTCGGCACGATTTTGCCCCCGGAGACCCCATCCCCTGGGGCCTGCCCACTTCTTTTTTTTTGTAGAACAGGGTGACCCCCCATCCCTGGGCTGATTTTGGCACCCAGGGCCCAGACTTTGAATTTTTTTTTAAATTAATACTAGAAGAGGGAGGGTCACGCAGCCCCCCTTCCTGGTCCGATTTCTTCCCTGGGGACCCTATTCCCTGGGGCCCAGCCTTTTACAGATGGGAGAGGGGGATATGTGGCCCTCTGCCCCTGGCCAAATTGAGCCCAGTGGACCCCATCCCCCAGGGCCTGCCCATTTGAAGTGGGTGCCTCGGGGGCATGGCCAAGATGGCGGACGGGTGAGACGTGTTTCTCTGTTTGTCTGCTTGCACCCCGGGCCTGCTTTTGATAAAGCCCCTAAATTAGCAGCAACAGTTCTTACCTGCCTGGTGACAGTAGCTTTGACACCCTGCTTGGACTGAGGTTCTGGGCCCCAGAGCGGGCGACTGCCGGAAGTGTGATGGGCCTTGGTCCGCGACTGCGGGAGACAGCGGGACTGAGAGCTGGGCTCCCCGGCCCGAGCTGTTGAGACGAGTGCTACTGAGGACTGCTGCCTAAGCCCGGGTGGAGGTGTGGATCCGGCTTTCAAGTCTCGAGACCCCAGCGGTAGGAGCGCGAAGTAGTACACTGGAGCTGACCCGGACAGGACCGCGGTCCAACCGAGATGGCCAGGTGATCCTGAGGTTGGCTGTGTCCGGGGCCTGGGCTTGCCCAGCCTCCTCGGAGCTTCAAGGGCCCCATCGCACTTAGCCTGCAGGGCAGCACCCGCACCTGAGCGGCCCTCCTGTGCCCACGAGTAGATTCAGAGGTGGGCCGGTGGATGTTGAGGCTGCGAGGCAGCGCATCTGGAGAGGCGATCGCACCTGGGCTGCTGTGCCGCACCGCCAGAGGCAAGGAGAGTTACGCCCATGAGTAAGCTAGGCCGACTCAGCTTGTGGCGGTTATCTGAGATGAGCAGGGCTTTCTAGGAGGAGCAGGGGGCCCGCTGGTGGTGGGCCAAAGTTTCAAGCCCTCTGCGGACCTTCACCCGGGGGGGCGGCCGGCAACCTCAATGCCGGCCCTTTATACGTGCACCCTGCCTAGACTGCGCCACAACCAACGCGCACGGGATAGCCTACATGGAGTGCCGGGGATCCTCAGGAGCTACCCAAATTGTGGAACTTGAACTGGGAGGTTCTGCCCGGCCTGGATTTGCCACGTGACCCTCACTGGGATCTCCCACAAGTGGCACATGCCTACCGCTTCGCCCTATAGCATTCCTTGGACAACACTGCTGGGGACCCAGAGTGTCTTCCTTGCTGGGGCCTCAACCCTGATTTTTGGACAGTGCCCTGGCCTGGGGGAGCTATTCTTTATACGCACACAGATCCACGACTCCAGGTCTACCTCATGGTGAGTCCCGGACCTTGGCTGGGGCCTGGACACGATGGTCACTGGAAAGGGAAAGAAGGACAGATCAGTGAAGGACATGCTGCTCAAAACGTCGGGTTCCCACCCCGAGGGCCCCACACCACAACTGAACACGGATGACCCTATGGACTCTGGTGGACCAGAGGCCACGGTCAATCGTACCTTCATCGAGTCCCTGTTCGCATCCCTATGGGAGTATCTCCAGTCTATGAAAAGAGAGCTCTCAAATGACCTAAAGAAGGTTCGCAGTGACTTGGATTCCCTGGGCAACAAAGTGAATACCCTGGAGAACCATGAGACAAGCAGGGAGGAGGAGATCGAGTGTTTCCAGCAGGAAGCACTCCGACTTCGCATTCAAAATCTGGACTTAGAAATACCGCTCCCGTCTCAATAACATACGCATTAAGGGCATTGTGACCGACGTGGAGGACACTGACATAGAGACCTTTGTTTCTGATCTCTTCTGTGCAATTCTTAAGGAACCCCCAGACTTTGAAATCCAACTGGATCGCACCCCTTGAGTGGGCCCCAGGAGACCAGCTCCGGCACCGCTGGCCAATATCCTGACGCGTCCATGATTTTCAATTGAAGAAGTGCATCTTCCGAATAGGTAGGGACAAACACTTGCTACAGTTTAGGGGCCAAAAATTCACACTGTACCAGGACCTGGTGGTGACCACCCTTCAAAAATGCAAGGCCTTCCGCTCGGTCACCTCCCATCTCCTACCCTCTGGCATGTCCTACTCCTGGGGACACCCATTCAGACTGGCCTTCCAGTTCCAGGGGGAGCTTCGCCAAGTTTGATCTGTGGTGGAAGCATGCAAGGTCCTAGGGATTGGGGCTTCCTCCCCGGGTCAGGGTCACCAGAGCAGCCACAGCTGGACAACGGGACTTCGCCCAGACCCTGATACTATGGCCAAGGAACGGCGTGCAGTTCTGGCGTCACTCACAAAGGAACTTTCAGACCCTTCGTCACCATGAGCTGGTCGAGAATGCAAATGCTGACCCATTTTGTCTCTCTTTTTCTCCCCCTTGCTGAGGGGACGAGGGGCAGGCCCAGGCAGAGGGTACACTGGCCACTGGTACCCTTTCTTTCTTTCTCCTTGGAGCATGCCTCTTTGGACACTGACCAATTACCTGAAGCCCGTTCAATTGTTTGTTGTTAATATTCTTGGGGATTGTTTTTTTCTATTCACTTCCCGGGACCCCCACACATTCATCCCCCTTCATATTCAGCTTGACCCAGACATGACCCCATACTTAGCACCGTTGATTGACATAACAATTGCAACACTAGGGGCCTGGCATGGGCCTATGGCTAGCCCCCTTATCATCGCCCTACATACATGACAGCGGACTTCAAGATTCTTACCCTGAACATTAAGGGCTTGAACAATCTGACTAAGAAAAGGGCCATTCTGTCCTACTTGCAACACTCTGGAGCTCATATCTGCCTCCTACAGGAAACCCACCTCCTTACTGGGAATGTCCACAGACTCTGCTCGAGGGCCTTCCCGTACCAGTATTTCTCATCTCTCACGTCAAACTGCAGGAGTGGCTATACTCATCTCTAACTTTTTCAAGGGGAAGGTTGGGCCTTGACTGGCTGAAATTAGAGGGGGGCTTCTGGCTTGTTCTGTCACCTACTCTTCTCTTATGAGCCTAGACATGCGGTATTTGGCAGCTGCGCCATTTCCTTGTCTCTTCTTCCACACTTTTGGCTCGATTGTTTTTAAAACCTCCCTCTACCCTACCTGTCCTCTCTTGGTCCACTTAATATTACCCTTGTACAATTGGGAATTTGTGTATTCCTTTATCCCTAGCACTGATGTTCAATTTATGTAACCGGGTCCTGATGATGGCCTAACTTGTCTACAGGCCAGAAACGCCGTCGACTTCCACAGTGGAACTCCTGGCTCCTTTATATACCGGATTCCCTACCTTACTTTTCTTTATTCATGTATCATTAATTGTTTGGGCATCTCAAATTGTATAAAGAATTTTAAGTTCACCTACCTTTTGTTGCGCCCACCACAATCGCTGTATATACCACATCACGTGTCACTTGCGCTATCACCAAAATTTCACGAGCACTTGTACACAGTATAATTTCGGTTACATGTCATTTAATGTAACACAGTGCTACCACCTCATGTGATTGTTCATATGAAGTCTAATATGTCCAACAGGATCAGCAATTGAAATACAATTTATCTTCTGCAAAAATGTCTCCCTGGCTTTCTCCCTTCTTGATTTAATCCATGGTAATTAATTGTGGCCTGTTTACTTGCACGCCAAATAACACCCTTGCTTGTTACATATTACTGCCCTAGTCTCCATGTGGTTTAAAGGTTACGTCCTGTAGTGCGATACTGCCTATTCTAGTAAGCCAGAGCATTTTCTGCTCTTGCTTACTAGAAGCAGAGCAGCATTTGCTATGGCTTGGCTGGAGCGGTGCTCCCACAAGCCAAAGAAAATAGCAATGTCCCGGGGTGGGCACCCCGGGAATTTGCAGGAGCTGGCTCTGGGCGTTGGCGATCCGCAGGGCCATCCAGGGCTCCAGAAGGGGGGGCACGCGGCCCCCCTCCCATCTTCTAATTTGCCCCGCATTTTTTAAAATTAAAGCCCTCTCAAGGCCCGACTAACCCCTCTGGACCTGTAAATTTGTAAAGGTGTATTTGTTTTATGTGTCTCCTCCCCTGATTTAGGACTATTGCACTCAATCACTGTTTTTTTTTTTATAAGGAAGATTTGCGAACGCATTTTTATCTGGTACTGTATGGGTCCTTGTATTTTTTGCTACACCTGTACAAGTCACATTATTATTTAGAATGGTACTGCGTACCTCTCTCTTTATTGCTACACTGTATGCTATGATCATTGTGTTTTTTTTCATTTTGTTCGTTATTTGCAAAATCCAATAAAAAAATTATAAAAAATAAAATTAAAAATTAAAGGCCAGGGGAGGTGGTGGTCCCCATGGCTGCAGGGGGAATCCATGAGGTCTCCCACATGAAATTACAATAAAGCCCCGGGGGAGGTGATACTTCCCTGGGCTGGGGGGGTCAGAGAGGCCCCCCCATTTAAAATGAAATAAGCCCGGGGATGTGGCAGTCCCTGGGGCAGCGGGGGAGGCCATACTGTCCTCTCCTGAATTGATATTTTAAGAAGCCCCTGGAGGGGGGCATGTACCCCCCTTGCTTATTAAAACAATGCCCCCAGGGGCCTATAATAAACAAAGCACGGGCCGGATGGATCTGCTGATCCCGCTGAAAATTTTAAAAATGCCTTTTTGGCTCTGGGGGATCCCAGTGTGCCCCCCTGCTGCCAAGAGACCTAGGGAGGTCAGGGTGTTTCTATCCTGCCCCCTTATCTTTTTTTTACATTTTTTGTGGGACTTGGTTCAACTGAGTCCCAAGATGGTTTCCAACACTTCCTGGTTGAAGTGTTGGCAGCCAATCAAATTTCAGTCTGGTCTTTGTAGGAGTTTGGGCTCTGAGATATCTATATTTTTTTAATGAAATTACATCTGAAACAACTGGACGGCTTTACATCAAATCACAAAAACAAGCTTTCTGGACCACCATCAGCCTTTCTGCCAAATTTGGTGTAGTTCCATTCAGCGGTTCAGGCTGTACTCGTGTTCAAAAAATGAAAAATCCCCATAGACATAACGCTTGACGGATCACCCCGAAACTTTCAACACAGCAGCTGAACCAAAAGGGGAAGTTTTTTAAATTTTGTGAAGATTCGTCAAGCAGCGCTAAAGTTATTGGCAAAACAAAAAACGCTTTTCCTATGGAATCTTTGGTCCTAACTATAACTACCTACTGGCGGTCGCCAGTAGATAATAAACATTTCTATGCATATAAAACAATTAGATAGAAGCCACCACCATGGTGATGTTTACAAAAAGAAGTAGTATGGAGATGAATAATCAGCATCATAGTACCAAAAATGAATGGTAACAGAGAAGAAGAGGGAGAAAACGCACCTCAGAAAAGACATGTTTGGTGAAGCATTTAAACAATGCTTGCTGACCAAGAGCTCCAAATGAGGCTTTTAAGACCCTAATCTTGAAGAAGACAACAGGAAAGGAAAAACTATGTGAACCGAAGAAAATAAGTTTACATGGCCTAAGCAGGTCATGTTGAAGAAAGTGCTAATCCCTGGAAAGCTCAGAAGAAATATCCAGCCTTTATATTCAACGGTATGATATTTCAGACAGAGCAAGAGCTTACTGAAGAACGGACGTAGGATAAAATATATATCTAGGGACAAAACCTCCACTGCATTATAAGTTCAAAAAGTTGAAACAGGCAATGAAAAGCAAGCATTAGATTAGAGGAAAATATGTCTCTGAAGCGGGAGACATCCAAACTACCGTAAGTTTAAGGGCAATCACTCTTACAGCCCTCAATATACCCAGGTTTATGGATGTAAGAAAACCCAGTATCTTCTAAAAGAAGAGAAATAAACAATAGACAGGGATGTTCTCTTAAAAAGAAAGGATCCCCAATCATAAAAACAATACATAGGCATAGTAACTAACCCCTAAGGGGTAGAACAAAATGAAAAGAAGCACCTATGGATTTCGTATCTGAAGAAAACATTCAATCCAATAGAATAAAGACGTCCAAGAGGATGGACCATGATGTTCTAAGAACTAGTTGTAATGAACAATAGAATGCACGCCCTAAATGGATGAAACCATTATTCGACATAAAGAACTTCTTACCCGTCGCACCTGAATTACAACGCACCATCAACACCACCTTCAAAACAGGCACCTTCCCAGACAACTGGAAGCGCGCAGAAGTCAGACCCCTGCTGAAGAAGAGAACGCCATCCTTGATCCGTCCCAATCCGGATTCCGAAGCAACCGCAGCACAGAGACCGCCCTACTTGCCACCACCGACGACATCCGCACCCTCCTGGACCAAGGCCACTCCACAGCCCTCATCCTACTCGAACTATCAGCGGCCTTCGACACCGTCTCCCATTGCACACTAGTCATCAGGCTACACGACACAGGCATACAAGGAACAGCCCTGTACTGGATCCGATCATTCCTCACAGGAAGAAGCCAAAGGATCAGACTCCCACCCTTCCTCTCCGACCCCACGAAAATCACCTGCGGAGTCCCACAGGGTTCATCACTGAGCCCCACCCTCTTCAACATTTACATGGCCCCCCTCGCAGCCATCGTCCGACAACACGGCCTCAACATCGTATCCTACGTCGACGACACCTAGCTCATCCTCTCCCTCACCAAAGACCCCAAACTCACTGACAAACTCAACTTCCAGAAAGGAATGCAAGACGTCGCAGTCTGGATGACCAACAGCTGCCTGAAGCTCAACGCCGAGAAGACAGAAGTCCTCGTCCTCGGTACCACCCCTTCTGCATGGGACAGCACCTGGTGGCCGACCGCCCTCGGAAGCCCACCTACCCCCTCAGACCATGCCAAGAACCTAGGCATCGTACTCGACTCATCACTCTCCATGAACTGACAGGTCAACGCCGTCACCTCCAGCTGCTTCAACACCCTCCGCATCCTCCGCAAGACCTTCAAGTGGATCCCCCCTGAGTCAGTTAGACAGTCACCCTCGCAGACTGGACTATGGAAACGCACTCTACGCCAGCATCAACAAGTCCCTACTCCGCAAACTCCAGACAGTACAGAACACCGCCGCCAGACTCGTCCTCGGCATCCCCCGACACGAACACATCAGCCAACACCTACGAAGTCTCCACTGGCTCCCCGTGGAGAAAAGAGTCACTTTCAAAATCCTCACTCACGCCTACAAATGCCTACACAACAACGGACCCAAATACCTCAACGACAGAATCAACTTCCACGTACCCAAAAGAAACCTCCGGTCTTCCAACCTCGCACTGGCCGAAACCCTGCGCATCCACAGAGCCAGAGCAGGCGGAAGATCCTTCTCTCACATTGCAGCTAAGACCTGGAACGAGCTACCAGCAGACATCAGACGCGCCCCCTCCCTGATCACCTTCAGGAAGACCCTCAAGACCTGGCTCTTCGGCTAAACAGATCTGCGGACCCCCCCCCTCAGGGCCTTGAGACCCTCATGTGTGAGTAGCGCGCTTACAATTCCCTGATTGATTGAAGAACAATGTAGACTCCTTGATGCTACAAATACGTAAGATCTCAGAAAAGAGGTGTACAAGCATCAAGGAAAAGACATTTGTGGGGTCTTGCCAATAGGCAAGAAAAGAATATCATTAATGTCCTGGTAGGAAAGATTCATCGGTAGGACAGTGACCGCAGTGAAAGGTAATAATAAAGCCAAGTGAAGCACAGAGGCCTTCTATAAAAAAGACATTGCTCGGAACAAACATATCACGGATAGACCAGCCCTTCACGGATAGACCAGCCCAACATTATTATTTGGGAAGTCTCTATTATGCATAGTCTTTGTGCTCTAGAAAACCACTTATGCAGGTTGTCAGTTCCACAGCATAACCAAGCATAGTGCACAATTTGTAAAAGAATAAGTCCTGTTGTCCAAGGATATTTTAGGAAACTGGTTGCTATTAAATATAAGTATTCTGAATGCCAAAGCAGAATGTAGCTAAATTAGAGTATACCCTAAGGAGATTTGTTAATTAACAAAGAGTTACTTACTCATCAGGAACACTTTGGAATACTAGGCTATCAGTGCAATGAAGCATCATCATCAAAGACTTTATTTAGATCACTTTAGATCATAAAAGTATGGACAAGACAAAATGAATCACACATGTACATAAAAACGCAATTATAAATAACAATAAATTTGTTTTAAGACGTGCCAAACATACATTTAAAATATGATTTAAAAAAGTATATAAAAGCCCCAATATGGGTAGACACAATACAGCCAACTGTAATATATACAAGAGATAGCAGGATAGCAAAGATTGTGACCTGAAAAGAGGAAGAGAACAGCACTATTGCGAAATCAAGCACAGAGGCGCACCCAGGCATCAGATAATCTGTTTAAAAAATAAAAGCAGATTGTACATATTTCGAGCGTGTTATCCAAATTGCCATTAAAAAATTGGCCATGCAGAAGACCATAATCCGGCTAGTGTTGGATTGCAGTAATCTGAATTCCTCCTGGTATTCCCAAATGCCCAAGTTTTTGCAAAGGGGATCATTCCACTTTGAACTGAGTTGTTTATAAAGGGGGCAGAAAAACAAAACATGGATAAGAGATTCAGAACCCCCTTGGCAACCTACACAAAGATCATCAATAATGCCATTATCCTGTTGCCATTTGATAGTGAATGTTTTTACAGGTAGAGATTCATACCTAAACTGTAGGTAGAGTTTCCTAGCTAAAGGGGGAACAATTACATCAATGGTACTTTTATTAAAAGCCACTGGTATTGGTCAGTAAATGCCACGGCTAAAGAACCATTACACGGCATAATGTTATCAATTGCAGCAATCTCCCAAAAAACTGCTTTAATGCTAGCTTTCGAAATTTAACACATGGTCTCAGGAGAGACCTAATATGTGTCCAAGTTCAGCCTTTGTAGTAGGGCCTTAACGGTACAGAGCCACAGAATTTTCCTTGCACACTGCGGGACCAAAAGGTCTTGAATGCCCACCTGATAAAACTCTAGGGCAGGTGTAGTCCATAGCCGGTGCCAATAGATGAGGAGTATATACTCAATCTTGTGGGTGATTTTCTTTTCGGCCAAGTCTAAGTAAAGTGGAGTCAATGGGGTACTTGCCAGAAGGTTCAATAAAGACCTTAAAAACCTATGCTCCACTCTTAAAGGTAGAAGGGGTGTGCAGTTCCTCAAGGTAAGAAACATGAGAAAGATTAGAGTTCCAGGGAAAGGAATGTGTTACAGTAGATCAGATTCATACGGCTTTCATACGGCTCTGTCTGCCTTTCTCTTGCTATTTGAAAATACTTCAGTAGTTTTAGAAAAATACAAAGCAAGGATATCCTACTGTGCAGTCTTTTACACAGGTCTGAATACAGAGGCCAGTCCTCATCAAGCCCTACTACACATATACACTCTCACATAGAAACACACTGTCACATAAAGATAGAGCAACGACGGGTGGCGATTGCTAAGGCCGCCATCACTGATATACTGGCAGATAAGGCAATGAGCAAAGCAATAACCCAAAAAGAGACAGTGTATGAGCTTAGTGAACAGATTGGTCACCATTTGGCAGTTCGTACAAGACAACAAGTAACATCAAATATAATTCAGGAAGTTAGTGATCCTGTGCTAGGATTAATTACCAATCCAGATCTAATTAGGGATGCTTTTAAGAGGTATTATCAGACCCTATACACAGCTGCTATCAGGATTGTGAAGAGTGACATCAAAGTATATCTAGACTCAGCTCCATACTTAAAATTCATAGAAGAAGATCAGGATAGTTTAGACAGCCCACCGCAATGGGAAGAGATATTACTGACCATCAACAGCTTAGCAAGAGGGAAAACAGCCGGTACAGATGGCATCTCCACTGAATTTTATGTCACCTTTTCCTGCCAGTTAAAAAGAATCATTAACAAACTGTTTGTTCATATTTCTAATGGTGGGCGACCCCCCGGATCATGGGTTATGGCAAAAATTGTGTTTTAAAAAAAAAAATCCCCCTTGCAACTGGGGTCATACCATCTGATCACCCTTATAAATGATTCGAAAATGTATTCAAAACTGCTGGCTAGTCGACTTGCACCATTAATTCATTAGGTTGTCTCAGAAAGTCAACATGGGTTTGTCCCGGGGAGATCTGCAATAGATTATATTCAGAGAGTATTAGCATTATTTGATATTACCAATATTGCAGGAAACCCTATGGCTCTCATTTTGTTGGATGCAGAGAAAGCCTTTAATAGGGTCTCCTGGCAATATCTCTGGACTACAATGTCTAGGATTGGTATTAGAGATGGCTTTATCAGAGCATTCCAAAGATTATATGTCGAACCATCGGCGGCTGTAATGGTGAACGGTATACTCTCAAAAAATGTTTTAATCTCTCGTGGAACTAGGCAGGGTTGCCCCTGCTCCCCTCTTTTATTTGCGATTTTATTGATCCATTTATTTGCAAACTATAAAATAATGTACATATACCGGCAATATGGTTGCAGAATTGGGCAACTAAGACCTTGGCCTATGCAGATGATATTGCCTTGGTTACAGCAGATTCAAATTTAGTCATAATGGTAATTGAAGAGGTGGCCGAGCGGTTCGGGCATATCTACGGATATGCTCCGAACCAAGACAAGACGCAGATAGTTCTTAACGATAAGGCTAAGAAGCTAGATCAACGGGTTGCCGAAAAGGCCACATATCTTGGTATCAGTATATCCTCCAGGCTAGATAATGTGGTTAAAGATAATATGGAGCTTCTCACGGAGAGTGTTAAAAAAGATCTTGCATGTTAAATAATTTGCAATTATCTATAGGTGGTAGGTGTAACGTAATAAAAATTTTATTTCTTCAGAAAATTCTATATCTTTTTAGGGTTATTTGTTTAGAATTCACACCTCAATGGATCAAAGGAATGGAAAGTATATTTTCCCGGTTTATATGGGCATATGCGCAACCTCGTAGAGCCCTCAGGTTTCTTACCTTACCTAGGGACATGGGGGGTTTAGCTCTTCCGAACTTAAAATTATACTATTGGGCTGCTACATTGATCTATAGCCGGGAGCTGTTCAGTACGAATACAGATAATACTCAAACTGATAGAATCCCCTCTCCATTTGAACTTATTCTGGGGAGTGAGACCGTAGGATGTTTCTGGCGCCAAATACATATCAGCTATTACTCTTTTTGGTGCTTTTAAAGTATGGGGTGCTATGCGTAGAACCCTGGGAATTGGTAGATTATCCTTTTATACAGCGATAGCTAATAATTATAATCTTCCCGAGGTGTTCAGGGATCCTTCCATGGGGAAGTGGATCAGGGCAGGAATCAATCAGATTGGTTGTTTCTTCTCCCCCTCAGGACATTAGTCCTTTGAAGAGTTGAAAAGGGAATATACTCCAGGTCAGAGATTTTCTTTTATGAAAAGGAGGTAGATGGGCTAAGTTTGAAAGAGTGGATACTGTTGAAAGAATTGTGAAAAACAAAGGAGGCTCTATTGGGGAGGTATATAACCTGTTAAATGCTGTTAGGCCAAATGATCTAGACAAGTGCTCCCAAAAGTGGCAGCTGAAGTTGGGGGTCTCAGATGCGACTTTTTTGTATGCATACGAGTTGTCGCAATCTATCTTAATGTCCACCAGGCTACAAGCACAGTTTTATAAGACATGCTTTTCCTGTATTATATGCCAGACAGAATAGCAAAATGGGGGACTTGGAAAGGAACATTTTGTCCACGTTGTGCACTTTATAATGCTGACAGCATTCACGTTTTTGCGTCAAGTAATGTTTTGTAAAAACTAATTAAGGATATAGCGTATTTTTTATCTGAAGTATTAAAAAGTGAAATAATATCAAATGATGTAATTTTGTTAGGGGTCTCTGAAACAAATCTTTTAGGGGGAGGTCATGAATTGGTTTTTATATCTATGGCAGTTTTAAGGATATGTATTGCTTCCAACTGGCTGGACCCTAGAGCACCAGTTTTTCAGCAATGGTTGGCCAGGTTATTAGCAATATATAGTCTGGAATTAGCCATATATAAACGAAAAGGGAGGCGTTTACGCCGAAAGGGTAGGAAAATCTGGAACCCCTTGAGGACATGAATTCGAGATCAAAACGGGATATGCGAATTATGGACCATAAGCATTTATTTTCATTTTTGGTTTGCTCTGGTCAAGATTCATTTTTTATATATTATAAGAAGTAGTTCGCACATGGAAATTTAGGATTTTACGGTCGTTATATTGGCTACACTTTATTAAGAATGTATTGTATTGTCATGTTCTCTGTAGGGATTTCCATTTTGCATTTATGAAATGATGTAATGTGCCACACCTGATTGATTTTGTTAGGTGGAAGTTCTTACCTGTCTGAGGCGGGGTGCTGGGCGTTCTAAAGACTGGGCATGTCTCGGACGGCCCCCGCGCGTCCCGAGCACACGCTCACTGTGACTCATGACGGCTCCCGGCCGTCATGAGCACGGAAGAGGTTAAAACAAAATGAATAAAGATTGTTTAAAAAAAAAGAAACACACTGTCACATGCATGTACAAACACACACAGAAATATACACACTCATTTACATTATGTAGACTATTGCATTCAAACTGGCTCTCACACATATAAACACATTAACACACATGCAAATATTTCAACACTTCCTGATGTACAACTAATACATAGACACACATATCCTTACACACTGTCACACAAACATACTCACACACACATATACATTTTGACACACACATACACATTCTTGCACTTGTACAAATACTCTTACACAGACATACACGTTCACACATGCAAACAGCAAATATACATACACACTCGCACACATTCACTTGCATGCAGAAACACACACACACATTGACGCATATGTAGACTCTCACATGCAAACACACTCACGTACATATAAACACACAAGCACACACTCACAAACATACATAAACACTCTCACACAAATGCAGAAACACACACACACACACATTGACACATATGTACATTCTGACAAGCAAATGCAGTCGCATACTCATAGGCATACACGCACACACTTTCACACTTACTCACATATCACTAACACAGAGACACACATATGCCTACAGACTGTCACACAAACACACACACATACAGATTTTTTTCACAATACTTTATTGTATTTTGCTAGGTGCATACAGAAAAGTAAAATATTTCTCAGTGAACATGCCAATGTATCATCCTTACATAAAGTGGGTATTCTTGTGTTCAAACATATATTTAGCTGACAGAGCCTTTGAGAGTCAAAAGTACAGTGATTCACACCATCCTGTAATTAGGCTACATGATGGAACAAAGTCAATTTAGAAATTTAGAACTATGTCTATGATAAGGGGGGGTCCGAACTTGGAGGAGAGAGTGGGCGAGGACACAGGGCGGTAAAAAGTGGGTGGGAAATGGGAATGGGGAGGGAGGCAAAGGGGATAGGTTGTGGACTAGATTGGGTCCAAAAAGGGCAGTCTGCCCACTATGTGCCCAGAGACTTTGTGAGCCGAAAAGTCTTAATGGATAGGTTGTCTAGGCCTTCGCATGGGGTCTTGTGTTCTAGCACAGAGTCCCGGAGTTGTCCCATCATTAGGCCTGGATGTTGGGCCCTAGAGTGCCTACAACAGCAACTATGAGAAGCATCAGGGGACCATTCAGACTTGCAATAATACATTCGTAGGATTTCAATTTATACATTTCCTGAAGCCAGGAGTCATTGGATGGACAATGATTAGTGCGCCTGAACCCGAGGATGCATATCTTTGGAATAATCAGCCATCTGAATTGTTGGTTGGTGACATCTGTGCATTGTATGGAGTCATGAATCAGTTGGGTCATGTCAGGTCCTTGAAAAAGGAAAAGATTTTAAGATCATCATTGTCACAGAGGCCCAGTATTGGGCCAGTGTGGGGCATTTCCACAGTAAGTGGACAATATCTCCTTCCAGGGATCTGAGGAGCCAGTAATAAGAAGCTTCGTAGTTGGAGAGGAGTCCAGTGCCATTGGTAAAGAATTTTAAAGTAACTGAACTTTAATCTGGCTTCCCAGAGATAGCCATCATGTGTAGTAAGTAGATCTGTCCAGTCCTCATCTGTGTATTGTAGTCTCAATCTGTATTAATATGTCAGAGAGCAGGCCACTGGAGCGGAGTATCGCTGGTCCATCAGAGTTCGATAGAGACCTGACACAAACCCTTTGTACATACCCCATTTCTGCAAGTAGTCCATAATAGAGGATGTTACCAGTGTTACTGGAGGAGAACCCAACATTTTCCAGAGACAGTGTTGGAGACATTCATTGTCCCAAAAAGATTGCAAGGGCGCATTGTGTTGGGCCTGTGCTTCAGCAGAAGATTTGTATGTCTGGCCTGTGAGTAGGTCTGATATAGAGCATAAGCCTTTAGTATTCCATAGGGGTTCTTTACAGTCTATTAGTAATGATGGTGCCTTGGAGTGAAGTGTAGGGTGGACTTTCAGGAGCCTGTGGGCCCTTTTCCAGGCATGCATTGTGGTGGCCAGGTCTGGGAGGGGAATGAGAGAAGACAGTCAAGATGGCCATTGTATAACATCCTGGAACCACTAAGCTGGCTAGTCAGGGCTGCCTTAATGGGAACCCATTTCAGAGTATCCATGGAAGTATGGAGGACATACCTCAGGGACATATGTTGCGAGGCAAGCCAGTAGTCCGCGGGACTAGGAAGTCCCATACAACCTCTAGTGACCAAAGTGTGCAGTTTGGAAAAGTTTCAGTCAATATTTTCTGCCCTACCAGAGAAAAGTTTTAAGGGTGTTTCAAATGGCCTGGATCCTATTAGTTGGGATCTACAGGGGGTAATTAGAAAGTGGTATTTATGTCTGGGTAACACATTCATTCTGAGTAGATGGGTCTTGCCTCATAGTGATGGTTTGAGCTGGGACCATCGTTATAAGTCAGCTTGAATACATGTGTGTAAAGGGCCAAGATTTTTTTTAACCATGTCAGTCAGTACTGCGGAGATCGTAATATCCAAGTATTTCAATGAGTTGGGTGTCCACATAAACAGATGGGGTACAGGGGCTGATGGGGTTGTGTTTGCTGTCAGAGGCATGACATCGCATTTGTCCCAGTTCCCAGTTCACTTTGTAGCCTGAGAGGCCGAAGAATCGGGTGATCAATGCTGTCATGGCATTGAGTGAAGACGTCAGTTAGGGTAACCAGGATGTCATCCACGTACAGTGATATTTTATGTGCCCCGTCTGGGATAGGTATGCCTTGTATGTCATAGGAGTCATGAATAGCAATTAACAGGGGTTCTAAAGCTATGATAAACATCTATGAGGAGAGAGGGTACCCCTGTTGTATGTCCCTATTGATAGTGAAGGGTAGAGATACGTGACCATTACACGTCACCCCCTCTGTCTGCTGAGTGTATACTTCCATACTCCAGCCTGGTAAGTTTGGCCTATGCCTGTGTGTTGTAACAGCAGGAACATATAATTCCACTCCACTGCGCCAAATGCCTTTTTGGTCTCCTGGCAGACTAACATATTTTTGTGTGTGTCATTGAGCACTTCAGAGAACTCAGAAAAGGGCTCAGAGTTGGGACAGGGAAGTAAGATGAGGGACAAATCATGCTTGATCCCAGTTTACCAATAGGGGATGGCTAATTGTAGCTGGCTTGCCAGTAGTTTGTCAAGAATTTTAGCATTGGCTTTAAGAAGGGAGATGGGCTTGATTCACAAAGGCAATCTAAGACAAAAAACTAACTTTACGACTTTGGGTATTCACAGAGGTCATTTACGAGTCGCATCTTTATGTCCGCAGTCGGGCGAAATCTCAGGTTTGGACTGTACTCTCCGGCTCGGGCCAGATGAAGTGTAATCAATGGGCCGGAATGCAAGTTTTACAAAAGGAACATTAGGAACGTGTGATAAATGGTTGAAGAGGTCATAAAAATCAGTTTGGGCAGGGAAAATGGTGTGACCGGACACTACATCATATCCCAGAAAAGTTTGCTCCTTTGCATCATGGTACATGCAGTCCATAATTCGTGCTCCCCTTAGTGTTGACTGTAGTCTCAGCACTACAGTCAACACTGAGGGGAGCGCAAATTGTGGACTGCATGTATCATGATGCAAAGGAGCAAACTTTTCTGGGATATGATCAAACTGATTTTCATGGCCTCCTCTACCATTTATTACACGTTCCTACTACTTTCCCTACTGTTTCACTCACTGGAGTGGGAATAGTCATTTTTACCCCTCCGCCATCCAATACTTTCCCTACTGTTGCACTCACTGGAGTGGGAATATTAATTTTTACCCCTCCGCTATCCAATACTTTCCCTACTGTTGCACTCACCGGAGTGGGAATAGTAATTTTTCCCCTCCGCTATACTACATTTTCCCTACTGTTGTATTTATTGTGTTGCGAAATGTACGTTTTATTTTTGTTTTAATAGTTTAATGTTTTAAAAACTATAGCATGTTTTTTTTTATTTTAAATTATTGATATATTTATATATTTTATTTTTATATAATTAAGAAGTTTAAAAAATAAGATAATATTTAAGAAATTATTTTAAAGTAAATATATGTATATGTATACATTATTATGTTTGTGTGTTTATATTTTTTTAAATTAAGTTTATTTTTTATATTTAGTTAAAATGTATATTAAATTGAATTTATTTTGTTAAAGATAATATTAATATTTTATATTTTTAATATATATTAATTTAGTTTATTTATATTTTTAAATCGATATTTTTTACATCTATATTTTTTACTTCAATATTTTTGAATCAATATTTTTGTACTTACCTGTTTAAGTATAGGGAGTCGATATTTTTACTATCTATGGGGCCCATTACGATGCCGGACGGAAAAGCCTTTCGTCCCCCAGGGTGTCGCAAAAATACCTCCCGCATGACCCGCAGCATTTCCGTCGGCCAAATTACGATGCAATGTATGCAAAATCAAAATGCGGCGGACGATGTCACAAAAGACCGTCCACTGCGGTCGGAAAAGCTGCAAATCCGACCGCGGCGGACAGGGAAAGCTGTTGAACGGCTTGAAAAGGCCGCTCCTACCGCGGCATGACCGCACGGCTAATTAGGATGAGAATGCGGAGCTGGCAGCCCGAACACTGCGTACGACCGCCGTGCTCACACATAGGCCAAATGAATGGGGAACGGAACCAACTGTACAACAATGCCCGAAGTGTGCCTGTACTCCCTGTCGCCCTCAATCACAAGACACATGCCACAATGATACACCCCAACTTGCTCCTGGCAAGGAAAGCCATGCGCAGCATGGAAGAGACATCTGGAGGTCATCACTCATGTGGACACACCCACATATCACAGTATAAAACCAACCCCTACCTGGACCAGCATCCTTTGCACACCACATGCCGAGACAGAGAGACAGGACACACCTCACACACTTCACATATCTTCACCACTACCTTGCACCCTGCACCCCTCATTCAATTGTACCATGCCCCCCAAGACAATGCCAAAATCCACTGACTCAGAGTTGAGAGTAACGGTAGACGAGATAATCAAGGTAGAACCACATATGTCTGGGCACCTGGTCCAACACACCCTACTTGCGCGCAAGACTCAGATGTGTGCAAGGACCCACAGCAAAGTTAATGCCGTAGGGACCACCCTACGCACTGTGCGTGACATCAGGAAGCAGTGGGGTGACCTCAAGGGCCAGGTCAAGCATCGGGCACAGAGGAACCACGCGGCGGCCCAGAGAACAGGTGGCGGCCCTCCCATTCCACCACTAACCTACACCGAATAGGAGGAGAAGGTGCTTGCCACATTGCAGCCAGAGAGTCTCACAGGAATCGAGGGTGGAGTGGAGGCTGGTAAGTACTAACAAATGTCTCCTATCACACTGCAATGTACTGTTGTGCACAACAAGTGAGCCTCAACTGCCAGCCCACATCAAACTCATGTGGAATGCATGCTTTCAATATGAATGGATCACAAGGTGAGCATTCCCTCACCCAGCATCATCTCACAGGTAGGTAGTGAGCTCCTGCACCCTGGCCTCCCTCCCCAACAGCATGGCCCACCCTCCCCACCCCACACACATGTGTCAGCTAACTCAGTCGACAGTGCCTTTTAACAGGTAGGTAGCCATCTCACTGGGGAGGGGGTTGTTGAGCCCTGACAGATAGACCACAACTCCCACAAGGCCCTCTGTCTTCCCTCACAGACAGCATGGAGCCAAATGACCCCCACATCCCGCACCTGGTAGACAAATCTGGAACCCCCCATAAGTTGTAGGCAGTGAACATACAGCCAATACCATCGAGAGGCCACATGATTCACAGTGTCGGTGTTGAAGTCACATGTAACTGCAAAGCAAAATACAAGAACGCCATCACAAAAAGCCAATGTGAAAGTCCCATTGCCTCAAAGCAGAAAGACTCTGGTCAACACAGCACATGCATGGAAACCCTGTCAAACCTCACAAACCACAGGAGGCAAGTACAAAAAGCATAACACAGATCATGAAGTTGCGGCATAGTAATCAGATACTCATTGAGAAGACACAAATGTCCAAGCATAAACTGATTCGGATGATCAACAGGTTGGTACCAGAGGATATGTCCTTGGAAATACAATATCTGTACATATGATTTTGTTGCTCTAGCCATGACACATAGCCAAGAGCAATGTATGTACCTCCACATCACGTTCAACTGCTGACAAACTGTTATGAATGCATAGTAATGCCAAGCTAAAAAGTAAGGCCATCTCAAATCAAATGTGCCAAACATGAACATCAAAGTTGTGCTGTGTACTGAACATGCTGACAATGTAACCTCGCTTCAACAGGTGACTAGCCAGAAACAGCAGGCGCCAATGCCATGGACGAGCCCAGCCAGTCTCCCACCAGGAAGGAGAACTCTCAGATGCAGACTCCCTGGTCTTTTCGGGTGAGGAGGACCGACCTGGCCACTCTGACGTGCCCAGGACATCTCAGTCTCTGGCCCTCACTGTCACCACCACCACCACCATGACTCCCACAACAGCTGCACTGGCAATGCAGACCCCTGCAGCAATGACCTGTGTGGCAGCCACCTCCACCATCACCACCGCTGCCTCCAACACTGTCCCTTTGCCTGCAGTTGCGAATACCACCAGGCAGACCGGGGATGCTGGTGACGGTGTGCTGCTGCAGCGCCTGGCACCGCCACAGGTCCGTGGCAGCAGAGCAGGTGGTAGGCCAACTGGGGGACAGCCACAGGAGGACAATGAGACTGAGGCCCTGGACAATGTGCTAACTGTCCTTTGTGCATTCCAGCAGAACCACGTACAGATGGGCCAGTGCCATGAAGAACTGCAGGAACTCCGCCGGCTGCAGAGCTCCATGGACACTTGCTTGGGACACCATGTGGAGTACATGGGCCAGTATGTGGGTGTCCTGAGGGACATGCATGCAGCTCAAATTGCTGCCAACCCCCCACCCGGGGCCAGCAGGATGATAGTCACACCACCACAGCAGCGGCCACACGGAGTGGTGAGTCACACCACGGCAAACCTTCAGGAACCTCTGAGCATGCAGCAGGTCCCCCCCCCGGCCAAACGGCAGAGGGGGTATCTGAAAAAGACACTGTTAGAATCACGTGGCACAGCACCATGCCGTACCAGTTCTCGGAGCAACCGTTGATGTCACCACTGTAACACCGAGCATTGACTGTCGTAAATACCAAACCACATTGCCACAAAGATGGGACTGTTCGCTTGGACATTGGAACTCTACCATTGTGTGTCCTACCCTAACTACCCGTGTACCATCACCTCCTACTTCACCCCTCACCTGTCACACATCGCAAAATTAACACAACTCACAACAGTATGCCTTCATGTCAAGAGCATTCTCATCACAGTAAGTGGCATGTTGACTCACATTGCAATGTATCCGAATATGTAAAAGCGAAAATCCATTGAAAGAGTGGAGGTGCCTGGAAAGACACAAGGAAACAACAGTGCATTGCCATATTATGCAATAACCGCAAAAGCACATCACGAGGCAACACTGTACAATATGCATCACAGACAACACCGCCAAACACCATCAACATGGACAGCAGGGGGACTGGAGCACATGACTGCACCTCCCAACACAGTTTCACGCTTAACATCCTGGTGAATACAGTCCAGTTGAAAAGCTTACTTCTGTTACCGTTGTCGTGTATCACCTAGGTTGGTGGAGGTCAGTGCAGTGAATCTCTAGACACATGTGTGTCGCGTTATCCTCCCACATCAGTAGTGGTAGGATACATTGTGATCGGTGTCTGCTGAGGAAGCTGCCTGATTCTACTCGGGTCTCTGTACCCCTCCCTGCCCAACTCAGGTTAAACACCTCAGTCACATGACAAGTAAGCATCATGACTGAACTGCATATACCAGAATTCCAAGGGGTGAACTGTGCTGGGAAGTGAAGCAGTGTGCTCCCATCCCTCTAACAACATCATCATGGACATGATGGAAGTTGTCACAGATCACTCAGCGCAGAACAATGAAATCCTTAGCAGTGTGCCCACAAGAGCCAGCATCACAACACATCCTGTCATGTGGACGATGGTGACATTGTCGCATTCACATACTCAAGTACTGTTGCACAGGTATTTTCAAGTGACATGTATGGTCTATGCATCTTTACCCACATCTACACCAGTCCCTGACAACAAACCCATGCTAAACCTGTTTTACAAACAAAGTTATCTTCTCCTGAATGAGCACAGGTGCCGCAGTCAAAGGGCAGGCATCGCGTATATAGGAACTGTTGCATGCCGTGTTCTTTGCTGTAGCAATGTCCTCCTCACTCCCCCATATGTGATTGTGGATATCCATTTGTGGCCTCACATTCCCACAGCGAAAGAGGACTACAATAAGTGTGCAGGCACAATGGGCTTCTGTTTCAACAAGTAGTCACTCCCACACCAGCCCTGAGACCTTCGAATTCCAGGTGCCTTGACCGTCCCGTGCGATTCAGTCAGTGCAGAACACAGCACTCCCACTTTTATCCGGGGGACTGACACAAGAATCATCGAAAACCTCTGATACTGAAGGCCGTTGCACACTTTTTCCAAACTCGTGGGCTCTGGCCTTGTCCCTTTGTTTCATGCGATTTCTGGAGTTCTACCGGGTGTCAATCCTCCAATTTACCGATTGCATTTAGCGGTTTGATATCACTACTCGTGGCTGTGCAGCTGAGCGCTGGTTCTAAGAGTGCTCTCACGCCATGTCTGCCCATCCTGTGGTCCAGTCAAACCCCGGTCAGTTGCAACTGTACCGTGACCGCATGCAGCTCCTCTTTGGATGTGTCCCATTAGCTGTGCTACGCATCAGTTATAGGCTAACCTTCCGCTATGCCTATTTCACCTGCGTGCAGCCTGTGTTCTACTGCCGAAGATGCCCCTTTCAGTGGTCCCTGGATGTCTGCCTTTCCAACACATCCCTTGCTGCCCTGGATCATGAGCTGTGGGTGAGTCCTTTGTTGGTCCATGATCAGGACTGCTCTGGTGATACACGTTTGTGGATGCCTTCCAATGTGTCAGACGGGCTGACAGCTGTGCTTGTGCATTTGTGTAAAGGCTCCTGTGTCATGCCTACATCGAACATCTCCCCATGTGCCATGGGATGCTCCTTTCATCCTTGTGGTGCGAGGAGCACATCTGTTCCTTCATACTGCTGGATTGGATGGCGGTCCTTTTTGCTGTAGATGATTCGGAGCGTCTTTTGGAACTGATTGCCTTCGAGGCTACCTGTGCCTTCTTGGATTCATAACTACTTAACAGCAACAGGAACTGTTGGTGACTAATTCAATGTCCTTTTCACTTATTCACGCCTACTAACAGGAATTGTCATTCAGCTCTCTGACTTTTGACCTATCTGCATTTGCTTTGACTCTGCTGACCTCTGTGGTCTGTTTTGCTTGGTACCACAGACCTGAGCAACGGGGAGGCTGTCATCTGACTGTCATGGACATTGTCGACTGGCATGAGCCCGACTTCCATCATGCAGCTGTAGCGCACGACATTCACATGCCGTAGTCATTTGGGAAGTACATTAGTATTTGTCTGTCACATGAGAAGTGTCTGCAGAGCTTGTTCTCTGCGCGGTCCAGGAGCACTGCCTGTAAATTCTGTCAGTGGTCGGAGGGGATTGTCCGTTGTCATTCTGTTCTGCTCCGGCCCTAGCACCCCCACTCAACAAGGTGTCACTGCTGCTAGGGGACACAGGTGCCTTTTAGATGTCATGGGGAGGCGAGCTAGTTGCCCCACACTTTGGAGAGTGATCCATCCAGTGATGTGAGCGACACAGCACATGGGAAGTACATTTCACCATGTACTGGCTGAGCAATGGGTCTGCTGGCAAAGCCCATAGACCTGGGACATCTCATTCAACTCCTCCCAGCAAGGGGTGGGGGATATACTCGTGGGTCATCGTCCAGAGGGATTATTGATATGACACCTTGCTTCATCTGTTATGGATGTGTCACTATGGAAACTGTATATGTACTCATGCATTCTCAACTTCTTGTGGCACGTATGTTGCCTGTATTGCAACTGTAGTAAAAAAAGCGCATTTCAAAGTGTTTCTTGTCTGCAACTTATCAACTTGTGTACACATGCTCGCAATCCTCTGAGTGAGTGGGAGAGCAAGTGAGGCACTCTAGCAATTGGGTCCTGTGCTAATGGGTGTTTCTGGGTGCTCAGTCCCTGCCTGCCTAAGTTCTTCAATCCCGCGCATAGTCCTGTATGTGTACAAAATGCCAGTAACAGATCTCTTAGGGGCATATCATCAAGGGCCTTATCTCCGCTTTTTGGCTTTAAAAGCCAGAAAAGCGGAGATAATGTTTTCGCCCTATTAACAAGAGGGTGCTAACATGCATAATCGTATGTTAGCACCCTTTTTCCCTACGCCTCCCTTTGCATCTCTAATGAGATGCAAAGTGGGCGTTCCTTCCCAAAATAACTGGAGAAATGTTGCTAACCCTCATTTCTCCGATTATCAATGGGCACGCTAACAAGCATAGCGATAAGAAAAGTAGCGCTAACCGCAGTTATCGCTACTTTCCGTACACCTGCTTTTAGTTTGACTTAGCCATGATATCCAATGGAAGGTGGATATCATGGTTAAGTATGCCCTGCCCTATCAACAAAGTAGCGCCAAACGTTTTGCGATTATCGCTGGAATCCCAGCGATAATTGCACATTTGGCAGCTAACTCGGTTATTTTTATCGCTCTGGAGATAAGCGTCGCAGATAGCGTGCTATCTCCGCGATAAAAACAAGCGATAGCCGGCGATAATTATCCTAGCGCTAAGTGCACTTAACGATGATTATCGCCGGTTGTTGATGATATGCCCCAAAGTTTTTTAGACAACAGCAAGGCGCGCAGACACAGTCATAGTTGCTCATTGTTCACTTTCACTCAACCGAAGTAGTTGACGATGAGCTGTTGTCGCTGGTCAAGGCCTTCTTCCTCACCACTGTCATCATCACTGGGCATGTGTGCGTTGGGTGCGGGGGGCTGCTGCTGTTCATCGTCGTCACAAATCAGGGGGATCCTTCTGCGCATGGCCAGGTTGTGTGGCATGCAGCAGGTGACTAATATCTGGCATACCTTCTGTGGTGAGTACTTAGGTGCACCACCAGTCTGGTCCAGGCACCTAAATCTTGACTTCAGCAGTCAAAAGGTGCGCACCAACACACAACGTGTCCTCCCATGTGCATCATTGTATTGGACTTCCCCCGGCGTTGTTGGATTCCGCAGTGGGGACAGCAACCACGGACGATTGGGATGCCCAGAGTCACCTAGTTGTGAGACAGACAGGCAAACAGTGTGCCATCAATGGCTCCCACAACATTTTTAATGCCTCCCAGTACACAGAACTCCCCCTTCACAGCTGCTGTCGGGAAGTGGAGAGGTCTGTCCTGGTAAGGCATCTATGCTGACAGGATGTCACGCAACACCATGCTAAACATGGGCTGTGACATCGCCTCGGCGATGGCCACAGTGTACTGGAAAGACCCAGAACCGGAGAAATGCAGTGCAGCCATGCCCTTCACTGTAGCAGACAATGCAGCCGAATATTTTCTTTTGGTCTTCAAATGGGGCTCCAACTGGGCACATGGGTTTCGTAGTGTGCGGCAATCCAAACGGAATCCCCGGATGATTTTGATGTCCTCCATCGTCGTCAGGTCGGGGACAGGGTGAAAGATGGGTGGTCTCCTCCTACCTATGTCAGGGTACACAGGCATGGGCTGAGTTCTAGATGAAATGTGGTGCACAGCTCACCCAGCGACTCACACAACCACAACATTGACAGGCCTCATGGTCACGTGAAATGCACAGGTGACCTGCATTCAGTAGTTGTTTTTCTTCACTCACTCGACATACTGACACTACGACATCCAAAGAAGTCGATGTGTATGGCATGTAGTACACTGCTACATCAAGGATGAGCTGCCCTGTGGTCATATGGCACAGCACTAGTGTTTCCCAGCATCAGTGCTGAGTTGCATGTTGCTGCTGTCACTGCACGAGTGCAAGCGTCTGTCCCTCAATACGCAACACAATTACGGGATGGGGCAGTGAGTGTCATCTGGACAACACTACATGGTTGTTCAGCATGGTGGACAGACACATGTGGACATTATGGGGTCAGTCCTGTGTGAGTGTGTGTGGAATTTGCATGACAGACATTGCAATGTTCACCTGAATGAGGCACAAATGCACATGGATTGTGTATACATGCCCCCATGGCTGCCAATGAGCGATGGTGTCGGTCAGAGCTATGTTTGTTTGTTCCACTTGTGCACGCCTATGACGTGTGTGTGAACATTAACAGGCAATGGCAGCTGTGCACACTGCACGCCACAACGGTACGTGTGTTGGGAGTGCTGGGGTTACAAGTATGTCTGATTTCCAGATAGTGGACACCTCTGATTGTCTGCCTACATCACTGGCCCTTCACAAGTTGACCCCTGGCCAAGGGACGCCAGTCAGTTGTCAAGGGATGTACACGCGATGTTCACAGGTTGGATGTTTCATTACACAACATTGGTACAGTGTGAGAGACCTTTGTCCTTTTAGACTCCTTCCCTCATTTTGGTCCATGCTTGACACGGGGCAAGACTATGTATGTACTTTCACTCTCCTTTTCTTGGACATGCCATGTGTTTGTGTAGACTTGACTCAAGGGTCACACTCTCTCATACCTTCACAGTGTAGTGAGCAGCTGGTCACTGTTCTAGTTGTTCTGGTGTGCCAGCCACTCAACAGCCACCCAGCACAGGTGTCCCTGGACATGTGACCCTGCCAACAAATGGGGCTGGATGCACGTGCCCTGGGCCAGTTCTCCTATGCATGTACGTTGTCTGTGTGGTTACTTTATATGCATGGGGGCCTCGTGCCCCACAACATTACACATGGGGTGCACCAATCACTTTAGGCAAATGAGTTATGATGGGTGATGTAATTCGCATGGCGCAAATACAAATGCAATATGTGTTTGCATGCGTGGTAGCTGGCATCCGCGGTGATGACATGCATTAGCCCCAATTGAATGTTGCAGAATTGCGGTCACAGCTTCCATGCTGCCGCGGTGTGGCACACACTTTGCGAATGAACCATCAGCCAATGTAAGCCTTCGGCGGCGTACATTTTTGGATGTTGCGGTGTGCACTCTCTGCAACTGTGGGGCTCGTCATTGGCCCCAATTGCCTTCAGGAGCACCGAGGATCACTTATGGGGATTGGGTGGGCCTCGCACTTTGCACTTGGCAGGTTGCCACATTCCTCATGGTGCCGCCACGCTTGCTGGGAGTTGTAGTTGTTCTGGGGTTGCATGCGTGGAGATGTTTGGCACGTACCACTGCTGTTGGGCACGGTGGCGTCTAGTCTGCGGGAGGTGCAGCAGGTAGTGCAGCGGGAAGGCCTGTAGCGTTGGATCCATGGCGGCTATGGGGGTTTAGATGGGTGCTGTATTGGCTCTTCCTCTCAGTTGTTGTGTTTCCACCATCCGCAACGTGGTGGTTTTAACCCTGCGGTGGGAAGGGCTGTTTGCCACATCGTAATATGTTTGGCGGACAGAACATGTTTCCGCACGCCGGTCCTACTCTATTGGCTCTGTCCGCCACCCTTGCGCGCTAAAAATGTGCAGAGCCTGACGGGCCGCGGCGGACGGCAAATGGCCTCTGTGGGACCATTGTAATTTGGTGGTCACAATGACCGCACCTGGGGCGGCAAAATTAACGTTTTCCGCCACCGCCACCAGCACGAATGGGCTTCCGTCCGGCATCATAATGGGCCCCTATATTTTTACTTCGACATTTTTACCATCTATATTTTTCCTATCCAAATTCTATCAGTGAACCTGCTGGAACATCCTCAGGCCCGAGCCAACATGACCTCTCAGCCAAATTAGACTCAGTGCTGGCAGCAGTAGAAAAAATAGGCACCACCTTGGAACAGAGACGTACTATCCTAGAGCAGAATAGACAGCATCACTACTGACTTCACGCTCTTACGGGTTGATCAAAACACAAACTGGCTGATTGTGTACATGATAAGGAAGTGGCGCTTGCGGACCTCCAGCCTAGATCCCGTAATCTTACGGTGACCCTTCTGGACCTAATGGATCGAGTTTGCACCCTGGAGGAGAAGGTGGATAATGCCAAGGGGCGGTCGCGCCGCAATAATGTGTGGGTAATTGGTCTTCTGGAGGGAGCGGAGGGTCAAGACCCGGAGGGCTACAGAGTCCTGGATGAGAGAGTTACTTCCCCCGGGTTCACTCTCACTGCATTTAGTAGCAGAACGCGCCCATAGAGTTCCCGCCCGTAAGCCTCCTCCAGGGGCTCGCCCTCGCCCTTTTTTATTCCGCCTGCTGAATTTCCGAGACTGGGATGTGATACTACGGGAAGTAGGGAAGCACCCCGGCCCTAAGGTGCAAAATGTCACTGTCTCCTTCCCGGACTACACTGCTCAGGTGCAGAAGAGGCGTGCCACTTTCGGCACCGTTAAAAAGCAGCTAATAGAGCTAGATCTTCGGTACTCTCTGCTCTTCCCAGCTCGCCTGCGTGTCATCCGGAACAGCAACACCCGATACTTTGATACCCCTTGTGAGGCCTGGGATTGGCTGGAAGAGAGTGGACTGATGACTACGCCCAGGCCTCCAGATGATTTCCAGCTACAAAAGAGGGCCCATCGTAACCGTCGGGAAGGGAGAGTCAGGGACGAGCAGCAAAGGGCGCCTCCCGTAGCCATCCCAGACCCCGAGCAGATCAGGTCGGAGCACCATGAGGCACTGCAGGTGGCAGCATCCCTCCAACCGATGAGATCATCGCCGTCGCCTAGCTCCACAGCATTTCCATCGAGGTCTCATGAGGGCCCTGACACTGCACCGGAATGGTCGACGGATGCTAGTTCACCTCGCCTGCCGGATATCATACCGCAGACGCCAGACGAAATTATTTGTGAGTGATGCATATATTGCTCCCCATATATCCAGAATGCACGAAACCAAGGTGACACTGCTCTATCAATTCTCATACCTGCTCCTAGCACCTCTTGTCCCACACTTATGCACCATCATACATATTTGAAGCTCCAGTGCACTGCCGCCTTATATGAGTAACTATGCGGGGGATGGGACACACAGGCTCACTCTTACTTTCCGCTCACCCTTTCGGAGTCTACTCATGACAACATGTTAATTTGCCATGGTTAGGCGCAATTGTTTGGGTCAATCCCCCCTCTGGGAGTCCGCTCTTATGAAGTTACATGACCATTTGGTTTCAGTTTTGTTTTTCCCCATAGAGATATCGCCTTGTTCAGAGACATGTTGCCATCACACACACTCCTGTAGCGTAAGTCAGCTGCATAAGCTGAGTCTGATAGATCCGCACCACCCTCATGACTAGCCTTAATTTCATCACCTGGAATGTTAGGGGTATACATACTCCTGCTTGACAGTACTCTATATATGCCTACTTACAACACAGAGCAGCAAGCATCGCTTTATTACAGGAAACACACCTGATGAGCCCAGAGGCACTCCTACCCCACTGGAAGGATGCCCCACGGTTACTGGGAGGTGACTTCAACTCAGTGTTAGATGTCTCACTCGATCGCTCCTTCCCTCCCCTACATCGTACTGCAGCCTCCTCAAATGCACACTCCCTGCGCACTTGGATGGGGCATTAGTCACTGACAGATATCTGGCGCGAGCGTAACCCTAACACGAGGATATATTCTTTCTACTCACCGGTTCATAGCTTACACATGCGGCTAGACCGCATACTGACCTTGGCAGCTCTGATCCCCCTGATTCAGAATACAGATTACTTAGGTCACACGCACTCAGATCATAATCCGCAGATAATGCATCTAAGCTGGGAAACGAGAGCCCCCCCGATCCCTGTCTGGCGTCTACAGACAGCAGCATTAGAAGATCGTGTGTTCCGGAGCTCACTGGAGTCGGCAGTGATCGGGGATTTCAAGCACAATGTGGGCTCCACAGACTCACCCCTGACAGAGTGGGAGGCCTTTAGGGCGGTGACCAGAGGGCATTGTTTAGGCCACACATGGAGCATTCATAAGCAACTAGACGAATCCCTATCCACCATCGAGCGGCAACTACTCCCCTTGGAAACATTAGTCATCACCCAACCTGAAACAAAAGCTCAAGCAGAAAGAGCTGAGCTGCTAGAAAGGTTGCGCTGCCTCAACTATCTAGCACATTCAGCTCGCACTCACTCTGCAGCAGATAGAGCAGGTACATTATTGGCCTATTTAATACGACAAGAGCACCCGCAATGTCCCAAACAGCTGTTAGTGGATGAGTTGGGACATAGGAAGTACACACGGCAAGACATTCACGCAGTAATGACGAAACACTGTACTAGACTGTATGCCTCCGAATCGAGAGGGGATGATCAACACATTGAGGCATTTTTTAATGCAGTCAAATTGCCCACACTGACGATTGAGCAATACCTAACACTGTACCCCCCTTAACAGTGGATGAAGTTGAGGAAGCACTAATGTCACTAGTGTCTGGGAAAACACTGGGACCGGACGGGCTCCCAACTGAATTCTTTAAGACATTTGCGGAAACCCTAGTGCCCCGTCTACACGGCTTGTACACCACTGCAATAAATAGTATGACCCTACTGCCCTCACTGTGCGCGGCTAATGTGGTCTCTTTATTGAAACCGGGCAAGGATCCAACATCCCCCGGATCATATCGACCAATGGCGATTTTATATACGGACTATAGAATATTAGCGAAGGTCTTGGCCAACCGGCTGGTGCCGCATATCCCCACCCTGGTGCACCCGGACCAAAACGGCTTTGTTCCTAACCGTAACACTGCTCTGAACATCCATCGTTACTTTAGGGTAGCAGAGTATGCTCCTATGAATTGGCCTCGATTGGGTTGCTTGGTGCTAGACCTCGAGAATGCTTTTGATTCTCTTGAATGGGACTACCTCTTCGAATCCCACTTCCTTAATATGGTTTGGCTGCTATACAAACACCTGACAGTCCGAGTCAGGAGGGGTCCTTATATTTCAGAACCTATTGAAGTGAGACGTGGGACAAGACAAGGCTGTCCGTTGTCCCCTCTCCTCTTCGCGCTAGCAGTTGAACCACTAGCAGCATACATTCACTCACACGTTGACATGGGTGTCACCCTGGGGATGCCACACATGTAGCCTCATTATATGCTGATGATCTGCTGTTGTATGTGCGAGATCTTCACGCCATCCCCCCATCCTTAGATCTAGCACTAACACGATTCGCCAAAGCATCAGGGGTGTGGGTTAACACCGCGAAATCCATTCTCTCTCCTTACCTGCAGGCAACCTCAGACCTCAGTCCCTTGGAGAAGTCCCTGTGACATGGTGCATAGATACTTTCGGATACCTGGGGGTACGCGTATACCGTCCCAAGGAGGATCTATTTGAGGGAAACATAATTAGAGCCAATAAAGCCATCCAATCGCAAATGAGTTTCCGGAAGAACCTCCCATTAGCTGTCTCTGGTAGTATCGCCCTCACAAAGATGGTGGTCATCCCTCACCTCCTCTACTACTTCACTATCCTACCTATCGCCATCTCCCCTTCCTTTTCCCGCAAATGGGAAAAGACAATCAGGGATTTTATATAGGGAACGTCGAGGCACAGAGGGGCAGATTTACGTTTCCTGGCGCATCCCTGCAAATCAGCAGGGATGCGCCAGGGAAGATGCGTGACGCAAGTTTACCCTTGCGCCACCACAGATGCGCCGCATTTACAATGCGGCGCTTCATGGCGCAGGATAAACAGATGCGTGACGCATCTGTCGGCGGAAGGGTGGCGCAGTACTGGAGTCGTGTCGCAAGTGCGACGTAACTCCAGTACTGCTCAGGGGTGCCCTATACCCAACATGCTGCGTCACCCCTTACGCCTGCTTGAAGCAGGCGTAAGGATTTGACGCAGCAGGGACGTAAAAGTGACTCCGTGAAATCTTGTAGATTTCACTGCGTCACTTTTACGGGGCTTCCTTGCGCAGGAGTGCCCCCACTGCGCCAGCACGCCCACATGAAACCTGACGCAGGTTTCATGTGGCGCAGGGCTTTACAACGTAACGTATCTCCCTAGATGCGTCACGTTGTAAATCCCCCGCAGCATGGCGCATGATTTGCGCCGCCGCTGCATCACAAAAGTGACGCAACGGCGGCGCAAAAGTGGCGTAAGGGGCTTGTAAATCTGCCCCAATGTCTCTATGAGGAAACTATATTTGCCAATAAAACAGGGAGGGTTCAGGTGCCCAATTTTGAACACTATTATCTAGCCTCCCAATTGCAATGGATAGCTCAATGGCTCTCTTCCCGGCACCTGGCAGACACGGATTCATTACAGCCCCAAGTACCACATCACACCTTGCTTAGTATATTTCATCCATGTGCGAAGCCCAGAGCCCTGGGAGCGATTTTACTCACCATAGCATACAAATGCTTCTGCAGATGCCTCTTTCTCACTAGGAACATCACGCCAAATGGCCCGCCATCCCCTTATTGGGAACGCCACGAGGAGACACATACACCACAGCAGCCAAACTGCGGAACTGGGACACAGAAGGCATTCAAGACACTGGGGACCTTTATCAGGATGGCTCTCTCATCCAATACCCTGAGCTTATGTCTGAGGAGAATATTCACCCTGGACAATTGTTATTACATCGTGCACTCATAGCCTCCCTGTCATCCAAATGGGACAATCTCGCCCTGGAACCACCCACGCTCAATATGATTTAGTATCTACACGTGATGGGAAATGGGGCACCTGACTCATTGGTTCGCGTCATCACTTCGCCAACACACAGGGATTGACCTTACTTCCCTAAGACAACAATGGGAGGAGGCTCTGGGGCGTGCATTCACAGATAAGGAGTGGACAGCCGCTCTGGAAGACCCCACACATATCGCACGCAATCAGCGTTTCAGGCAGATTAAAGTTTTCATACTGCATCGGGCATACCTCGCCCCAGCCCAGATTAATAAGTACTTCCACTGAACCGATGCAGTCTGCCCTAGATGCTACCTGTCAGACGCAGACATACTTCACATGTTGTGGCATTGCCCTGCTCTAGGTGAATACTGGACTAACATAGCGACTACACTGGCCAATTGCACAAAACGTGACATTCCCTTTCGCTGAGAGGTATATATATACTACGGGCCAGATGCATCAAGGCAAAAAACGGTCGCAAACGGGCAGATTCGCAGAATCTGCCCCTTTGCGACCAGTATTTTTGCATTTGGGATGCATCATCTCAAAAGCAAAAATCGCATTTTAAGTAATCGCAAAAATTGCGATTACTTAATTGCGATTGCATTTAAAGAATCGCAAATTGTGATTCCTTAAATGCAATGCATGAAGCAAATTGAAATAGTGATTTCGCTATTAGGGGTTGCAAATTACCGTCAATTGAAACTGGATGGTAATTTGCAAAAACTTTGAAAAATGCACTAAAGTGGGGCATGTGTGTGTGCAACATGTGGTCACATGGTATTTCAGGGGTGCAGCAGGGTGTCCTTTTGGCACCCTTGCATCCTTGAAATTGCATGTGCAATTTGCGAGTACTTATTTGGTACTCGCAAGTTGCTCATGCAATTTCCATTGATTCCTACGGGCCTCTAGGCCCATAGGACTGAATGGGTAGCAATCCCATAATTGCGACTCGCAATTTGCGAGTCGCAATTAAGGAATGTTTAGGAATCGCAAAACTTTTTGCGATCCATTCATGCATAGGTAATTGCGATTCTTTAATTGCGATTCTTTAAAAATCGCAATTAAAGGATCGCAATTGCCTATCTTGATGCATGTGCACCTACATCTTTTTAGCAGGAATAAGAAAAACAGGACAACCTCCCAATTTCTCGATTTGGGCCTGATCGCAGCAAAACGCTTGATCACCAAGAGATGGAAATACCCGATAGTCCCACACAATAGCCTGGCACCGATCACTACTCAACTGGACTAGGGCAGAGGGGGTAGCCTTGCATAGAGAATATTTGCTGGGTCTTCGTTAGTTTCCCCTGGCGAGTCACTGGAAGAATATAGTGTTCGACCTACAGGGCCTAGGACGACGGAGGAAGCCCAGGAGAGGGCACAATGCCAGCCAAACCAACACTTAGACTCTGAAAGTACACATAGAGAGGACCTTAGGAGGAATCTTAGTTACATTTCTTTGGCCACATCTATTTTAGAGTCCCTCCCCCTTTTCATCTGAATAAAAGCACTAATCAACATCATTAAGCAGACCCCCACTCACACAGCTTAGGCTCCAACCTCAGAAGGCTATCACCAGTAACTTCTAGCAGGACTCTCTCTTTCCAACGCACCAGGCAACAGGTCTCAGGCGAACACCCAATCCCTGATTTGATTACTTTGTCCTCATTTTGTTGTATCCCACATCCACAGTTCAAATGCGTAATGCATAATGTTTAGAACATAGACACGTGGTATACCACAATGTCTCATCAAAGCCATTGGTGTTATTCTAATGCAATTTTTTAAGTAACAATCCGAATTGTCATATCCACCAGTGGATGAGATTCAACAGTAAACTGTACCATGAACTGCATTGCCTAAATACTGTTATTGGATATGATGTCATTACATTGTTAGTATTGTCCTTTGATGTGTGATCTATGTGTCTGCTTTCAATAACAGAAAACTCACAAAGATAACACCTATATATTTGTTAAGTGGCATGCTTTGTGAAGCACAGACTTTTGGGTTGCATGTTTTAAGCCACAACCGTAATGACAAAGGCCACTCCTCTTGGAAAGAAATCTTAGTTGCATTTCTTTGGCCACGTCAATTTTAGAGTCCCCCTCCCTTTCATCTGAATTAAAGCACTAATCAACATCATTCAGGAGTGGTAGTAGGTCGTATAAACATGAAAGGAAGTTATTTCATCCAAGCAATTTGGTCTAATTTTAAGAAAAACTGTTGTTGTTTCCAGTCTCCCTATCTACAAAGCCATCAAACCAGTATGTAGAGAGATGTTATCACAGTATGTTCTAGTTACATTAATTGATGCCAAGTTAGCAGATTCTAAAACTACATTATTCAATCCGCTTACCTGCCTCTGCCACGCTCTTTCTTCTTTTCGGCCTGGGCTTGCTGTATAGACTCATGTCAGACATGTATAAATAACTGCTACTGGGCACGTGAGGGAAGAGTCAGAGGTGCGTTATAGTAAACCAGCACTACTGTGCCAGCGGATTGCTTTATATGAAGATCCATTTAGCATTTTTGATGCGGTTCCATCTACACTGAGCTGAGCAAAATGGAACGGAAAGCGTGCAAAGATGCTCCCGTCATTCATAGCGGCACTAATTAGCTCTCCTGCAGCAGCGCACTACTCCGTGACTGGGAGTGTGGCGCCACAGTATATTTATACAGGTAAAGCCATAGACTTTGTGGAACAATTGTCGACACAGCATAAAAAAAACGAAGCAACGTTTCCCCGTCCCAGTAATATAAAGGCCTCAAATTTAGGGGGGCCAGATGGAAATATGGGTTGGCCTGGCCCTGCTCAGCCCCCGTAGCTACGGCCCTGGGAATGGGGTCCCCAGGGCCTAATGAGGCTTGAGAAGCGGGGCCATGTGGCCCCCCTCCCTTTTAAAATTCATAAGGCCCTGGGGGATGGTGTGCCAAGGGCCTAATGAGGCTTGGGGAGGGGGCCACATGGCCCCCATCCCCTTTTTTATTGTTACAGCCCTGGGTGATGGGATTCCCAGAGCCCAGTACGGCTGTGGCAGGGGGCTGCATGACCTTCCTCTTAGATTCGAGCCCAGGGATCCCCAGGGGCCCACGCAGGCTTGGGCCATGGGGCTAGGCAGCCGTCCTCCCCTTTTTATTGCAACTCGTCCTGGGGATTGGGCCCCTGTGGAAAATTAAGGTTTGGGGAGGGGGCTGCATGCCCCCCTCCCCTTAATATATATGTATATGACTTCATATATTACATCACTCATGACATGACAGCCCCCCTCCTCTAATTGCACAGGCTGGCCCCAGGGAGGTGGTGGTATATGGCTCCGAAGGGGGGCTGCGTGGCCCCTCCAATTATTATAAGCATGGTCCCCGAAAGGTGGATGCCTGGGCCCACAGAGCAATGGAGAGGGGTCCACACGGCCCCCTCCTATTTATTTAAAGCCCTGAGGAGGTGGTAGTCCCTGGGTCTCTTAGAGCCACAGGAGGAGGGTCACGAGTCCCTCCTCCTTTTTACTCATAAAGCCCCAGATGGTAGTGGTCCCCGGGGTTCTTTGAGCCGCATTAGGAGGGCCGGGCAGCCCCCCTCCATTTTAAATAAAACTTGGTCATCTCCGGGGAGGTTCCCAGGGCCTACTTTGGCCATGGGGAGGGAGGCCTTGTGAGCCCCCTCTCCTTATTTAAATAAAAAAATAAGCTCCGGGACCTGGCCCAACCGTGGGCAAATCTTCAAAGAATCGCAGGAGCCCACATTTCTTTTTTTTAAAGTTTTGCCACGGATTTGTATCTCCATCGAGTTTTCGCAGAAATAATAATTTAACAAATGCTTTTTTGCCCGGGGGCGAGGTGGGACAGGGACACCCCAGGACCAGAGGTCGAGGGTCAGGGTCTTTATTTTTAACTTTTTTGGGAGATTCAGCTTCTGCCAACACTTCCTGGTTGAAGTGTTAGCAGCAAATCAGATTTCCGCACGAGGACTGTCAGAACCTCTGAGGATCTGCATCCCTAGATATACAAATTTGGTTTTCTTTCAATACCTCAGATTCAGTGTTGTAGAGTGTCATAGAGTGTTGTATAGTGAAGTTGCAAAGAGTGTCTTAGAGTGTCGTGAAGTGATGCGGCGTAGAGTGGGGTAAAGTATAAGAGTGGAGTTGCGTGAGTGTCAGAAAGTGCCGTAGAGTGGAGTGGCATAGAGTGGAGTAGAGTGTTTTAGAGTAGAGTGTGGAAGAGAGTGGCAGAGTGGAGTGACATCGAGTGTCAGAGTTGAGTAGCACAGAGTAGAATGGTGTGGAGTGGAGTAAATTAGGGTGGAGTGGCATTGAAGGAGTTGCGTAGAGTGTTGTATTGTGATATAGTTGTGTACAGCATTATAGACTTGATTAGAGTGTTGTACAGTGAGGTGCCATAGAGTGGAGTAGAGTGTGGTAAAGTGGAGGAGGGTAGAGTGTCATAGAGTGCAACAGAGTGTCAGAGCAGAGTAGTGTGAAGTAGAATAGAGTGAAGTGGCGTAGAGTGGAGAATATTCCAAATTAGTGGGCAATCAGACAGCTTTGGACAACCAACCCATCACCACTAAACGTTCGAATGAGGAATGTAATAAGTTGTTTCCAAAAAAGAAAATCAAAAGAATTGAATCATAGGGCCTACGAGTGAGAAATGTACCAGGGCTTTTTGTCCAGATTCGGACATTTTTAGAGAGATGGTCCCTTATTGCAAAATAGATGTTCCAGCGATTGGATAATGATTATAGTGGAGACAGCAAAATAAATGGTACTGGCTCTGATTAATGAAATGTTAGAACTAGAAGAGAAATTAAAAATATCTAATGCCCTCGTAAAATTGGAGGAGGTAGAGAGTGAATTGACCTCTTTTAACAAACATCTGCTGAAGAAAAATACAGACAAATTGAAAAAAATATTAGATATTTCATAGAGGAGAGGGCATATCCATATCTCTCTGAAAATTATTGTAATCAGGGCCAATTCCAGGAGGGGGATCGCTCAAGACAGAAATGGAACACAAAGAAATTGATCACTTCCTCTGATAGACTACATGGGTGATTGCTTATGGTCTTTCTGACTTGGGATATGGTGTTTGTCTTTGCTGAAGGACTTTCTGGCAAGTGGTTTTCTCTCTTTCATATTTTGTTGGTTTACTCATATATCAATTGATGTGCAGCTCATTAGGGTTTTTTGCTGTGTTTTTGCAGGCCTCCTGAAGCAAAGTGAAGTCTTGAATATGTTGCGTTTCATGCCGAAACATGCGTTGAAGCATTGTACATGAGCCACAGTAAAAAAGAATTGTATAAGTAGAATTGGACTCTGTCTAGAAATGAAAACATGAGACTCTGATGACTAATGTCACCAAGCTACTGAGACATTGGGAAATTATCAAGACCTGTGTTGTTATAGATATGAGAATCCTTTTATGGATATGTGTGAGTGTATGGAAGAATGAATGTGTATATGCTGTGTATGTTTGAAAATGTTAAGTTTAAATACATATATATCTTTGCATCGAAAAATAAAAATGAAGATTAAATTCCTGTGAGCCATACACATATATATATATATATATATATATATAATCTACTGGCGGTCGCCAGTAGATAGTTATAGTTAGGACCTATTTTCCATAGGAAATCCGCAACATTCTATTTGAAATAACAAAAGGGGGTCCCAAAACGTGTTTTCCCATGCAATTTTCCATAGGAACCTTTCATCGCAGCTACAGCCCGAACTGCTGAAAGGAATTACACCAAATTTGGCAAAAAGGTAGCCCTTGGTTCAGAGTTGTGCCTTTTGGTTAAATGGTGTAAATCCATTCAGTAGTTCCTGAGAAAATCAAAACTAAAATCACATATATATCTATGGCCGCGTAGGGTCCGCGCACCCTGAGCGCACCTTCCCGATCACGAGCTGTATGCTAATTGGCTGTCAACACTCCAAACCAGGAAGTGTTGGCAGCCATCTTGTTCCTCGGTAGAACCGAGGCACAAGAAACAAGTGCGCAAAACGCAAAAAGGGGGCAGGGTAGAAACACCCTGACCCCCTAGACCTGCTTAGGGGGTCCCACATGGACCCACAGGGCCAAAAAAAAGCATTTAAAAAAAAAAAAAAAAAAAAACGGCAGGGTGCGCTTAGAATGCGCGGATCCCGCCATGAAAAAAAAAAATGAAGCGCGGGCTCCTGCACTTCGAGGGTATTTTGCCCCCGGTTGGGCCAAGTCCTGGGGGCATGCGGGGGTGGGTTTAAATGTTAGTTGGGGGGCCTCTAAGGCCCCCCAAGCCCTGGGGACCACCACCCCCCGGGGCTTTCAAATTATAATGATGGTGGGGGGGCACACGGCCCCCCCGCAGCCCCGGGGACCGCCACCCCCCGGGGCTTCTTTTTTTAATTAAAAAATTACCTGTGTAGGGGGGTTCCAGCCCCCCCCACACGCCCCGGGGACTGCCACCTCCCCGGGGCACTAATTAAAGAAATGTGGGGGTCCGTTTTGGACCCCTGAAGCCCCGGGGACCACCACCTCCCTGGGGCTTTGTAGATGTTGGGAGGGGGGCCGCGCGGCCCCCCTCCTGCAGCCTGTGGTGGCCCTGGGGACCGCCACCCCCCAGGGCCAGCTCCTGCAGTGTCCCGGGGTGCCTACCCCCGGGACACTGCTGTTTGCAATGACAGGACGGGAGCCCGCTGCTCCCGTCCTGTCATTGCAAACTTGCTTTGCTTCATTGAAGTGAGAGCAGGGAAACCTGCTCTCGCTTCAATGAAGCAAAGCAGATTGCTTTTCCATAAGGGGAGCAGCATGTCAGCAGCTCCCCTTATGGAAAAGCAATGCCGGCCGCGGGGAGCCGGCGGGACCGTGGGGGGGATTGGGGACCCCCCCACGGTCTCCAATGAGTGGCCAGGCCCCGGGGGATGGGGTCCCCAGGGCCATTAGTGGCCCGGGAGGGGGGCCATGCAGCCCCCCTCCCCAACAATTATAAAAAAAAAAAAAATGCGCACAGGCCGGCCCCGGGGGATGGGGTCCCTGGGGCCAATAGAGGCCTTAGGAGGGGGGCCACGCAGCCCCCCTCCTCAAAAATTTAAAATAAAAGTGGCCATGCCCCGGGGGATGGGGTCTCCGAGGCCAGAATCGCCACGCGGGCCCCTTCCCATACTGTTTTAAAAAAAAAAAAAATAGGATCAGGCCCTGGGGGATGGGGTCCCCAGGGCACCAAAAGTGAAAAGGAAAGGGGGCCACACAGCCCCCGTTCAAAATGATTAAAAAAAAAGCGAACGAGCGTCAGGCCCCGCCCCTCCCTTAACCACTCTGCAAACACGCCCTGTGGTGCGTTTTAAATTGGGGAAAGAATTCCCCTTCAATACTGGGGGTCCCTGGGGGCCATACTAGCCCACCAGGTACCTCTAGTAAGCGCCACAGGGCTGGGTTGCAGAGAGGTGGTCCAGGCCACGCCCCTTTTTACACCTCGCTGCAAAGCAGCTCTGTGGCGCTTACTGGAGGTACCTGGTGGGTTAGTTGGGCCCCAGGGACCCTCAGGATTCAAGGGGACTTAATTCCCCAACTTAAAACGTGCCACGGGGCGCATTTGCACAGTGGTGAAGGGAGGGGGCGGGGCCTGAGGTGACATGTGTGCAAACAGGCCCCGTGGTGCGTTTTAAGATGGGGAATTAATTCCCCTTCAATACTGGGGGTCCCTGGGGGCAAACTAGCCCACCAGGTACCTCCGGTATGCGCCAGGGAGCTGCGTTGCAGAGAGGTGTTCAGAGGCCACGCCCCTTTTTACACCTCTCTGCAACGCTGCTCTGTGGTGCTTACTGGAGGTACCTGGTGGGCTAGTTGGACCCCAAGAACCCTCAGGATTCAAGGGGACTTAATACCCCAACTTAAAACGTGCCACGGGCGCATTTGCACAGTGGTGAAGGGAGGGGGCGGGGCTAAAGGTGACATGTGTGCAAACAGGCCCCGTGGCGCGTTTTAAGTTGGGGAATTAATTCTCCTTCAAACCTGAGGGCCTCTGGGGGCCAACTAGCCCACCAGGTACCTCCAGTATGCGCCAGGGAGCTGCGTTGCAGAGAGGTGTTCAGAGGCCACGCCCCTTTTTACACCTCTCTGCAACGCAGCTCTGTGGCGCTTACTGGAAGTACCTGGTGGGCTAGTTGGACCCCAGGGACCCTCAGGATTCAAGGGGACTTAATCTGCCAACTTAAAACGCGCCATGGGGCATGTTTGCACAGAGGTGAAGAGAGGGGGAAGGGCCTGATGTGACAAGTTAGTTTCTTAGTTTTAATCCCCCTGCCCTATTATGTACTAGGGACTTACAGAGGAGGTCATGCTAATCACAGGGGTACCCCAACGTATAGTGTTCCCTAGTGTATGTAGGTGTTTTCACTGTATTCTAAGTGTCTTTTAGCATAGCACTGGCTCTAGGCCTGGTTAGTCAGAGTCAGTTACCACCAGACCTCATCTGAAAAAGTTGTGGGCACAGGATGATTTTGGAATAAGGCCTCTTTCTGCTCCTCTGTTGATTCTTTCTGCACATGTCTTGCTTCTTCCTGCACTTTTCTTCGTCTTTGTGGGGTTCTGTTGCTTCTTTCTGAACTTCTTTTGCTTCTTTCTGTGCGTTTTTTCTTCTTTCTTCACATGTCCTACCTCTGTAGGCATAGTTAGAAACTAGCATTTGAAAAACCTTTGAAATTCACTGAAAAAATCATAGGTTTCAAGCACGTTATAGTTAGAAATTAGCATTTAAAAAACCTTACAAATTCACTGAAAAAACCATAGGTTTCAGGGACGTTATAGTTAGTTGGACATTGCACTCGTACAAAACCCGTGAAATTCCCCCGTTATAGTTCGTTCAGCTAACTATAACTCGCGCCCCTGCAATGCACTGCTGATGACGTCACATATTACATCACTCATGACATGGTCAGTGACATCACTGATGACATCACTGATGACATCTCAAATGACATCACTGATGACATCACTGATGACATCATCCATGTGATAATTTGATGCATCTTCTCACACCCTAATATAACCTTTGATACACCCACTCTAAATTGCAGACTGCCATTCTCAAAACCATACACACTCCAACACCAATAACTACATATCCACTCACTGATTCTTAGGTCTACACACACATCCACTCACTCACCCGTACAGTCACTCATACTTATGGTCACTCAGTACAGGACTATCATATGCTCTCATACACCTACATAGACACTCACACACCGCCACTCATCCATAGAGGTACTCACACACCTAGTCAGTCATGCAAATAATTAATCACACTGCCATTTACTCACCTATACATTGATACACACACCAGCTCACTTACTCATACAAATACTAGCACATTCTTACGCTCTTATACAATCACTGATACAAGTACACACTCATTCATACAGCCACTCACAATCACACACTCTCACTTATAGCCATTTATATACTCCAACACACATATATACTGCCTTTCACATATGTAGTTACTCACACATGTACCACTGAGATATACATTCACTCACTAACACACCCATACACACACTCACCCACCCATACAGTCCATCACAGATGCACTCTTGAAACCATGCACCCAGTGAATCACCCACTCACACATCTATGCACAGAGTCACACACACCCCACCCACACAAACACTCAGGCACCCATACAGATACTCAGACAACCAATCAATAACTCAACTAGACACTCATGTAGCTTTTCACAAACCCATGCAGCCGCTTACACAGCAACAGACAGATGGATACAGACATTCACACAGTTTAGTCACTAACCAATGCATTCAGTAAGCTACGTTTAATCACTCACTTATAGAGTCAGTCACACACCTACTAAATCATCCATTCAGACAATTATACACCCACTCATTCTTCAATACGCCTTTCCCTATATATGTTAAACATATTTAAACTTTACAGAAACACACAGTCACTGGATGATGTTATCAGTGATGTCATTTGAGATGTCATCAGTGATGTCATCAGTGATGTCACTGACCATGTCATGAGTGATGTAATATGTGACGTCATCAGCAGTGCATTGCGGGCGCGCGAGTTAGAGTTAGTTGAACTAACTATAACGGGGGAATTTCACGGGTTTTGTACGAGTGCAATGTCCAACTAACTATAACTTTCCCTAAAACCTATGGTTTTTTCAATGAATATATATATATGTATATATATATATATATATATATATATATATATATATATATATATATATAAATATATATTTCTGAGGTGTATTAACAGAATTTGAATTCAAGGGGTGATGAGGGTTGTTGTTTCTATTGATGGAGTGGAGAGTTGTACGGTATCATATCAGAGAGTGTCAAATCACAGAGTACCGTGGCGTATAGTTTCAATACATAAAGTGTTTTGGCATATAATTGAGTGGCGTATAGTGTTTTGCATAGAGTGTTGGGGTGTAGAGTCTCATGGCATAGAGTGGAGTGACGTAGAGTGGAGTGTCATAGAGCAGAGTGGCAAAGAGTGAAATAGTGTAGAGTGTAATGGCATTGAGTGGAGTGGCATGTCGTAGAGTGGAGAGGGGTATAGTAGAGAGGGTTGTAGTGGAGTGGCATGTCATAGAGTAGAGTGGCATGCTGTAGAGTTGAGTATTGTGAAGTGTCGTAGAGTGGAGTGTCATAGAGTGGAGTGGTATGTCGTACAGTAGAGTGGCGTGTCATAGAGTGGAGTGGCTTGTCATAAAGTTTCATACAGTGGAGAACAGTGGCCGACATTGGAGGGGCATAAAGTTGAGTACAGTGTTGCAGAGTGACGTAGAATGTTTTGGCCTGTCCTCCAGTAGATTAGAGTGGCATGTCTTAGAGTGGCAAATCATACAGTGTCTTAGAGTGGAGGGCATAGATTGAAGTGGCGGAGATTGAAGTGGGATGTCGTAGAGTGGAGTGACTTCTTAGAGTAGAGAGGCGTGTGATGAGTGGAGTGGCATGTGATGGGGTGGATTGGCGTGTTGTGGGGTGGAGTGGCATAGAGTGGCATGACGTGTCATGCAGTGCAGTAGAGTGGCATGTCATAGAGTGTATTGTGGTACGAAGTCTTAGATGGAGGGGTGTAGAGTGGAGTGGTGTGGAGTGAACTGGGATGTTGTAGAGTGGGGTTGAGTGGACTGACATGTCATAGAGTGGCTTGGAGTGTCATAGAATGGAGTGGACTCTTGTAGATTGGAAAGGGGTGTTGTAGAATGGAGTGACATACTATAGAGTGGAGTGGCATGTACTACAGTGGAGTGTCATGCCACAGAGTATTGTTTAAACAGACAAAGCAGGAACATGCTTTATTAGATTTAGATGAAAAGTGGCAGAAATAAATTATGGGGTGTTTAGGGTCCTTTTGGGTAGTAGATCTAAATTGTTTCAATAGTTTTAAAGTTGTAGGACTTGATTCACAAAGGTAAATTTACACTTTTGTATAACTTTGTTTGCTATTCACAAAGGTATTTTACAAGTAGTATCTTTACAACTGCGGAGTCTCTGCACATAAAATGATAGGACAGTTCTTTCTTTTTATGTACTGAAACTCTGCAGTTGTAAAGATATTATTAGTAAAATGCTTTTGTGAATTGTTGTGAAAAAGTTTACCATTGTGCTTCAGGCCCATAAGCACAAACACTTTGTGATATAATGGGCCAAGGTGTACCAAGGTAATTTTGCAGTATACCACGGTACATGCCGATTACAGAACAGTATATTTTGAGTAATGAATGCCCTTACAAAAGCAAAAGGCAGCCATATTGTTTAGACCACACTTTAGCTGTGTTGTGGTTTTTAAGTATAAATATTTAGTCCGACTGTTTTATATGTGTATAGGAGGGGATAAATCATTTAATATAAGTGTGTAAATGTAGGTAATGATAGCTTGATTACATTACATATATCTTTAAAACATTTCTGTAGTACCACTGTACTACCTAGAAAGTACTGCATTTAAAAAAATAAATAAATAGGACAAAACAAAAAAAAACGGTAGTAAAAGCCAGAACGCAGACTAAGAGTCTGATTATGACTTTTGATGCAGCGGGAGCGGGCAGTATGGCACCGCCATGCTCCTGCTGCACCAAAGCTGTGGTCGGGCCGCCAACCAGATTAGGAATTTTCTCCTGTCTGGCAGGCTGGTTTTTGGTATTCCCACAGCAGTGACTCAGAAAACAGGCACCACAATGGGAACGCCAAAAACAGTTCATGCATGGCATGAACTGTAAAATCTATGCCATGCAGGAACTGAGGTGCATGCATATCGGGGGCACATGTTGCGTCCCCCTGCAGGCATTCACATGGCATGAGGCACCAGGTGGCCCTGTAGGGCCCCCTTTGTTTCCTCTCCGCCAGTTTCATGGAGGTGGAGCTGACATGAAAACCGTGGTGGAGAGGAAACACGTAATATGCTTGGCAGGACTGCGTTGGTCCCACCAAGAATATTACAGCCTCAAGACCACCGTGCCACCACAAGGGAATGGAGGTTCCCTGGCGGCGGCGGCGGTCCCAGGGCGATCCGATAGCCCAACTCATAATGGGGCGGTCGGACTGCTGGTGCAACGGTGGCTGGACCACCACTGCCACACCACAACGAGTCTGGTGGTCTTCAGACCACCAGACTTGTTATTAGGGCCTAAGTGGGGACTAAAGAATAGTTTGCCTTTACAAAAATAAAAGGCAGCCATATCCACCACATAATCTACATTCCTGCCAAATTTTATTAAAACCCGATTTGGCGCTATGTCTGTTTAAAAACTCTATGGAAAAAGCATTGGGAGAAAAACGAGCTTTGGGACCCCCCTTTTTTCTTTGTACCCACTTGACGAATCGCGACAAAACTTATCATCAGTAGCCAGTGTAGAAAAGGAATAGGTCTGCACAGTTGTGACGATTCATCAAACAATCACAAAGTTTTACCTATCACATATCAGAGGAATTCCTATCTCTCAGAATCCTAACTATAACTACAGAATGGCTACCACCATATACATATGTGCCTTCACCATGCACTCCTAATTAGCTTATATGTTACATCATTCATGTATGTCCAATGAAATCATTGATAACAGCAATGCAACATCTGCTATGACATCATTGATGAGAATACTGCGCATGGGGAGGGCACTAGTTATTTTTACTTCCGATAATTATAACTGGTGAATTTCATTGTTTTTTTGAGTCTAAAAAGTACCATTTTAAATGACATTGTCATCTAATAAGAACATTGCTTTACATTTTGTTTAATGTAAAGTAAAATGTGTGTGTGTGTGTGTTTGCATGTGTGAGTGTGTGTCAGCTGGGTGTCATCAGCGTAGGAGATCACTTTCACTCCAAATGTCTCAACCAAGGTCCCAAGAGGGGTGAGGTATACATTAAAAAGTAAGGGACTCAGTGCCGATCCCTGAGGGACCCCATATACAAGAGGCTTCTGGGAGGAAACATAAGGGCGCAGAAATACTCGTTGTGAGAGGTTCTCCCGGAACAACTGGAGCCAAGACAGAGTGGTTCCCTGTACTCCCAGATGTTTCAGTCTCTCCAGGAGATTTGTATGGGCTACAGTGTCAAATGCTGCGGACAGGTCAAGCAGCTTCAGCATTGCTGAGCTGCCCTGGTCCACAGCCTCACGCATGCTTTCTGCAACTTCCAAAAGTGCTGTCTCCGTGCTATATCCCACTCTAAAGCCAGATTGAGAATCATGGAACCGAATATTTAATTCCAGGAATTCAGAGAGTTGTTTCCAAACTTCCTACTTATTGAGGTTCCTAAAGCATACAACAGAATTTTTCTGTCCCAGGACATCACATCAATAACGGCAGAGAATGAAAGAAGACAGGTAGAAGAAAAAAGAAAAAGAGAAGTTATAAAAAGGTCTCCCAGCAGAGAGAGAGAGAGTAAAAGTGATAATCAAGGTCAAAGCTTGTAACCCTGTAATCCCACCAAGTGTTACAATGGTGATAATAACAAGTTGGCAAAATATAGTAAATAGGTCAAGCTAAATAGTTAGCGTTCCCTTAAGGCTTCCCCATAGGTTCGCCTCCTTTGAAACCATCCATTAAGAATGTAGCCTGATGAGCCTAGTTTAGTACTCTAGTCTACTGTTGTGTGTGGCTTCCCCCGATTAGTGGGTCAGTGGGTAGTATCATTCTTGATGTACCTGCACCTAGATAGTTGTAGTAATCAAAATGGTGTCTCATGCCATTATAACCCATTACCCTGGCATCAGGGGACCCGAAATCAATCACTAGTAGTTATAAATGAAGAAAGTTTCCCCCACAGTTACTAAAATTTCTATAGCTGAGTTTACTGGAATTTCAAGACGGGATGCCAGTCCAGAGCATAAGTGCCTTGCATGTATATATTTAGCGATTTTCTGCCAGGTGAAAAGTGGCCCTTTGCCATGTATTGCTGTGTGTACGATACAAAGAAACTTGAAGATGTATCTTCTAGCAACTGATAACAAAAGTAAGGCTCTCTAGACAGGGTAGATATGCACTTGCGGCTTTACACAAAGGAGTAGTCTGGTACAAGAGTTCTGAATTCTCCGTAATATTCTCATAGTTGTTAAAGTAGAGGCATGATAAATGCTATTGGCATAATCAAGTTTTGTTAAGATAAGAGAGATAGTTGCTTGGACCAAGTGGGAGAATCCTAGGTGCTGTAAGGTGAGTCTTAGGGTTTTCATTGTAAAAAAGCTTAATCTGGCTATCTTATCCACTTAGTCATTTATTAACAGCTTTGAATCCATGGTAATTTAGAGGTCTCTTACCTACTTGGATATTTTCAGTCATGGTCCCAGATTGTCAAGCCTGGCATAGAGGGTCATACATTTTACAGTCCTCAAAGGTGACTATTTCAGTTTTAGATGCATTCAGTTTTCAGTGGCTATGTGTCATCCACTGATCAACGGCTGAGAGTCAACAGAAGATTTAATGTTTTCTAAAAATCTTCTGGGCTTTCCAATTTAAGAAGTATCTGTGTGATTATATCAGGTGAACGGAAAATCTTCGATAATTCAAGTTAATGACTTCATGTAAATGCTAAAGAGTGTGGCTGAGATGATAGAACATTGAGAGACTCCTGCCTTTATGCTGTAGGGTTTAGATGAGAAAGGAGGAATATGAATGTCATTTCTTCCATTTTGTAGGTAGGATGTTATCCGAGCTAGAATGGTACCCTCTATTCTTGCTTTATAAAGTCTTGGGATTAGTGTGTCATGATCAACTATGCTGTAAGCAGCCTAACTGTCCAATAGAAGTAAGGCATCAACCCGACTCTGGTCCACCGTGTTTTTAGGCTCATCCCACATGGTGATTAAGGCAGATTCAATGGGTCTTCTTGGATGGGATCATGTGTGGAAGTCAGAAAGTAGGGAGATTTCTTCAGTGACTTTTGATATTTGGGTGAAGGCTGCTCTTTCTATAAGTTTGCCCAAGACTATAGTTGTTGGGGGTTAAAGTTTGTTTTCTTTAATAACAGGTGTTGTATGCCTTTTTTAGGTTTTCTAGAAAAACTCCTGTTGTTAAGGAGCTGTTCATCAGTGTTTTAAGCTGGCTTGCTTGACTTGACAAGATTCAGAAACACAGTTGGTTATAATTCTTTTAAGCTGTGAGGATGCTGTGTTAACCTGTCCCTGGAGGGGTTTGTTGGAAATTAGTTGGTGCTGTTGGTTTTCTTATGTGTTAAATGAGAATCCAGCATGTCTGCTTTGGTAGTGTAATGATTTGCCAGTTTGTCTGACAATTACAAAGAAATCGGACGGGTTCCTTCTGTGCATTTTTGTTTATGAGACTTTGTGAGTATTGTTTTATAGTATTTGTTATTCACACTTTTTACATTGTGGATTCTACTTGAAAAGTATATATTTTTTTGCTGTTTTGATTGTTGGCTTATATATTCTGTTCTGTCTGTGTAGGGTTATTTTGCCTAGAGAGTTGTTTGTTTTGAGCTAGGTGCATTGAAGCTTAACAATTTGTTGTTTTACCTTTTTTAAATTCATGTATAGATGTTTTAAGTGGTATTAAGATATCGAAAACCTAATGGAGCCATCCATAGAATTTTGGCACTGAATTTATTGTGCCTATGTCTGTGTTGGTGGTAAGCTGGGTCTCTAGGTTCTCTAATTTCAGTTTGTTCCAAGGTTGATATATAGTTGCAGGTAAGGTGAGTTTAGCTGGAGTGAGTTGTGGTGTCTTGTATGGGAAGGACACCACATGGTGGCCTAACCACATGACTAGAGTTATACTTTGTAATGGCACGCTGTCTGGGTTGGCAAAAATAACATTGCAGGCATTTTATGCAATTTACATTGGTTTAGAGATGAGCCGTTTTAGGTTGAGTGTGTCTAGGCCTTTGAGGATCATTGGGGTGGGGCCTATTAGGTTTGAAAAGCCATATGTTTAGCTCACCAAGGAAGCATAGGTTTGAATATAGTTTCAGAAGGTACAAAACTGTCTAGAAAGATGTCTGGGAATGTTCCATTGCTCAGGGGTGGTCTGTAGGAGAAAGTAACAGGAAAAGGTTGGGGTTGGGATGCATCTGACAAGCACAATCTTCTAATGAAACATTACCAGCTTTGTTGAAATTAGTGTTTTCCTTACAAATTATGGCTAGGCCACCTCCTCTTTTGCCCATGCAATTTTGTGTGACAAGTTGACTGTAGTGGGACAGCTTCATGCAATACTGCTACGTCTTCCCCCAGCCATGATTCATTTATGAAGAATAAGCCAGGTTCTGCACCTGTCAATAGATCTAAGATGTGGCACTAGTTTTTCTTAATGGACAGGGAGTTGATTAGTGGGCAGTTTAACAAATATGTTTTGGATGTGGTGTTTTGGGCTGTGGGGATGTTTTTGATAGTTGATGTTGTTGTGCCATAGGCAAGGGAATGTCAGGTTATGAAAAGTGGTATGGAGTTGCTTTCTTTTGCATATTTTGAAGGCAAAAGGCGTATGGGTGAGGGGTGCTGGTGAAGAACGAGGGAAAGTTTTTATCCCTGGCCCAGCTCTCCCCATGCTGCTGCATACTTTCCCCTCATTTTCACTGCTTTCTCCTAGCTTTTCCCCCGTTTTTGTGTTTTCTCCTTGCTTTTCCCTCATTTTCACAGTTTCTCCTTACTTTTTCCTTGCGTTTCTCCCTCTTCTTGCTTTTCCCTCATTGTCACTGCTTTCTCCTTGCTTTTCCCCCATTTTTTGCGTGCCTTCTCCCTGCTTTTCATTAGTTTTCACTGCTTTCTCCTTTCTTTTTCTGCAGTTTTTTTGTGTGCCTTCTCCATGCTTTTACCTCATTTTCACTGCTTTCTCGTTGCTTTTTACCCAGTTTTTTGTGTGCCTTCTCCTTGCTTCTAACCCTGGGCGTAGTTCGCGTAGCAGCGCTACGCGTAGCCACGCAAAGTGCACTTCGCACTACGCACGCTATGTGTAGCTATGCGAACTGCGTAGTGTGTTAGGAAAATGCTGTTCGCACTGATTGCACAGTGACGGATGCTTGTCCGCACTGTGCAATCATTGCAAACGGCATCTTGCACAGTGCAAGCGGTCGTTTTCTGCCGCTCGAGTAGATTTGTACTCGAGCTGCAGCTTTCTCAACGCGGACTGGTAGTTTCTCATCGCGGTCGCGAGCAAACGCGACCACTCGCAATGAGAAACCTGACCTCCCCGCATTGAGAATCTCGCCGGGAGGTTTATTTTCCTCGCTCGCGATCGGCAACTTGATGTTGCTGATCGTGAATGAGGAAAAAGTCTCACCGGGATGTTGGTTTTGCTTGCTCGCCAACTTGACGTTGAGGACCACGAGCAAGCAAAAAATGCCCGCTACGCTACGCGTTTTTGCACTGTGCTACGTGCAATTCGCGTAGCGCATAGTAGCACAAACTACGCAAACTCCGTGAGCGTAGCGTAGTTTTCCGCCAAGGCCTACTTGCTTCTCCCTTATTTTTACTGGCTTTTCCTTGCTTTTTTCGCCGGTTTTGTGTGGCTTCTCCTTGCTTTTCCCTCATTTTCACTGGCTTCTCCTCGCTTTTTCTCCCGTTTTTTGTGCAGCCTCCCCACACAACTCCGGACCATCACCTCACTTTCGGAATTCCAAAGGTCCCTCAAGACCAGGCTGTTATAATGAGCACCTGGATACCCTGTTTGGGTAATTAGCCACGCTTTACAAATGCTAATTGATTGATTGATGGCTCTGAGTTCTGCATGATAGATGAATGAGTGAGTGCTATTGTTGTGTATATGTGGAGTGATCGGTTGGTCACTTTTTAGATTGGAAAGGGTGAGGTGGAGTTGGTATACAATGTGTATTGTTTGTGTTGGTCTGAGGAGCATAGAGGATGTATGTTGGTATATTGGGATGCTTTAGAGTTTGTAAATGTGTGTTAATATGTTTTTAAGAAGAGAGTGTTCTTTTTTGTTTTGGTGGGGTAGTATATCTGATATTGGTGTAGCATTTGAATGTGAATATGAAAAACTGGGGAGGTGTGGATGTTGAACGAGATGGTATGCAAATGTGTGTCAGAGGAGAGTCCCTATGGAGCTTGCAAGACTATAAACTGATGTAAAGAGGTTTGGTTGTAGGCTTAGTAGGTGGAGAAGGTAGACCTAGCAGTTGAGTTGAGTGTAGAGTGTCTCGGTCTGTTTTTTTGGTGAAAATAAGATGGGGTGGTGTAAGGGAATGGTACTCATTTTCCCCCTCAAGGACAAGACGCCGAGTACCCAGATCAAATTCAATGCCTGCGTGACTCAAATCGCCCACTGGATGAAAACCAAGGGGCAGATTTACTAATATTTAATGCAACGCTGCGCAGGAAGGGAACTTGATATGCTGTGTGAAAAGGAGACATCAGAAATGCACCATATTCACAAAGATATGGCACATTTCTGATGCTTCCTTGAGCTAGCACACTGTGTGCTGCCTAGCGCCTAAACAGGCACCGTTGCACCATGGTGCAAGGGTGCCTGCTTTACAAGCAGGAAGGGACACCTTCCTGTTCAAAAACAATGCTTAAAGTAATTTTGCTTTTCCTCTGTGTGATGTGTAATGTATCACAAATAGAAAAAGGAAGTAAGAAGAAAAAATAAAGATACTTCTCCTCATTACGCCTGGGTCTGGGAGGCATACCATTTTGATGCAGTCCCAGGTTTACAACTTTTTGTAAATTTCGGAACGTCAAGCATTGCATTCTGGGGGAGAAGTGCTGGTTCACACTTCAAGTACTACATCCTAGTAGAGAAGTAATGGCTTGCACTTTAGGTATTTCATCCTAGTAGAGAAGAACTGGCTTGCACATCAAGTACTGCATCCTAGTAGAGAAGTACTGGCTCGCACTTCAAGTATTGTATTCTAGTAGAGAAGTACTGGCTCGCACTTCAAGTATTGCATCCTAGTACAGACGTGAAGGCTCGCACTTCAAGTATTGCATCCTAGTAGAGATGTATAGGCTCGCACTTCAAGTATTGCATCCTAGTAGAGAAGTACTGGCTCGCACTTCAAGTATTGCATCCTAGTATAGACGTGTAGGCTCGCACTTCAAGTATTGTTTCCTAGTAGAAAAGTATTGGCACACACTTCAAGTATTGCATCCTAGTAGAGAAGTACTGGCTTGCACTTCAAGTATTGCATCCTAGTACAGGAGTTCTGGCTCACACTTCAAGTACTGCATTCTAGTGGAAAAGAATTGGCACACACTTCAAGTATTGAATCCTAGCAGAGAAGTAGTGAATCATACTTCAAGTACTGCATCCTAGTAGAGAAGTACTGGTGAACGCTTCAAGTATTGCATCCTAGCAGAGAAGTACTGGCTCGCACTTCAAGTATTGCATCCTAGTAGAGAAGTACTGGCTCGCACTTCAAGTATTGCATCCTAGTAGAGAAGTACTGGCTTGCACCTCAAGTATTGCATCCTAGTAGAGAAGTACAGGCTCACACTTCAAGTATTGCATCCTAGTAGAGAAGTACTGGCTCGCACTTCAAGTATTGTATCCTAGTAGAGACGTATAGGCTCGCACTTCAAGTATTGCATCCTAGTAAAGAAGTACAGGCTCACACTTCAAGTATTGCATCCTAGTAGAGAAGTACAGGCTCACACTTCAAGTATTGCATCCGAGTAGAGAATTACTGGCTCGCACTTCAAGTCCTGCATCCTAGTAGAGAAGCAAGGGTTTGCACTTCAAGTATTGCATTCTAGTAGAGACGCACTGGTGGCACACTTCAAGTATTGTATCCTAGTAGAGAAGTACAGGCTCGCACTTCAAGTATTGCATCCTAGTAGAGAAGAACTGGCTCACACTTCAAGTATTGCATCCTAGTAGAGAAGTACTAGCTCGCACTTCAAGTATTGCATTCTAGTAGAGAAGTAGTGAATCATACTTCAAGTCCTGCATCCTAGTAGAGAAGTACAGGCTCACACTTCAAGTATTGCATCCTAGTAGAGAAGTACTGGCTCGCACTTCAAGTATTGCATCCTAGTAGAAAAGTACTGGCTCGCACTTCAAGTATTGCATCCTAGTAGAGAAGTGCTGGCTCGCACTTCAAGTATTGCATCCTAGTAGAGAAGTACTGGCTCGCACTTCAAATATTGCATCCTAGTAGAGAAGTGCTGGTTCACACTTCAAGTACTACATCTTAGTAGAGAAGTACTGGCTCACACTTCAAGTATTGCATCCTAGTAGAGAAGTACTGGCTCACACTTCAAATACTGCATCCTAGTAGAGAAGTACTGGCTCGCACTTCAAGTATTGCATCGTAGTAGAGAAATACTGGCTCACACTTCAAGTACTGCATCCTAGTAGAGAAGTACTGGCTGGCATTTCTGGTATTACAGACCTTCAAATAAATACACGTTTCTGCCCAATCCAAAGTATTCAGCCTGGCAGTACATTTTTAGTACTGAACTACTCAGAGCTGTTAGTTTTTGCAGAGTAGCAATATAAGTGTCCCAATAAAAACACTGGAACTCATCCATGAAACGCTTACCACCCTTTTCTCTGTATGTAGGCTGTTCACTCTGAAAGACCGACACTCTCATAATTTTTTTGCAATAAAAGTTTTTTCAGATTTTTCACTGTAAAGAAAATGTTGCCATATCTCACAGAAGACAACAGAAATGGGGCAGCTGTGGACAAATGTGGAAAAATATGGGTGGTAAGGAGGAGGGTGAAAGGGGTATAGGAGGAAAGGAGCTATGGGTGAGGGGGAAATGGAACTGGGGCCCGGGGATAGGAGCTTTAGTGGCACTTTTGAGTGGGGTGTAGCAGGAAGGGTAGGAAACTCAACGGTAGCAGTAACAGGGTACTCGTTGCCACATGTATTCAAGACAGGCATCTACTGCACGGCCCAAAATCACCCAAAAGAAATCTGAGAGAGGCCCCACAACACTTACCTTCCCTGGCAGAGGTGGAAACATCTTCGCCGCTTTCAGATACGGCAGAAGCTGTGCTTGTCCCGGTCCGTCTTGGTGGGATTCCCTTCGCTGGTACAACTTTGTGAGTGACCTTAAGGCCGGATGTCGCTGCGGTAGCCTTGCCTGGAAGAAGCACATTTGTGAGTCATTGCCATAACCTTGCCAGGTGTGCATCCACTGACATCCAATGAGATCAGCAGCATGCTCTGTCACTGCATTTACTCTTAGTCAGCTGTTTTTTTGAGACAGGCAAAAAACACTCTACAAGAGGACAGGAATAGTGGGGGCTATTGCGATAGTGATTGGTTTACCATTACAAAGATGACAGCATGCGAATGAAAAAAGAAATATTGTGCAAAATAAATGTGAAATAAATCATGATATCAAGGCTGGATACTAATAAATATAAGGACTACTTTACCCTATCACCCACTTTAACTTAAGTTGCTGGAAAGAAAGAATACACAGATGTAAAATGTTGTAGGCTTCTCCATTCAAGCCAGTACCTGAAGGGAGCTTGTCCAAATAAGCTAATGGCTAAAAAGAGTTTAGCTAAATTCATGTGGTATGTTGTGGTGTGTGTGGTGTGTACTGCTAACAATAGATTTTTGGTAGCCAGCTGAAGGGGCATCTGGTAAGACTCACAAAATAGCATATAAAAAAAGATGGGAATTAAAATATTGTTGATGTGTTGTGCAGTTAAAATAAGAAACACGGATGAGAAGAATTGTTTAATGAAACTCTATAAACCAATTCATCACTAGTAAAAAAAGGCACCAGTGAAACCTACCTCTTGCCTCCAATTACTCTATCGAACCAGATGACATAGTTGGGTGATGTGTCCTTTGTGCACAGACAGCCCAGCCACATTTGTGGTGACCTTGGTGAGCTGATGTTACAAGTTTAGTATGACTGTTAGAGTAGTGGTGCGTTGGGCTTTGTCAATCCCCCTGTACATATGATGCTGGCCCTATCTTAACACGCTGTTGGGGAGCATTCATTGCTTAATTTGAGCTGGTGGTTGCCGGCACTCATTTTTGGGGACCAGCACTTATTTTTCTTGCTCATAGATTTCTAGGAGAGCAAGAGTGGGACATAAACACAAATAGGAAAGGCCCAGAAAGTGGAAGATGTAAAAAATGCCACAGGGAGAGAAAGGAGGAAAGCGGAGTCTTGTCGTAGTGCATTAAAGAAGCCTGTAGTGGATTGAAGATTGCACAGCCTTGGTATTTGGCGCGCTGACATTTAATTGTGTTGGCCGTTGGCTTCTGGGCAAAGCTTTGATCACCGGCATTCATTCTTTTATAAACTAAACACTGAACTACCATTCCAATGAAGAGCTCTGATGAGACCTGTGCCCAGGCCATCTTGTCCAAGCACAGATTCAGCTAGCAGTTTTTTCTGTGGTTGTCTCATTGGTCTGCTCAGACCCTCGGGTTGACACAAAAAACATAATAAGCAGTTTCAGCCACCAAGGGCAGGGCAGGGACAAGCAAAAACCAACCCCCATGGCAAACAATGCCCCATACAAAAGAGGAAAAGGGCGGGATAAGAAGGAATAGAAGGACACATGAACCTACACAGAGACTTATAGCATTTTCTGCTAAACTCTCCCGGTAAGCTCAAACCTGAAATAGACATATGGGGGGGGGGGGTCAAATTTTTCTGAGATCAAGAAAGTAAGTACCTTTGAAATGAGTAATAGAAACAGATAGTATTTATAGCATGATGCAAGTGCAAGTCTTTGTCAGTAAAAAACTTGAAAGACAAGACATACAGAAAGATAGATGGGTAATCGATCAGTCAGCAAGGATGGCATGGGTCCTGGTGTAAATACAGAAAATGGCCCCTTAGACAGCTGTTGGGGTAGTAAAGTGCAACAATTATCAGGAGTTATTGGGCTCCCTATTGCTGTGGGCCCCAGTGCCACTGCACCTTCTGCATCACAGTAGCTACAGCTCTGGTATCAGTAAAGGGGCTGTTTTGCACCAAAGGGCTCCAAGTGACACCGTGGATTGCGATACTGAAGCTCAGTCTTGCCTCTGATGCCTCTTGGGACACTGAAGGAAAAAGCTCCCTGTTGAAGAATTCCTGTTAATCAAAGTAGTGAAATTAGAGCGGGGAAAAAGGAAACTGTGACATCAGCATGGACAATCAGACCCTACTTCTGCGCTGCCTGCCTTCACATGTCTTTCGACCCAAGCATTATGGTGGAATGGTGGGTAATGCTACCTGCCCTATCCCTTCCATCTCAGGGTCTAGAGAGATTGGCAAGAGACAAAACTTATCGCTGCTGCCTTGCTAGGGTGACCAGATTTTGGGGAAAAAAGGTACATTTAGCAAACATAGAAGAAAGACTACACTTTTACATCAGCTGAGGGGCACAAGATGACTTAAATAAAGTGCACATCAACATAGAAACACAGACGAGACAATTTGGAATGAAATCTAAATTAATCCCTGCCTAATGGGTGTTAATTAAATTGCTAGTAACTCGTTATGCCTTTGAGCACATATAAACCTGCTTATCTCTGTTTTCAGCCGTTCCTCAATAAAATATGGGACATGAGCAAAATTTGATGAAATCTGCCAGGACAGCTGGTGAAAAACCAGGACTGTCCCGGCAAATCCAGGATGCCAGGTCAACCTACGTCTGGCACATCACTTGTTCTCTGCTCCTTGGCATAGAGAGCAGAAATTATAGCTTTTTGGGGCAGGACGGGTCAAAAAATTCATATGAAGTTCTGACGAGGGCTAGTGATTTCGGAGCATGGTAGGACACCAGGGAACATATTTTAGAAGTGCCTCCGGGGCGCAACGAGCACCTGCTTTGCTTGCCCCAGGGCACTTTGGTATTTCAGAAGCGGCCGCAGAAGCTTGTGCATCCCCTTCTGTAATACTGAAATTGCATGCACACATACAGCGCCAGCGCTTCCTCAAGAGGGCGTTCTCTCATTTGCATGGGTGTGTGGCCCCATGCAAATGAGGGAATCTCTAAGCCTCTGTGCCAGTGCCGTATTATAGACACGGACGCAGAGGCAAAGAAGCTCTCAGTAGGCGCAGTGACATTGTGCTACCTACAAGGTGACACACTGTCAGGTCTCCCTCTGATGGCAGCCCTCTGGAGGGGGCAAAGGAGTCTCATGGATCCCCCAGACATCTCCTTGCAGGCGGGTGCAGACACTCATTGCACCCACTTGCAAGGGGACCTCTAATCTCCTTTAAAAGTGCAGGCCGGTTGCCACCTGCAGTGTGAAAACACAGAGTGGCTTTAAAGCAGCCACTCCTTTTTCACATCAATGCGCTGCTCCCACGGCAGTGCAAGTTTGCGACTCCCCTGGGGACAGTGCATTCCTTGTAGTAGGGCGCACTTTCCCTGTTTGCGCCTGGCACACCTATTTTGAGGTGTGTCCCGGGCGCAAACAGAGAAAGCTCACCCTTTACATAATCGGAACCCAGGGGTGGTATTATACATTGTGTCCCGTGGTGAACAGATGTGTGTGCCTGCTTTATTCAACCCCAGGTTTAATGGTATTACAAAGGGGGATCACAGACGCTTGTGCATCCCCTCCTGTTATACTGATTGCGCTGATGCACATGTTGCGCCAGCACTATCATGAGCGCATTCTCTGATTTGCATGGGGGCATAGCACCATGCAAAGGATGCAATCTATTTGCCGTTGCACCTGTGCCATATTATGCACGTGGGCAGAGAGGCAAACATGCCTTAGGATTTACACTGAAAGAGTGCCTCAAAAAGGTTGCACAGTTTCAATGTGCCTCCTAAAGGCAGCTCTCTGGAGGGGAGAAAGCGGGTCCCATGGGCCCCCCCAGAGACATCCCCATCAGATGGGTGCAGTCACTCACTGAAACCACCTGCAAGTGGATCTCTCTTCCCTCTTGAAAGGGCAGACGGGTTGCCGTCTGCACTGTGAAACACAGAGCGCGTACAAACAGCTGTTCCGTATTTCACTTGAATGTTCTACCCAAAGGGCAGTGTGAGTTTGCAGCTGCCCTGTGGTCAGTGCATTCTTTGTAAGAGAAAGTGCGCCGTATTCATCATACAGCCCCAGGTAATTTCTTCAGTGTTTTAAGAAAAGGAGGGAAAGAAGGCTAGCCGGAGATCCTGAATAATAGCAATACACCAGGTGCATATTTTTTTTAATAAATGTAAAGGAGCAGGGAGCCTTGGGCAAGTTGTTTGTGGGTCATTTTGCATTTGGATACATGGAAACTCATCTTCCATTGCAAAGATAGTCCATTGGAGGATATACACACCATAGGAAACTATGATTTAGTATCAATATCACTGTTGCTTTCCGCAGACTGGTTCAGTTACATTGCAGGCACTTTGCAAAGTGTATGGAGGAAGCATACTTTTTGACTTTCATCATTATTGCAAGAAACATTTCTGACAAAATTTTATATAAATTGACAACTTCCCATTTAATTCCAATCCACATCACAGCACAGGATAGGATGCAAAATTGATCAAAATAAGTAGACACATGTAATGTCAAAAAAGACTTAGGAATATGTCGACGTACCTCCTTTAGACATCACAATGGTTCAGTCACAGCCCCTAGTCTCTTCACTGTAGTTAGGGCGGGAGGGTGCAGGCAGAGGCAGGTGGGTGCAGATAGATGCAAGCACTGGTTGGCAGGAGCCACTACTGAGGAGCTCAGAAGAGCCAATATTTATACCAAGGTTCACGCGGAAAAAAGTCAATATTCTGCCTTAGGAAAACAAGTCTAACGAACATCTTTGTTGACTCAAAGCTTCATCTCAACAGCCTACGAGAACAATTCCTTTTCTGCCACGTCGACGTCGACGCTGGCTCAAATACTCACTCTCTGGGGATTTCTGAACACCTTTCCAGTCTGTGGACATTTAGTATAGCACCAAGAACAGAACAGAGGACACTTTGGGGCAGATTTACAAGCCCCTTGCCCCACTGGTGCGTCACTTTTTGTGTCGTACCAGTGGCACATTTTACTCCTCCATATTTACAAGGACAGGAAAAGCCACCCTGCGTGATTTTTCCTGCCCATGTACATATGGCCCCTTTGCACGCAGCACTTTGCGTGAAAGGGGTGTTCCATGGGTGTTGCTGTGGGTGTTCCCACGCAACACCAATGGAACCAGACACATTTCCAGATTTAGGAGGAATCATAAATCTAGAAATGCATGTGAATGCTAGGCCTCCCCAGGGGAGGCGTAGGGAGGCGCAACGAGGAGAAATGTAGTCATTTCTCCTCGTTTTCTCTTCCTCTTTCTATGTGTGCTGCATTTTGCAGCACACATAATAATAATAATAAAGCCATTTGTTGAGCGCGAACAGATACCTCCAGCAGAGGTGTCCCGGCGCTATAGAAGCAATAAGCAGCGAGTAACCAGGCAGTGTCATGACCGGGTCCAGAGAGCATTTTAGACTGAGCTGAAAAGCCATGTTTTTACAGCTTTCCTGAATAGTGATTCAGACTTAATCAACCGTATACTTTATCTTATAATGAGATTACACTTGATTTGCTATTGCTGTTGACTTCTTAATGCCTATTCAGGTACACACCAGACCAGTGTGTGTAAATGACTGATGTCATACCAGGGCCCAACAACCTGAAAATGAATTCCTGATAAGGGTGGGGTCATCATGATGGAGAGCTTCACCTTTTGTGACTGGAGAAAAGATTGATTTTAGGAAGCCCCCTGATCCCTGGGGTGAAAGTTCAGGGGTGATCAGCGATACTCAAGAGATCGCGGCCTAACAAGTGTCAGAGGTTGGGAACATGGGCTTCTTTCACCAGACAGTGATCAGGAAGATTTGTAGATATGGTGGCAAAATGAAAACAATGTGCTATGCCAACAGGGCTTACCAAGTCATGCCAAATATTTATGAAGAGTCTGTAGAGTTTTCAAAGAGCTGCAGCACGTGATCCAGTGTCCATAAGATGGCCAGATGATTGCCCCAGTGTGGTCAAGACTCTACCTATTAACTGCCTCATTGTGCACGGGAACAGACGATTTACTAGCATAAACCTAATTTCGTATTTGAAAATCCATGTTGTATGAACCTCCAAGAGTCCTTCACCCTACTTACCAAATAACGCTGTTCACGCCCAGGTTTAGAAAAAGAAGATGTGTAGGTCCCTACTTCTCAATAGAGGCTGCTGCACAGTGGCCCCTGTTCCATGGTCTATGAGAACACTAGAGGACAGTCTGACCTTGAGGAAGGAAATAAAGCCTTGCTAGGGAAACAAACCTGTCTTTACAGTGGAGTATGGCTCTCTTCACACGCCACCTTCACTGAATTGTGCACTTCACAAAAGGCCCCTAACATACCGTACTAACACAACGCTAACCATGAAATGAAATATGCCAACTGCTTCCTGTAACAAAACATTATTCCACTTGTAATGATAACCACGTTTTTCAGGCTGATACTATTAATCAATCAAACAGGATTTGAATGGAGGAAATACGAGACCTGAGGGCCAATCAAAACTAATGTGTCAGGCTCAGAATGACTCCTTATCCGAATCCCAATTTTGACTCTCCTTCATTCAGAAAAACACATGGTTCAAGCACAGGGTAATGGTGATTGAATGATCAGTTCTGGTGTCCTCCAACTGTAGGTGTCTTCAGCCTACATTTAGACCTCCTCCAAGTACTGCTCAGGAAGCTGTGCCATTGGCTACATGCAGATATTGAACAGCTGAAAAGGGACAGATGTTTCGGTAAGTACTTTACTTGACGCCGGACAACTCACACCTGGATCCAGATTTGTTTGCTGTAGTTATGAGAAATGATTTAGAAAGCAGATCTAGATATGGCTGCTCATTGGTTAAGCCTTCCCACTAATATGGCATGACCAGCTTTGTAATTAGCTATATATTATCACAAGGACAACCCTTTCTATTGTAGTGTAGCTCCTATTTCCCTAATAGGCTCTGCGCATTGGAATAATATATCCTATAGGTTTGACATAGGACTAAGGTCGGTATGTCCCTATCGAGTATATTAAACTTAATTACTTGTGCCAGCTAGCTCAGAGGCCACTAGAAACTTCTTGACAACAAGAAGGGATTAGTTTCTGGCAGCTGCAAAACATGACCACTGTGTTTCCCTTACAGAATCAGGACGTGTCCCAGAGTCGTAGAAACAATAGATAACTATTTCACTCAGCTCAGTTGTGCTTGATTCAGTTATTCTCAAAGTCACACAGAAATAAAAGACGGGCGTTTCAATTAAAAGCATTATTGAACAGTCTTGTTTCTGTTGTAAGTTAGATGTGCTGTTACGATCACAAGACAGTATGCGAGATAAATAATGTACAAGGTGAGCAGTAGAAATAAATAATACTGCGTTAGTATTATCTTTTCAGCATATATGCATTTACATAAAATGACACAGCCTAAAAATGCGAGTACTCATACGATGCGTTTCTATCCTAGTTCTACCCAGTGTGCCTAACCTTTCCTAGGTGTAGGGAGAAGTAGAAGTAGGTGCTGTATTCCTGACTAGAGTATACTAAGAGTAAGTTACGCCTAGTATGCCAAGAGTCTAGTATGCCAAGAGTCCCTCTAGGTTCTAGTTTGCTCCATACCTGAAGAATGAGAGAGGTAGGAATCTCTATCCGGACTCGAACTCCAACACCCCGCAAGGGAAGTTAGATCACTGGAAGCTGGACTCTCTGCGTGCAGGAATGACAGCGTCTTCTCAGTGCGTCCGGCCGGGAATCGGGCTCCTCTGAAGTCGAGGTCTCCTCTGATTTACAGGGGTTTGGGAAGGTATATTTATACCTGAAAATGTTAGCATTGACGTAAGTTGGGTAGCGAAAGACGTCATGAATGAATCCCTTAAGGAATAGAGGTTCATGCATAATGTATGAGTCCTTGAAGAAATCAATAGTCCTGGGCAAGGGAAACTCCCGCAGCCTGAGGGTCTGTTTTTTCATGGACTCGTTGAGACGCTAGGGTGGACGGATGTCGGAATCCATGCCTGTATTTGGTATGCATGGTTTATGCCTAAATAAGGTCTGGGATTTTATGCCTATATAAGGGCAGGTTGGATTGTGCCTATATATGGTCATGATTCTAGAAAGCCCGTTTATGGACACCCTATAAAGTATACAACACCCACTCCTCTTTTGTGTATACAACAATACTAAAATGCTAAACATTTAAAATGCTAAACATTAAAATGGAGTACTGCATAGTAAAACATATCCTAAAAAAGCTTTAAAAGATACATTAAAATGCAAATGTTTCTGTACATCATTAAGCAGTGCTTCATATTTCCAGCATAAAGTATGAAATAAATGCATTTGGAACGAAATATAAAAGCAATATTCACATATGACGAAAATAATCGATAAGTTTGTTCAAAATCAAAAGTCATTTCCTGTCATGAAACTTAAATGAACTGATTTAGACACACAAGTTGACTAAGTGTCCCTGGAAGTACTGCCAAGTCTGTATTATAAGGCTAGTTCTACTTTAAGCAGATTGGAGTGCCATTTTCGTTCGAAAAAATGGGACAAAAAGTTCAAATTTGGTAAAGTTCCAAGGTTTTGAAAAATGAAGGCCAAATTGTTGCTGTTGTACTGGAACAGAGTATGCCGAATCAGAGTCAGTTTACGGGTCTGGTGTAAACATGAGATCATCTACTTCAATAGACAAAACATCATCCACTGTCGTTGGTGTAAGTTGGAACACCTCGTGTAAAAGATTGATCGCACAAAGATGGGAAGTATCGCTCTCAGCATAGGTCGCCGCAGCAATGTTCGCGTTCGTTGTTACCTGTGTGCCTGGAGTTGTTTCTCCTACCTCAGCAGCAGCAGGAGGCGACTGTGAGATCTCAATGAATGCTGACATCAGGATTGGAAGCCTCTGGGGACAACACAGAGCATGGGCCGTTATCGGGTCCAGCAAAGCATCGACATCCTTTGGCGCAGCTGATGGATATGTTAGACATGCGTCCAACACGCATTCTTCACCGCATAGCAGGCAGCGTAGAACAGGTAAGATGCAATCATGCCAGATTGGTCGAAATGACAGGAACCACGTGGTATTAAGGTCCCGTAGACGAGTCATGCCCAATAGCTGTACTATTCGCTCACAGCACTTTCTTTCAAGGAGAGCTTTCTCCATTTCGCTCGGAGTGATTTCGGCGAATCGGCTGGCCATAGCGCAATAGCAGACAGATGAATAAAATTCCGGCAACAAGTGCGAGAATTAATGGTATGCCACCAAACACCGAATGTGCAAAGTTCGGAATGATTCCAAGTATTGCCTGGAACGGTGCTAATAGACCGGTGCAAATGCTCTTAAATACATGTACAATTCCTGTTGTATCTGACATGTTAAAGATACATGATATCATTTCTACGAAATGTATAGGGCAGTTTGTACGTATTAAAGTCTGTATCTCAGCCGAAGTCCTTGCAACTTGTAGATCATAGGTTTCTTTGGCCGAGGTCAAAGGCACTGTTTGCTGTAAAAGCATGGCTTTCATTCTGCTTAAAGTATCAAATCTTATAAAAGAGACGTTCAGCGAAGGCCATAAAGGCGACTCCCTGACTGTGTCTATTGGGGGAAACAATACTTGCATACAGCAAGTGACCCTGGAGTTGACCGTTACTAGATATGGGATGCCTGGCAACATTCCACAGCAGCTCTGATCATTCAACATGAGGTAACTCCCATTCGAAAGTTGTCCAAACGCTGGATTAATCACAGCAGCTGGTGAACCGTGCTGATGGCAAGACAAGTTTGCCACAGAACCATTACAAGCCCCGTGTAAAATAATGTCCTGACAAATGAGTGAACCGGTCAGCGCATGTTTACAGTTGATACCGCTAAGATACACTTCACGATCCCCACTCCAACATCTATGTGTGTACGGTAAATTCCAAGATATCTTAATGTATTCCTTACCCAACCTTTCATATTTGCCTGCTTGCATCTGTCTGAGGCAATACTGAAACTGAAAAGTTGTCACAGGTAATGTTATTTTGCCATGAATAACCCATTCTGTAGCTGGTTTTTCTGCCACTGTAAACGGTAGTTTTTCCATTTTTTCAATGCTTAGCACTGTGCTACCTCGCTCCTCTCTGTGCCAATTCGATCTGTTTATCAGTGAGATTGTATTCTGCAAACAGAGACGACGTGTTGATGAAACGCCAAGGCACATAGCCCGCTCGCAAAGATTGCAGCGTCCATATCAATAACACAATAGAACGTAATTGAGACTGACCTTGTTGTAACATAGCCAAATCTTGTTCTAGAATGTCGATAGCAGAGGATACAATGCCATCCAATGAATAAATTCTGGAGGACAAAGTTGTTAACCCATTGTCGACTACAGAGAGTGTTTTCTCTAAATTAATACGATCAAGTTCACGTATTCGTTCTGCAGCCTCCATCTGTGACACTTTCCATGCTTCGTTATAAGCAGCATAGATGCCGGCATATATGAAACGTTTTTGACGCGGTTTTCTTAGTCCAAGCAAGAATTCCCTGAGATCTGCGTCCTCTTTAAGTAAGGTTAAGTGTTGCTTCACATCCTGTAGTGTAGATTTATGCAGCCAATCGAGGCATAATTTACCTACACTGTATGTTGTTACTACCCCCGGATGTTGTCTTTGGACATATCTTGGGTCTGGCCTATGAATAGTTAAGCCCTGAGTTTTGTTCAAGAACCTTTCCTGACAGTTGTTTGTGTCTGTGGGCCAGATCAACCAATTTTTCCAATTAGGATTAGATCTGTTGAGTTGTAGTATATTGTCAACTGTCACCACTGCCTTTGTATTATTATCACTGGCAGGTGTTGGCACAGAAGGTGTTTTCATCTCTTTGATCTTGGCTAATCCAAGACAAGATGTTTGTTGGACGGTGTCATTCAAAAACATTATTTGTTCAGGGATAATACAGGCTCTAAATAAAGCTTCTATACCCTGTACTTGCCAATCTTTACTACCCCAGACAGTTTTTGTCTCAATTGTGTCTTTCCATAAGTCGAAACCCTGTGTAGACAGTTGGGCAATAAATGCTTCAGAGTAAATCTGTTTCGTATTTGTTAACATAATTTTCAGTCCTGTTTTGTTTACATTTTTATAGTAAAACGTTTCTGGGTCAGATGTATTATAACCTGAAAAATATGGAAATTTACTAGCAAAAGTTTTTGAACTACCTTGTGGTGGTGTAGGACAATGTTCCCATTGATTAAACATAAACACATTTCTTGGATATGCAGTTTTGTGCAAATAATGATGACCATAGTGGTTATAACAATACAATTCTTTGTAACCAGATGAACCCTCTAAAATTCTTTTAGAAAATGCAGCAGATTTTTCTAGATCAAACATTATATCTTGAACAGTTTCTAAGTCCCAATCATCTGAATAGGTACTGGACGTAATTAAATCACTTAGTGAAATTTTAAATAAATGTGGAATGTTCAATTGTTCACTTGGACCGAAGATTTCATAATCTGTTTTGTCCCACACTATACCATCCTGTATAGGAACAGCTGTGATGTTCACTGATGACAAGTCTCTTGCTTCACGATGGGAAGATTTATGTGGTCTCAAAAGTACATTCACGTCTTTTCCTTCACTGTTCACATGGATGTATCTGCCATTTATAAGCATGCTTACTGTTGTTGCCAAAGCTAGCCAGAGCAGGAAAACAAAAAGTCCAGATGTAATCTAGAGTTCAATCCATGGAGAAACCAGATAAGTCTTTTTCAAAAAGTGAATAAAGTCTTGTACTTGCTGCTTGAGTTTTGATGATGCTGGCGTCGTTTCAGGTTCGCTTGGATCTTCTGAGAACGTATCAAAGTCAATGAAATAGCCAGAAGCAGTTCTGTCAATTGTTGGAATTGCATCAGGATTCGTTGAAATCACAGGAACCAGTTCTTCACGAGTCACGTTGGTGTAGACAGGTGTATTTGGACGAACTGTTATTTGGTTGTCAAGAGGGATGAGTTCCATGGCTTGGTTGCTTAGTCCTTCATTTGTTACAGCTGAATTCTCGATCGTGATCAGTCTTTCAGTCTGAACCTCTTGAATAGTAGCGAGAGGAGTGCGTCTGCTACTAGGTCGGAGTCCACGAGGCCTACTGCTTAGTATTGGCCACATACTGTGGTTTGATCTGGTCGATTGATACAAATCTTTTCTCCTTTCTTCCAGCAAGGGGCGGCAGAAGTACTGTCCTTGTTCCTTGAACAGCTAGAACAGGTACCGGTTGTCTGTAAGAAGGTCCAAATTCCTTCTTGTCCGCTATTTTTCTCTGACTAGATCCCCAACTTTTGGAATCCAGAAAGGCCTTGCTGGGACCGCCGATTTTTCCCCAGTGGTGGTTGGCTGTAGGGATACGTTGCTTTGTTTTGTTCTTAATTTGTTAAGATCCTGTAAAACAGCCAAACGATCTTTGATATCAAATGGTTTCATGTCCACACTGTGCCTACGTGTTCTAAGTCTGGAACCCACATTCTTGTCCCAAATAGGACCTCATATGGAGTGACCCCCCCTAGAGAACTTCTTGGCAGGTTGTTAAGTGAGCGCTGAACGCTAATGAGGTGTTTGACCCACCCGTCACCCGAGCCTAATACCCTAGCTGTTATAGACTGCTTTATGTCCCGGTTTTTCCTTTCCACAACAGAATTTCCCTCAGGATGGAATGGAGAGGAGTACCGCAATGCAACGCCCAGACTGGCCATGGCCTCCTTGTAAGCCCTAGAGCTAAACGCAGGACCCTGGTCAGAATGTAGCGTGCCTATTGCGTATGTGCCGATAAAGACTCGCAAATCTTTTATAACAGTTCGAGCGTCAGCCGAGCGCTGAGGCCATAACCATAGGAACCTAGATTCAGTATTTGCGGGAATGCCTTTGTCCAGTAGGACGCTGGCGATTAGATAGCCTAATGCTGTCTAACAGTGGTGTCTGCACTGGGCTGCCGCATTCACAGCACGGTGTCTGGTGGCACTCTCGCTGTAATTTACTGTCTAAGCAGTTGTTGATGAATATGTGAATTTGTGAATTCATTCCAGGCCACCAGTACATCTCTTTTAATGTCAAAATTGTTTTTGAGATCCCTTGATGTGACAGACCCTCCCCCAAATGTGTTTCATAAATCAAGGCTGCTCTTCGTTCCATGTTTGGAATTACCCTATCCCCCACTCCAGGGATTCGAGCAAAAGGAACGTTATTCGCATCAATTACATAAGAGTACTTGAGTGGAAACTTTTTTGGTAACGCTGCACTGCTGCCTTTGCTTGATGCATTGACAGCCAACATTATCTCACCGTCTATTTTTGTTTTTGAACGAGTGATCGCAGCTACGGAAGCCGTCTGAACAGCCCCCTTCGCAGCTTCGTCAGCCAATGAATTCCCTGCAACGTGAACGCCATCACGCTGATGACTCAGTGTGTGAATCACGTGAGCCTTTGGTAGTTTGTTTTTCAACTGAACTACTTGTTCCCAAAGCAGTTTGTGCTTAATTGTGCCACCTTTCGCATCTTTAAAACCATTTTCAAGCCAGGTTCGTATATAATCATTATACAACTGAACACAGTAGAAGGAATCGCACACGATTAGTGTGAGGAATTCTCGATCCATACTCTCAAGTGCCAGTTTGAATGCCTGTAGTTCAGCTCGCTGAGCTGTACAATCACCTAGTGATTGAGTTTTTGTGACCATAGGTCTGAAGATGCCATTTCGCATGCGACCTTTAACGATAGCACACGCTGCACTGTAAGCTTGCTTACTCCCTGTTGCGGGCTGTGCGGATCCGTCAGTGTAAATTATGAATTCATACTGATCGAGAGGCAGAATCTCAGTGGGCAGAGGACATTCTTGTTCATATTGGAGAAATGCCTGTGTCTTTAAATCTGGATCAAAAACATATTCAACATCAGTTGCAGCAAGAGAATTAACCCACTGTAATCCATCTCGGATGTAAAGCTTTAGCATTTGGAATGCTCGCTTTGTGACCGCTTCTAAAGCCGGTACTGGGGTAACGACAATTATGCGTTTCCCTTGGGCTAAGGCTCTTTCTTTTGCTACAGCTGTTTGAACTGCTGTCAGAATTTTTTCAGTTGAACTGAAGCGCATTTCCGCTTGTGTATACAAATGTGATTTGTATGCAATTGGTACTTTCTCACCCTCATTAAAGGTTAAGTAAGTGAATCCACATTGACCCGAAATTATTCGAATCACCAAATTTCTTTGACTTACGCGTGTTTGTAAGTGATTTGTTGCTAACATGTTAGCTTGGAGAGAACGTAAAATTTCTGTGTGTTCCTGTGTCCAATTTTTATTTGAATAATCAGGTTTGATTAATGCGTAGAGAGGTTTAACCCTTTCTGCGTAGTTTAGAATGTATGTTCTTCCAAAATTTAGGAATCCCAGTATGGATTGTACGTTTTTTAGCGTTTTTGGAGGTTGGAGCAGCGCACATTTCTCTAGAAAGTTAGCTGCCAAGCTCTTGCCTTCACTTGAAAGCTCATATCCCAAAAATAGGACATTGAGATGGGCAATTCAGGACTTTTTAAAGTTGAACTTGTAGCCCTCAGAGGCGAATCCCAGTATAATGGTGCTCACCCTGTTCAAGTGTCTTTCCAAGTCATCGTCTGTCAGATAGATGTCATCGACATAGGACAATGCCTCGTTGTCATAAATTTGTAGTAACTCCGTTACTCTCGCTGAGAATAAACCTGGGCTGGTCTTGAACCCTTGTGGGAGTCGACAAAAGTGACTATGGGTCCCCATTATGGAGAATGTCGTTAAGTACCTGCTTTCAGGTGCTATATTTTGACAAAAGAAACCGTTTGAGATGCCTAATGCTGTTTTGTATTTTTTACGCACAATGTTATTCATCAATGCTGTGCTGTGTGCATTTTGCACTGCAAAAGTTTTAGAACAAGTGTTTAAATCTGTAGTCCAAAACTAGACGATATGTATTGTCTGGTTTGGAGACAGGAAACAAAGGATTGTTCATGGAGGAGGTGCATGTTTCAATCACCCCTTGGTATTCAAGTTGATCTAAGATCTCCCTGACCTGTTTTTTAGCTTCTTGCTTAATAGGATACTGCCTCTGTGCAGTTGGTTCATGTTTCAGATTTATTTTATGGTGAGGTGAGTCCTCATCCCATCCTACATGATTTTTATATAATGCTGGAGCCTGGGCCACTGCCCATTTTCTGGCATATGTATATTTTAAGTGAATTGGTATGTGATTGGAGAAGGCAGGCATAATCATGTCCTCGCCGTGTGGGCACTCCCTGACAAATTGTGGTGGCCAGTCTTTTTCTGCTAGAAGTATGTCATAACCCTTTGATAGTTTCTCCCAAAAAAGTGTTTTAACCTGTCTAGGTTTGTCTCCCTCCATCCGGAGTGTTATTTCATATAACCTTTGTGGAGTACTAACCCTGGTGTCTACAGTCTCTACTGTAATGTACTCATTCAAGTCCACTATCTCCAGAAGTTCCATCAGGTTCTGGCGAGCTATTGTGACTTCTGCTGCACTGTCCAGCATTGTCTGAGCCCATTCTCCGTTCTTGAGTTGAGTTCTCAGAATTCTCGGCATGTCTTACTATTAGACCTGCTACTTTCTTTTTGGAGAATTGAGGTTTAGTTTTAATTTTTGTTGCGTGCTTGTCGTCTTTCGATTTCACGAGTTCTTCTCTATGTTCTGTTCGTCCTCTTCTTTCCAAAGTCTGTGATGAGACCTGAAAGGGACGAGAGGAACGTGTATCATTATCTTGATACCTATCAGGTTTTCTCAAATTATCCCTATTCCTGAGGTTGTACCTCCTTTCAGAGGGCTCCTTTTGAGGAGACCTACCTCGGGATTGAGATCTTTTCTCATTTGAATTTTGTTTATTAGACTCCCACTTCTTTTTAGAAGATGTAGGAGTTTGTTTAATTGAGTCCTTCTCAGGACTTTCAGATAGTTTTGGTTTAGCTGGTCTCCCACCCAAACTATCTCTGCCTAATTCTGCATATGATTGTTCTATAATTCTGGGTAGCTCTGTTTGATGTTCTGTAACATCAAATTCCCTTAATTTTTGTCGGATCGCCACTGCTGCTGCCTCCCCTTTAATATTTGATAATATTATTGTTGAGACCTGGTCGAAATTTCTCAGTAATTTCATACCTAAATTTAAAGCAGGCTCTGCCCCGTATTCGTTTTGAATTTGTTTTAGGACATCAGGTATTACCGCAATTGACGGAATGCCGTGTGTTTTAGTGTAGATGGCAGCAAAGACTGAGCCCCAAGAGGTGCAGTCTTCCAGTTGTGGTGTGATCCCCATTGGTAAACTAATGGTTAGGATTCTGTGTTTCTCATGCGGGCTAGTATTTGGAAATACTGCTTCGATTTGAGTAATTTTTTGAGCTATCCAAAATGGAATTTGCTCCCGCTTAGTGGGCATTTTACCCATGACTGCGTATAGAGTCTGTGGTGTAATTTTTAATGTACTCCCCTGTGGAGGAGTATGATTTGGAACTGTTAATGGTGGTTGGACTGTGAAAGTCCGCATGACATATTGAACCAATTGTCTGTAGATTTTTATTAACTCTGTGAGTTGATTAAGTATTTCCTCGTCTGACATTATTTCGATGTCTGGATGAGGTGTGTAGCCGGCTAGAATCGGCCAAGTTGCTCCTGGTCTACCTACTGGACCGAGCCTGGTTATATTTTTGTTATGTTTTAGGGCGCCTTTAAACTAGAGCTGATGCTCCTGGTATGTTAATGGAATCTCTATATCCTCGAAAGGAATGTATTCCTCTGGTGGTTCATCTTCTTTGTAGAAGTGAAACAAGTGTGTTACTGGATTGGATTCAGGAAGAATTACCCATGAATAGAATACCTCTGTCTGAAAGGATTCATGTGCCTCAATCAGGAAAACTGCTCTACCTCCTCTCGGTGGTAGGCCATGTTTTATAAGTTTTAGAGTAATGGCTCTTCTTAAGTTTGGAGCGATGTCAATGACACCCTCCACGGTTTCATTTAAACCGGTGAAGTTAAAAAGTGCTGGTTGGGCTGGATCAGCCGCAGCTACACCGTTTCCGGCGTCATTGTCAGTGCCTGACATTTTTCTGCTTGAAAATATGTAAAACAAATTTCAAGGAAACAAAGATAAGGTGCACAATATTGTGGAACACTGTATCCTTCAACGTTGAGCAAACCAAACAGCTAATATATAGGGTACTGTCCTATGTAGCTGTGGCGGATACTATCCCTGCCCACTCCAGACGTCTTTTGGAGTATATGGGTAGGGGTCTCTGAGAGAGAAAAGAATATATGCACAGCTGAGTTACTCAGTATCTAATGTTGAATTACTGCCTTACCAAACGTTGGGCGCCATGTAGTGTAGCTCCTATTTCCCTAATAGGATCTGCGCATTGGAATAATATATCCTATAGGTTTGACATAGGACTAAGGTCGGTATGTCCCTATCGAGTATATTAAACTTAATTACTTGTGCCAGCTAGCTCAGATGCCACTAGAAACTTCTTGACAACAAGAAGGGATTAGTTTCTGGCAGCCGCAAAACATGACCACTGTGTTTCCCTTACAGAATCAGGACGTGTCCCAGAGTCGTAGAAACAATAGATAACTATTTCACTCAGCTCAGTTGTGCTTGATTCAGTTATTCTCAAAGTCACACAGAAATAACAGACGGGCGTTTCAATAAAAAGGTTTATTGAACAGTCTTGTTTCTGTTGTAAGTTAGATGTGCTGTTACGATCACAAGACAGTATGCGAGATAAATAATGTACAAGGTGAGCAGTAGAAATAAATAATACTGCGTTAGTATTATCTTTTCAGCATATATGCATTTACATAAAATGACACAGCCTAAAAATGCGAGTACTCATACGATGCATTTCTATCCTAGTTCTACCCAGTGTGCCTATCCTTTCCTAGGTGTAGGGAGAAGTAGAAGTAGGTGCTGTATTCCTGACTAGAGTATACTAAGAGTAAGTTACGCCTAGTATGCCAAGAGTCTAGTATGCCAAGAGTCCCTCTAGGTTCTAGTCTGCTCCATACCTGAAGAATGAGAGAGGTAGGAATCTCTATCCGGACTCGAACTCCAACACCCCGCAAGGGAAGTTAGATCACTGGAAGCTGGACTCTCTGCGTGCAGGAATGACAGCGTCTTCTCAGTGTGTCCGGCCGGGAATCGGGCTCCTCTGAAGTCGAGGTCTCCTCTGATTTACAGGGGTTTGGGAAGGTATATTTATACCTGAAAATGTTAGCATTGACGTAAGTTGGGTAGCGAAAGACGTCATGAATGAATCCCTTAAGGAATAGAGGTTCATGCATAATGTATGAGTCCTTGAAGAAATCAATAGTCCTGGGCAAGGGAAACTCCCGCAGCCTGAGGGTCTGTTTTTTCATGGACTCGTTGAGACGCTAGGGTGGACGGATGTCGGAATCCATGCCTGTATTTGGTATGCATGGTTTATGCCTAAATAAGGTCTGGGATTTTATGCCTATATAAGGGCAGGTTGGATTGTGCCTATATATGGTCATGATTCTAGAAAGCCCGTTTATGGACACCCTATAAAGTATACAACACTATGCCCACGTGGACCAGGGTCAATAATCGTTATATGAACAACAAAGTCCACCTTCGGACTCTTTTCTGAAAAAGCTACCCTCTCCTGCTCCTGTCTGAGAGAGGCAACACTCAATGTGATGTTTGAAAATTCCAAGTGGTAAGTACCTACATTGGTGGTGTTTAACCAAAAAATAATAATACTCAAAAAAGGCATGTGTTAGTGATCACAAATTGCACAAAAGGGTTTCATAAATTATTTTTAGTAATATTCTTAGATTTATATGCTGATACTGTGACACAACTAAATGTAAGTGAAGGGGACTCCAGTGTGTGAATAAATATAATATATATTCAAAGGACACGTAACAAACAATCGCTGGTTACAAATAACGGATAACATGTGCATATAGCATTGCAACATGTGGAATCATTATTGATCAGTAACCAAGTGATTTTCGGGGTCTCCTCAGGACAAAAGTCGTCAGATTTATTATCACCTAATGGTAACAGCTGTACGTGGACAATTTCCAGAAAAGGGGGGGGGGCAGGAAGTAAGTTTCTGTCAGAAATCCTCAGTGGAAAATTCACTATAACCGAGTAGCACCAATGTCCCCACCACATCCACATAGCATGTGTCACTCAGCCTGTGCGTGTTTCAATGGTGTCAGCGATTTCACCTAAACCAAATGTCCTCAGTATTCGTCAATTTGTGTCGAAGAGCGTGGTGCCTATTGGTCCAACTCCGCTCTTTGCTAGCGGAAAAAAAATGTTGTCATGAGTTACCATTAGTTGATATTTAGTCAGACAACTTTTGTCCTGAGGAGACCTCGAAAATCACTAAGGGTCGAAACGTCGACATTTTTACACTTGGTTACTGATCATTAATGATTGCACATGTTGCTATATGCACATGTAATCCGTTTGTAAATATTTGTAACCAGTGAATCTTTGTTGTGTGTCTTTGTATATATTCTATATTTATTCACACACTGGAGCACTTTTTCGCCTGCTCTTATAGTTAGTGTTGCCATGGTATCTGCATATAAATCTAAGAATATTACTAAAAATAATTTATGAAACCTTTTTGAGCAATTTGTGATCATTAATGTATGTCTTTTTGAGTATTAATATTTTTTGTGTAAAACGCTACCAAAGTAGGTACTTAACACTTGGAATTTTCAGATGTCACATTGACTGTTGGCTCCCCCAGACAGGTGCAGGAGCGGGTCACTTTTTCAGAAAAGAGTCCCACAGTGGACTTTGATGTTCATATAACAGCTATGTAATTAGCAGCATCGAGCTTCAGGAACATGAGAGCTGTATCTTGTCTTCATACAAGGAGTGAAGGAATTCTTCACTTATAGTAGCCAAGCCAGGTCAGTGCCCCTTGCAGGAAAGAATCATTACTACAGGTTCTAAAGAAGATGAATTTGTTTGACATACTATTGAGTTTGCCTCATTCCCTTACTTTTCATGATTTTGCTGGAGTAGGGAAGTTGGAAATGAGCCAGTATTTCACCAAATTCATGTTTTAAAGGGTGAAGAACAACTTTAGTAAGGTGTGCTGCATTTATCATGTTTGTTGTGTCAGGTGCAAGACAGAGGATGCTTTTGTCCTGAGTCCTGGGCCTAGGTCCTTGGCAGTGCTTTGTATCATATTGTAGTACTCCAACACAAGCATTTCTAGAAAAAAAACATGCTATTTTGTAGTCTTTTTAGTTTCCACTTGCAGTAACCTGCCACCATTTAAAACCTTCACCTCTGTCTTGGCTAGCCTCACATGTCTCTTAGATGAACCTCTTTTGTGGCTGTGGCTCTCAGTTCCTCTAGAGTCCAACAGAGTAAAGTGCACTGCATACAGATGCAGAGTCAGTCGCTCTCAATGGAGATCCTTTATATAAAAAATGTCATTTGAACTATGAAATTAAAGCCTGTTTATGAATCATCTCCAATGAAAGAGACAGGTAACAGAGAACTATCTTCCTGATGAGGGCACTCTTCTTCACAAAGACTGAGGATGTGGTAGCTGGTGATACTGTGATTATTTGCTTCTCAAGCAGGGAATGTTCTTTTCCAGTTAGCCTATTATGTTTTGGCACCAATGAATTCTGAAGAGTATACCCACATTGCTGACTAGGAGTAGTTTTTTCTGGTATGTCTCTAAACCAAAACTTAAATTCTTATTTCTGATAGAGGCATACATCCTTTAAATGCTTGGACGGGAGATCTCAGAACTCATCAGGGTGCGGGCCTTTTACTCATCAGCGTATATTCCCTACTGGTCCCTCACCTAATGGCCCCAAAGAAACCATTAAGGGAGAGGAGTGGCCCAGCGGTCAGAGTGGCTGACTCCGGAGTGCGGGGCTCACGGCTCGATCCCCGGCGGCAGCCCAGCTCAGCACCTTGTGACTCTGAGCAATATCTCACTTAATTTCCCCGACGGTTCCCAGCACCTTGAAACATTAAGGGGTGATATGGTTGTACTTTACAAATATAGATAAGTCCCTTGAACTGTCCTGCAGGCAACCCTAAAATGGTGAAGGGCAGCAGTGCATTCAGGAACTCCCAGAGCAAGATTGATCATTTTACCAAACCAGGGACCACTCAGCAGAGGACTCAAATCAATCAAATCAAATCTGGTTTATAAAGCACACAGATACCTCGGAGAAGGCGTCCCGGTCCTGATGGTGAAGATGATCCAGAAAAGGGAGGAAAAAAGAATGACAGAATTTTTTTAATGACTTTCTAAAAGCAGCTTTGGACGGGAAACTTCTCAATTTAAGAGGAAGAGCATTCACAGCTTAGTTGTCAGAAAGGTAAAGTATCTGCCTCTTCTTCTGGCCTTGTGAATGTGGGGGATGTGGAAAAGTTTGAGATTATTAGATCTCAAGCGTCTCTCTTCTGAAGGTATGGTATAAAATAGTTCCTAAGAAAAAGAGGACCCTTAAGATGGTAGGCTCGGAAAGATAAGGTTAGAGCTCTGAACTGTATTCTCTTAGTGACTAAAAGCCAATGGACATGTCACCAAAGGTCAATGTGTGATCTTCTAATTCAGTCAGGCAGCAGCGTTTTGAATGGTCTGGAGGCTCTGAATCATAAAAGGCCAGAAAACCCAGATACAGACTGTTAGAATAGTCCAGCCTAGAGGTTTTTGAGACATGGACTGTAATCTTTGGGTACCCTATAGGAATGAGATATAGCATCCTTCTCCGTGACCTCAGGTAGAAAAAATATGAAGAAGATAAAGCCTTAACCTGGGGCTCAAAGGTCAAGCCAGAGTCAAATTTCACCCCAAGATTTCTAACCATGGGTGCAGGACGGGGAGGAACCCCCAGCTCTGAAAGTCACCAAAGACAGAGTGAAGGGTGAGACTTAGCGATGAGGAAAAGCTCTTCAGACTTGTCTGAATTAAGTTTCAGACAGCTTGTGTTCATCCAGTCCACCAAGGATTTCAGGCAGAGCTTGAAGGAATCAAGGGGTGCAGGCATGTTTTTCTGGAAGGCCAAAAGGAGTTGAGTGTCATTTGCGTAGGAGATAACACTAACTCTCCAAGATTCAACTAATTTATCCAGAGACACCAGATAAACATTAAAAAGTGTGGGGTTGAGAGCCGAGCCCTGTGGAACCCCGCATACTAAGGGTTTTGCCTCAGAAGTAAACGGGGGAAGGAAAACAGTCTGAGATTTCCCACTGTTGAAAGATTTGACCCAGCATAGTGCTCGACCTCTGAAACCGATCCTGTCCAGTTTCTCCAGTAAAATAGTAGGGGAGACTGGGTCGAATGATCCGGAGAGAGCCAAAGCAGTACCATGACTGGAGTATTTAAATCAAGGTTAGCTCTAATATATTCATAGACTTCAAGTAGAGCAGTCTTGGTGCTATATCAGGCACGGAACCCTTATTGAGAATCATGGAGCAGGTGGTTTGCTTCAAGAAAATTAGATAGCTGCCTATTTATTTATATTCTTCTCCAGAAGTTTAGCGGCTGTGAGCAAGAGAGAAATAGGTCTAAAATTATCAAAGACCTTGGGATCAACGGAAAGCTTCTTCAGCAAGGGGAGACGAAGAGCTTGTTTCCAGCTGGCGGGAACCAACGCCTGGTCAAGAGAATCATTAAGCAGCCTATTCAGCCAGGGGTTCACCACTGGTCCTGCTAGATTGAGAATGGCAGGAGGACAAGGGTCAAGAGGGGATCCTGATTTACATTTTGAGAGCTCCATAGCTGATTCCTCAAGTGAAATTGGGGCGAAGCTAAATAGTAGGGGCCCAGTAAAGTATCAGAAAGAGGTGCTTGAATAGTACAACTCCAACCTGGGATTTATTCATAGATGATTTGAATTTTGCTATGAAAGAAGCCGGAGAGGTCCTCACAGAGATCCAAAGAGGGGGTAAGAATGTTTTTAGTAGGCGTAGGGTACGGAAAGGAGTTAACTACTTTGAACAGTTCCCAGGGATGTTTCGAAGCTTCTGAAGTAGACAAGGCAATAAATTATTTTTGAGCCAACTGGATGCATGCATTATATTTTTAAAGAGCGGCCTTAGCACTTTTTCACCCTTATCATAATTAACTCTCCATTGCTTTTCCAACTATTTACATCTGGATCTCTCCACCTTAGGAGAGTCAGAGAACCATGCTGCAGAGGGCTTAAGCTTCTTTGAGTAGTAAGCTTTACAGGGTGCAATGGTATCAATCGCCTTCAGAATACAGTCAGTAAAGCTGGATACATCACGCTCTAAATCCCTTAGCTCTCTGGCAAGGAAGGCAGAGGTAATGACATTGAATGGTATCAGGACATGGTCCGACCAACTAAGATCCAGAACTGGTTTCACCTCAATGGACAATGGGTTGGCTAGAATCAAATCCAAAGTATGACCAGCAGTGTGGGTAGGCAAATTATTTGCTCAAGGTTAAAAGCTTCCATAGAACTGAGAAATTGCTGAGCAAGTTTGATTGGGGGCATCCACATGCAGATTAAAATCTCCTAATACCATGTAATTGGCGTGAAGGGAAGAATTGACCTTAAGTGTCAATTAGGAGCTGTAAGGAAGCAGCTGTAGAATCCGGTGGCCTGTAAATAAGCATGCCAGAGACGGCAAAAGTAGGGGCTAGAATGACAGAGAAAGACATGGCATCAATATTATGAATAGTAGTGAGTTTTGCAACGGAACGAGAGTAGGCTGCCCGGTGTATAATAGCCACCCCACCACAATTTTTATCGATTCTATCAAAGTTCTTAATCAAGTAGCCTTGAGGGATTGACAAGGCAATATCAGCAGCTGAACTGTCTTTTAGCCAAGCCTTGGTAAGGAAAAGTGAAACCCATTTGTAGTCAATTAAAAGATTAGAAATATCAAGAGCATGCTTAGATAATGAGCGACAGTTTAACAAACCTGCGGTAAATAAGGCAGCAAGGGGGGATGAGGTAGCAGAGTCAACTTCGCCTTGAGGACTCTGACCCTGGCCCGTAATGCATTGGAAGTAACAAAATGGAGGGGCTTCAGTTGAAAAGTCACACCTGGGGCAATTGAAACCTCCTCCTAGTTTGCTAACAAAGAACTTGCCTACATGATTACACAGTGAGGTACGAAGGGATAGCAGTTCAGCCTTGGAATAAGTACAGAAAGGTAAGGTATGGAAAGGCAAATCATGGGCATGGCTGGCGATGGGCGTGATCCGGATGCGGACGGGCGCAGACAGGCTTGCCTTAGGCGCACCTTTGGTGTGCCAGCGGCATGTTCACTGCGCGTTTGCAGCATCGCTCCGAAGATCAGTGGCAGCATGTGACTTTTCAAAGTGGTGGGGTGTAAACATTGGAGGTGAGTTGAACTTAGCGGTTGAGCAAAGCGAGCGGGCCAAACTGATATAAGGGAGGGGCGGGGGGGTCTCTCCCAGAGAAAACTTTGAAAAAAATGGGGGCATATAATTAATTTTAAAACTAATGGTAAACAATTTTGTGGGAAAGCAATAGGGTTTATAAATCAATAGCATGGGCTCAATGCGCAAGGGCATGGGATGCTCCCCTGTTACCTTAAGGGAACACACTGTACTGGAATAGCACCGGTGTCCAGGACACTTGACGTCACAGATGCATCATATCATTACACTGGGTAGTAATTCCTCCTAAAAAAGTCCAACTAATGGATAAAATCAAAACCTGCATGATAGTGACGAATATTGACAAACTGGCCCAGCCTCCTTATGTCATGAGCTGTCCTCTCCCAGAGCATTGACAGCACAGTACTTTTAAAACTTACCTGGGGCAATATTATGGGGATAGTTGCATGCAAGCAACTTTGGCATGAGTAAGGCATACATATAATTAAACCTCCTGCACTTACACCTTTATTGTACATCTGCTTACCTGCACAGATCAATGAAAGATGCCAGTGCTTTACAGATGTGTAGAGCAGGTTTAGATTAGACCCATTAGAAGACAGAGCTCTCCAAGCACGCCGAATGTAATTAATTTAACAATATTAGGGTCATATGTGCAAGGACTTAACATCGCCGTAGCGTACATTTTTTGACGTTACGGCGGCAATTTTTTTATCACCTTATTTACAAGTTGTTGCTAACCTCAGTTAGCGGCAGTTTTCTGGCAAAAACTTGCATTTTTAAGATCGCCACTTCTGTTAGTGGGAGTTAACGAAAATGAGATGCAAGGTAGGCGTTCCCGTGCAAAAACTGCAGCTAACCGCACTTCGCGATATTTACAAGGAATTCCTTGTATGGTGCAAAACCAAAAAAACTGCCTCTAACTGCAGTTAGAGGCAGTTTTTTTAAGACCAGAAAATACGCATGCGGACTGGCATTATATACAGGCCAGGAACTGCCCGTGCGGACAGTGGAAGGGTACCCACTAAACCATGCCTCTTGGCATGGCCTACTTCAGTGACAAAAGGGTGCCTCGTGAGCTGGCCATCGCCGGTTTCATGCTGGGATTCCCTACTGCAATCGCAGATGGTTTACTTTCTTTAAAGAACCAAGCACACTGAATGCATGTGTCCGTTTGCAGTTAGGCAACACACTAAACAGAGATAATTGTAATCAAGTAAATCTAAATCTTGTTACAAAAGCTCTTATTAATGAGTCAGCCCAGCTAACGGACGACGAGGAGTAGATCTACCACAGTGACAGAGCACGTGAACTGCAGCACTCCTAGCCTTAGGAATCGAAAGCTGCTGGACTCCACCCCTCAGGACATATCAGCCAATACAAGCCACACAAGCATTGGAGGAGGCGAGGCCTGCTTCCCATGGTGGACACCCACTTCTACATTGTCCGCCTGGGTCAGCCCCACACCTTTCCATTAAATGAAAGCAGCTCAAAAGACCACGCCCTGGGCCAGAGCAGTATAGGCCCAGAATAAAGCTTATTCATTGTCGGTAAAACTGGTCACACCTTCGACAGTGATGTCACTGTCCTGGATTGTGCCTTTAGGGTGAGAATCACGGCCACTTGGCACATGCGCAGCCTGGTACTCCTACTACCAAAAAAATAAATCAAAATGCTTCATTAAAAAGCAACAATTAGCTTTTTGACAAGAGCCGCCCCAGCCCATCTGAATGGAAGACCACCCCCCACACCCTCCATACTAGCCCACAAGCGGCCGAGGTCACACGTAGTCTGGGTCCCCGGAAAGCAGATGGAGATAGGTAGCAAGAATAATTAAGAGGCTAGCTTAAATAAGGTTGTCTTGGCACCACTCGCGAAGTTCACCAACAGGTTGCGAAGCAGAAGCAGGCTGAGGGCAATAAATGGTTACAAACAGGGGTCCATCAGGGTCTTCCAGCACCAGCCCAGTTCTGCGAAGCACAGGGGGGTCACGCAATCTCTTGACCTGTTCCAAAACTTTCTCTGAAGCTTTCCTCCACCCTAGTCAATCACTCTCACTCCTACCTGGCGCAAATGAGTCATCGGTTGGGTCCAGGTGAGGAGATGGCAGTTGGTCCACTGTGACGGGGCCAGGAAGGGAGCTGTTGGTGAATAGAGAATAAATTAGGAGGAACCTCTCGGCCTGAGGAGGCACCCCGTCCGGTACACATTGCTCAGGGTCATGCCCAGGTATCCCAGGCACAAGGTCTGGTGCATGATGAGTCGGGTTGCACCAGACACTTCAGGTCACACAACTAAGAGTTACCAATTCCTTACCTCCCTGGAAATGAGGCACTCTGTCCGGTGCACGTTGATGTAGGTTGCACTACACTGTTCCGTCTCACACACTCGTGCAAGTTCAGCAATATCTCACAAGGTAGAATGAGACACTGCAACTTGTATGCCTCCACCTCTGAGGGGCGCACCATGTGAATCGAACACTGCACAAAATGAGCATACAGTCGGGGTGTCGCACGAGAGAAATGTGGCACAATTAACGAAGCGGGACACTTTGGATCCCACAACCGGTGAATCTGCTCACCACCAAGAAGATGCTTATGTGTGGTGAGGTCCCTGCAGTACAGGGGTGACTTGCCTTAGATGCGGGCAGGACCTTGGGGGCTCTCCACTAGGCACTCCGGTCTCCAGGCACGAATCTCGGTACCAAGTTCACGTTGCGCTGTACGTTGCAATTCAGTGATGATGTGGGCACTTAAGAGGACACCACTCTCCAGATGTCACAGGTAGATGGTGTAGTTCCCTTGGGGGAGGTCTTTGATATCCCTGAGACCTCCAGGAGAAGAGGAGACATACTGACGTGTCCTTTGAGAGCATACTTCCGGGCTCCACACAGCACCAGGTCGTCAGCCCAGGTCAACCTCTATTCTGGAAGGGTGCAGGTCCCTTTCAACTGGCAGTTGTCCTCCTGGCCCACAACAGAGTCTTCTGGCAGTGTGCACCACGGGGAACAGGTATGGCCCAAGTATTTATACTGTAGTGTGCCTTTGAAGTTAGGGAGGCTCAAAGGATATGCTTTTGAACTTACAGATGTGTCCCCTAAATTTCCGTCCTGTCTGCCATGAGGTCGCAGAATGCAGATCTCTATCTTTATGGGGGCCATGATCTGGTTCCAGAGGCCAAGAGCCACAACCTCTTCCTCCCACCTATTCCGTCAGGCCCGCAAATAGCAGAGGTCGACTATTCCAGTGCATGCACAATGGTTTATGGCTGTCACTGGGGAATGCCCAGATGTGCTCCCCGGTCTCCAGGGTGACCAGCAGCAAGCACCATGTGTTGGAATGAAAATGTTCTCGCTGCTTTGACTACGCACTGATCCATGTAAAGTTAGCATTGTATGTGGCATTTTATGCCTGGTCGCCATTTTGAGTCATGATCGAAACTAACGCTGGCCTCTCCGAGAAACTGTTTCTGGTGAGTTTGCATTTCTCAAGGTTGGGCTTTGCTTAGCTAATGAATACACTGTTCTTGTTAGTGCATACCTTTCCCACTAGATAGAGGCCTTCTCCTCCGGTTTCGAGGCTGGCATGGACAGAATGACCTTCAAATGTAGATAGTGTGGGCCCAGTCACAGAATCAAAACTTATACTTCTGTACTCCATTGTTCAGTTGCATCTGCCAGGAAAATTCCATTGGGTGGTATGAGAATGAGCATGCCTGGGGCAAAGGTGCCTCCCCCTGGACTGAATTTATTGTATTCTGGGGGAGGTACATTGACGATGTCATCTGTCTGTGGTCAGGCTCTGAAGAACAGTTACAACAATATTTCTGTTATATGAATGAGAACATTTACAATTTTAAACTTACATGATACATCTTCCCTTGCAGCATCCGTTCTTGATCCTGAGTTTTGCCATGTTATGTTTTCTTTGATCATTGCATAAATTTTAGCTCGCTCATGCTAAAAGAAGGGTCTGTTGGAATGAAAATGTTCTCGCTGCTTTGATTACGCACTGATCCATGTAAAGTTAGCATTTGCGGCGCCATTTTATGTCTGGCCGCCATTTTGAGTCATGATCGAAACTAACGCTGGCCTCTCCGAGAAACTGTTTCTGGTGAGTTTGCGTTTGTCAAGGTTGGGCCTTGCTTTGCTAATGAAAACACTGTTCTTGTTAGTGCATACCTTTCCCACTAGATAGAGGCCTTCTACCCCCGTTTAGAGGCTGGCACAGACAGAATAACCTTCAAATGTAGATAGTGTGTGCCCAGTCTCAGAATCGAAACTTATCCTTCTGCACTCCATTGTTCAGTTGCATCTGCCTGGAAAATTCCATTGTGGGCATACCTTTATTGGTTCTGAATTGTACATAATGTATCTCCATGCTTGCTGATGTCAGTCCCCTCTGCAGCACTCCTAGGCGACTGGGCAGACCGGGCTCCACTCGAGTGTATCTGAATAGACATATATTGGTTTGTATTGTCTACTGTCTGACTGACTCTTCATTTGGTACGGAAGGCTGAGTGGTGGTCGCGAGTGACCCGAATGACCCTAATCGGGCCACTTCCTTCAGTTGGCGCCCGAACATGGACCCCTTCGGGCGAGTGACTCATTCCCTCCTGCTAAAGGGTGGGGAGGTTGAGGCTACTGTCGGGTCGGAGAGACGGATCAGGGATCCCTGCATGAGAGAGTTCATGTACGCGCAGCTGCCCCGTCTGTCCTGCTGGACGGTGCCTCGCACAACGGTCATCCAGACTGGGGTCCTTGACGGCCAAACCCTTGGATCTCACCGTTTGGTCCGATGAGTCAGCAGTGGATAATAAATTCGTTTGACCTGCACATACCAGGTGAGTTTGTTTGATTCTTTGTGGATATGGCGCCATTTTTGGTTTGTATTTGATACGATCTGAGGACAGTTTTTGGAAAAACGCTTGAATTTGTTTTGGTTCTTTGGGAACATGGTACCATATTTGTTTGTACTTGATACGGTCTGAGGGCCATCTTTGGGAAAAAGCACTTACAACTGCTTTGCCAGGCAGGATAACGAATGTGGCCACTTTTGAAAATGCCTGGATTAGTCGATTCTTGGTTTCTTGTTGTCTTTGTTGTTCTGCAAATGCTCAATTGGAAGAAGCTCAACCGGCACCTCCGGAAAGTACCCCTAATTTTGACATGTATGTGAATCATGGTATTGGCCCTCTTATGTTTAGTACATTATGGCACAAATATACAAGGGACAATGCCGAGTTACAGTGGCCATTGACTGGCACTTTTGATGAACAAAAAAATAGGTTTCTTACAGGAAAAATTGTTCGCGAAACGAAGTAGGCAATCTATGTTTGATTCTCTTCGAACGTGGCAGAAGGAGGCTAAACAGAGACGATTAAAGATGGAAAAGGATGCACGAAAGTGGAGAATGCAAATATTGACTCAGAAAGCTGTAGCGCATGATAGAGAGAAACAAGAGATAGGAATTGAACATGCAGATAGGAGGTTTCGATTAAATGTTGATAAGTCTTATGTAGCCCAAGAAGAGAAAGATACCTTTGTGGAAGAATATTTGGATACCCAACCTCACCTCCTTATGCCCCTCAGAGGATATATCCTGCTCTTCCCTCACAGTCCCAGCCACCTGGTCCTTCTGTCTCTGCTGTTTCTGTTCCTGCTACTGTTGATCAGACTGCTTTGGCTACAGCATCCCCTGCCCTCTCTATGTCTTCGCCGTCTGTGGCAACAATGACTGTTAGTACCTCTGCCACACCTATGGTTTCAGCATCTCTTTCGCCAGCTCTTGCACCTGCTGCGCAGCCAGCAGCGACTATAGTGCCTGTTACTTCTGTTGCTACTCCCGCTATGGTTATTTATCCCCCAATGTTAGAGAGTAGTGAGACACCATTTTATGTCTGGCCGCCATTTTGAGTCATGATCGAAACTAACGCTGGCCTCTCCGAGAAACTGTTTCTGGTGAGTTTGCGTTTGTCAAGGTTGGGCCTTGCTTTGCTAATGAAAACACTGTTCTTGTTAGTGCATACCTTTCCCACTAGATAGAGGCCTTCTACCCCCGTTTAGAGGCTGGCACAGACAGAATAACCTTCAAATGTAGATAGTGTGTGCCCAGTCTCAGAATCGAAACTTATCCTTCTGCACTCCATTGTTCAGTTGCATCTGCCTGGAAAATTCCATTGTGGGCATACCTTTATTGGTTCTGAATTGTACATAATGTATCTCCATGCTTGCTGATGTCAGTCCCCTCTGCAGCACTCCTAGGCGACTGGGCAGACCGGGCTCCACTCGAGTGTATCTGAATAGACATATATTGGTTTGTATTGTCTACTGTCTGACTGACTCTTCATTTGGTACGGAAGGCTGAGTGGTGGTCGCGAGTGACCCGAATGACCCTAATCGGGCCACTTCCTTCAGTTGGCGCCCGAACATGGACCCCTTCGGGCGAGTGACTCATTCCCTCCTGCTAAAGGGTGGGGAGGTTGAGGCTACTGTCGGGTCGGAGAGACGGATCAGGGATCCCTGCATGAGAGAGTTCATGTACGCGCAGCTGCCCCGTCTGTCCTGCTGGACGGTGCCTCGCACAACGGTCATCCAGACTGGGGTCCTTGACGGCCAAACCCTTGGATCTCACCGTTTGGTCCGATGAGTCAGCAGTGGATAATAAATTCGTTTGACCTGCACATACCAGGTGAGTTTGTTTGATTCTTTGTGGATATGGCGCCATTTTTGGTTTGTATTTGATACGATCTGAGGACAGTTTTTGGAAAACGCTTGAATTTGTTTTGGTTCTTTGGGAACATGGTACCATATTTGTTTGTACTTGATACGGTCTGAGGGCCATCTTTGGGAAAAAGCACTTACAACTGCTTTGCCAGGCAGGATAACGAATGTGGCCACTTTTGAAAATGCCTGGATTAGTCGATTCTTGGTTTCTTGTTGTCTTTGTTGTTCTGCAAATGCTCAATTGGAAGAAGCTCAACCGGCACCTCCGGAAAGTACCCCTAATTTTGACATGTATGTGAATCATGGTATTGGCCCTCTTATGTTTAGTACATTATGGCACAAATATACAAGGGACAATGCCGAGTTACAGTGGCCATTGACTGGCACTTTTGATGAACAAAAAAATAGGTTTCTTACAGGAAAAATTGTTCGCGAAACGAAGTAGGCAATCTATGTTTGATTCTCTTCGAACGTGGCAGAAGGAGGCTAAACAGAGACGATTAAAGATGGAAAAGGATGCACGAAAGTGGAGAATGCAAATATTGACTCAGAAAGCTGTAGCGCATGATAGAGAGAAACAAGAGATAGGAATTGAACATGCAGATAGGAGGTTTCGATTAAATGTTGATAAGTCTTATGTAGCCCAAGAAGAGAAAGATACCTTTGTGGAAGAATATTTGGATACCCAACCTCACCTCCTTATGCCCCTCAGAGGATATATCCTGCTCTTCCCTCACAGTCCCAGCCACCTGGTCCTTCTGTCTCTGCTGTTTCTGTTCCTGCTACTGTTGATCAGACTGCTTTGGCTACAGCATCCCCTGCCCTCTCTATGTCTTCGCCGTCTGTGGCAACAATGACTGTTAGTACCTCTGCCACACCTATGGTTTCAGCATCTCTTTCGCCAGCTCTTGCACCTGCTGCGCAGCCAGCAGCGACTATAGTGCCTGTTACTTCTGTTGCTACTCCCGCTATGGTTATTTATCCCCCAATGTTAGAGAGTAGTGAGACACCAGTAGGTGGATTTGAGGACAGAGACTGGACAAAATTTAAGGAGCGAATGTGTCTGTATGTGCGTGAAGAGGGAGATGAAGAGAAGAAAGTTGTGGCTAATCAAGCTGCGCAGTGGGGTCGAAACCCCATTTACAGTGTGGAGGATGTGTGCAATGTGATGAAAGATTATGAGCCATTTTTACAACAGCATGCTCTTAAGAATATGTCTGCTGTCTTGATCAGCCTTTCAGTGTTTCAAAGATGCGGCACCACAGATTTTATATGATATTAAAGATTATGTATATGTTAGTAATATGGAGCCTGGTAGGGTTTTTAGCAATATTACAACGTTGATCACTTACAGGGGTAGGCTACTTGAGAAAAGCCCCGTTTCGGTATCTCAGTTTCCGATGCGGGAGGTTCATCCAATATACCACTCCGAGTTACCGGAGCTAACAAATCAGTGTGGTGATGTCACCAGACCAGGTGTAGCAGCTTGTTTCCAAGAACAATGGGTTTATACTCCGTGGAAAAGGAGTGAAGTTTTGTCCCTTAAGACTAAGTTACCTGATCCTAGAAAGAATCCTACTGCATATTATAAAGAATTGACTGAAGCTGCCTCTTCAACGGTAATGACCCTTGCGGATATTGAAATGTTCTTTGGTTTACTGGTCCCGGTCGATATTTGGTAGCAGGTGCATACACAAGATCATGCCGCGGAACTGGGTGGTACATGGAATCAAATTATGGTATGAGATCAGGATAGGAAGCCCGGTGATAAGCCTAAGGCTGAGATACTTGCTTTGCCAGATCGTATTATCATATATATGCATTCTCTCATTCCACCGAGGAAGGTGAATTGGGATAAGCTGTCGGCTTGTCGACAGAAGAAAGATGAGAGTGTGTCTGATTTTTTCACTAGGTTTGAGAATGTGTTTTTGGATTACAGTGGGCAGGATTTGTCTGTTGAAGGGAGTATCCGATTGTTTGTTAACAGATTCTTTTCTAATTTGTTTCCCGAAATTGCGACACGATTGCAGGCTTCCGAGAGCGCCTGGTCCACATCTTCCCCTTCTGTTATTTTGAATATGGCGAAGTATTATGAGCACAGGGAGAATGAGGATAAGGAAAGGACAGAGAAGACACACAAAGACTTGAAGACGAAGGTGTTGTTGCAGCAGGCTTCTAGAGGGAATGGTAGAGGACGTGGTGGTTTGGCCCAACAGCTCCCACGCACTAGTAGGCAGACAAACACTGCGCCCCTAGGTCCGAATCAGTGTGCGTACTGTAAAGAGGAGGGACACTGGCGTAGCGAGTGTCCTGTGTTATTGCAGAAGGTAGTGGCGCCCAGGGGACAAGGTGGACGAGGCCGAAGATCTGCCGGGGCTGATAGGCCTCAGAACACTGCGGCCTCACAGGGTCTTTCTGATAACAACTACTTTGATGACCCTCGGGGCAGTCAGTACTATCATGATGATTATGACACAGATGAGGTGACAGGGATGTCTGACAGCTAGGACGGCCAGGGACAGAGTGAGGGACCACTTCCGATACCTTTAGATCAACGCGGTCCTTACGTTACTGCGGAATTGCATGGCGCAGATAAGGAATTCTTAGTGGATATAGGTGCGACAAACAGTTCTATTTCTCGTTCTATGGCCCCTGGGGTGGCTCTGTCTAGCCATAATAATGTTTCGGTAGGTTTTTCTGGTGTACCGGTTGTGAGCCCCATTTCAAAACCCCTTGCATTGACTATCGGTCCTTTCATTGTGGACTCACCATTTTTGTTGACATCAAAATGCAGAGAAAATTTGATGGGCTTGGATTTGTTGAAGAAATTGCATGCTACGATTTATTGTTCCCCGGCAGGTGTTTATATGACAATGGGTCCGGATGTGGCATGTGCTAAACAGTGTTTGTCCAAAGATGTGTCCCTTCCCTTTGGATTCAAAGATTTGCCGCCCACTCTGTGGGCAACGGGCGACACAGATGTGGGACTGTTACAGATATCGCCCGTTTCGATACAGGTTAAAGACAATGCCATCTTGCCTCGTATCCCTCAGTATAAAATACCACAGGCAGGTGAACGAGCCTTATTGCAAATTGTACAGGATTTTATTGAGAAAGGAGTGGTTGAGGAGACAACTGCTAATATTTGTAATAACCCTATTCTTCCCATTCTTAAACGGACACCATCGGGTTCCTCTGATGACCATGTAGATGTTTATCGTTTTGTGATTGATTTGCGCGAAGTTAATAAAAAGTAGTTCCCCAGTTTCCTGTGGTCCCTGACATTACAACACTCCTGACCATGATTCCTTCCACTGAAAAATTATTTTCTGTCATAGATTTGAAGAATGCATTTTTCAGTGTTCCTATCCACACAGATAGCAGGTATTTGTTCGGTTTTACACTAGCTGGCACAAGCTTTAGATTCTGTCGAGCACCTCAGGGCTGTACTGAGGGTCCAAGTATCTATAGCCAAGCGTTAAAGAGCCAATTGGATTCTCTTTTGCTTCCTACAGGTAATGTATTGCTTCAATACGTTGATGATCTCCTTATCGCTTCTGACATGGAACAAGGTTGTACAGATAGCACAGTAAAATTGTTGCTGCATTTGGCACATCATGGCCATAAAGTGTCCCTTTCCAAATGTCAGTATTGTCGACAGGAGGTTACCTAATTAGGTCACCTACTGTCGAAGGAGGGTAGGAGACTCCTGAGCGCATCAGTACTATTGTTAAAATGCCTGTTCCGCAAACTCAGAAAGATGTGCGTGCTTTCATAGGTATCACTTCCTATTGCAGCCAGGGGAAACCTAGCTATTCGCTGTTAATCAAACCCCTACTTGCTTTAATACTAAAAGATGTGCATGAACCCCTGCCCTGGACGCCTGAATGCCAGCAGTCTTTTGAGCAATTGAAAACTGCACTTTGTTCGGCTCCAGTACTCGGCACCCCCACCAACTATACTAAGCAGTTTATGTTGTACGTCCATGAGATGGCCAGTTGCGCGCTTTCTGTTTTAACACAACAATTTGGAGATAAGCAACAGCCGTGTGCTTATTTCTCTGCTGTTCTTGACCCTATCGCAAGAGCCCTCCCGAGCTGTATAAGAGCGGTCGCGGCTGTGGCCGTCTCGACGACAATCAGCTGGACTCGTGCTTGATACTGATCTCACATTCATGGTACCTCATGCTGTGGATACACTTTTGAATAAGACTAAGACACAGCACCTCACCAGTGTACGTCTGACTGGCTATGAACTGACACTGTTCGCCAAACATATTAAGATCAAGCGTTGTGCCACTCTGAATCCAGCTACGTTACTGCCCCTCCCTTCTGAAAATGATGAAGTTGAGTAGCATGATTTTATATTCCGGACGGAAGAAGAGACGAAGGGACGGGTAGACTTGACTGATGTTCCCTTATCTGACCCCCAAGGGGAACTATATGTCGATGGCTCTTGTTTCAAATTACAAGATGGCAATATATTTTAGGAGGCCTGTATTGAGCAATATTGTGTACTGAGCATGGCCAATATTGATACTGAGTATGTCCAATAGGTGGAGTCATTGCATTACTTATTTCCAATGTTGCCATAAAAAGCGGAAAGAACACGTCATACATGACTACTTATTGATTAATGCATGTAGTTTCAATAAGGTTCAGTTTAATTTCCAGTATTGGTTTCAAACGTGACAGTAATATTATTTATAAAACACTGTTTTAGTGGTAGGCTGGTGTACTTTCATACAATTTAGTTTATTCCCAGTGCAAGCTGTTCAGAACGTTGGTTCGTAATTGCACGTGTCTTCCGCTTGTCAATAACTGTGCTTGCTTTGACAGTTAGCCGCGTGCTACACGTGTTAGCCCCACATGCACCCCACCCGATTCCTATAAATAGAACACAAGAACAACGAGACACGCTTGATCTCGTCATTCTGTTCCCGCTTACCTGATTTCGGTTCCTGAAGACGCTACGCTTCATTCTGGATTCTTCTCCTTCATCCTCCGGACGCGAGCGTTCCGATCCAGCATTCTGTGGTTTCCAGGGCAAGACACGGGGCTTCTCGTTGCTTCCGGGATTTCCACCGCCCTACAAAACAAAAGAAGAACAAGTAAGGCATTTCCAGTGCTTTGCGCTTCGTGCAGACAATTCTTAAGAACATTTACAGGTACTTTTGATTTATTCTAAGAACTCATTGACATTTAACGCTAGCACAAACAGACTCTTCGCTATTCATTTTTAATGGACACTTCGATCAGTGACTTTGGGCATAATTTCTTGCAATCTTTGTTTTATGATTTGTGGTACAAAGAGGAAAGAAGCATTTTCTCTTGTAAGTGTAACTTCGGTTGTGAAACGGATTACTGCTAATTGGCATTTGTAGATTTTTGGTGATAAGTGAATATTAACACATGTTATTTATTTTGCGTAGATAAATAAGAAATGGGTTTGCATGGTCATTAGTAACAAGGCAAGAGAGAGTGGAACATATCTCCTAGTTGAACAAAAAGCAGCAAATACAGAAGAGAAAGGTACAATGATATGTAACGGAATAGAACATGTGTATTGAGGTTTAAATCAAATGTGCAGTATATCATTGTCCTACTTGTTGTATTCTAGGTGTTAGAAAACTATGTCCTTTATTGATCAATGCCATATTGAGGGTGCATGCAGTACCACAGAGGTTCTCAGAACAAGAAGACAGCAGTGTGTCTTTTTTAATTTTGTCCCATTTTTCCCCTTTCCCTAGAGGTCTGTTCATGCCTTGGTGTCTTTTGAGTGCAACGGGGCAGGTATAGTCTTTTGGGGGTGTAGGGATCTATTGTCACATCTCTCAAATCGAACATCCTGGTTTTCAGGTGAGTGGTAACTTGACACTATAACTGCTGCTTATGCTATTACCACACAGTCGTAGAGACATCACGTGTCCCCTATCAGTCAGCCCAAGCAGCTGAGTTAGTCACCCTTATTCGAGCTTGTGAATTGAACGAGGGACTGGTTGTCAATATTTATACTGACAGCCAGTAAGCTTTTTGAGTCGCGCACAACTTTGGGCGACTCTGGGCTGAGAGAGGGTTCCTTACTTCCCATGGCGCAAAGATCCAACACAGCCACCCCAAACTGAGGCTTTTGTCTGCTTTGACCCTCCCCAAGAAGTTGGCAATAGTGAAGTTCAGCGCCCATAAGAAGATTACTGATGATGTAGGTAGGAGCAATGCGTTTGCAGATCAGACAGCTAAGGAAACAGCCCGAGTTAAAATGAAAAGAATGTTTGTAGCAGGCTCTGCTAGGTGGGTGCCTGAAATCATCATGTTTGAGGACACGCTTGAGAACGTGAAGGAGATACAGAGTGAGGCCACAATAGAAGAATTAGCAATATGGCAAGAAAGTACAGCACAATTGAATGATGAGGGGTGTTGGATTGATAAGTCAGGGAAACAGAGATGGATGTTGCCAGATGCATATGTACAGCCCATATCAGCGCTAAAGGTATTTGCAAGTTATTAAACCCTGTATGGCAGAATGTCACACACTTGGTAAAATACTGCATGGTGTGCATGATGCACAATCCTGGAAAAGGTACCCCTACATCTCCTGGTAATTTTGCACCACCCTACTTTCCCTTTTGAGGTCCTTCAGATGGATTTCATTGAGTTAGATAGGGTCAACAATTTGAAATACGTGTTGGTGGTTGTCTGTGCATTCAGTAAATGGGTTGAGGCTCAATACAGCCGTTACAACAGCAAAGGTACTCCTGAAGGAGTTCTTTCCTCGTTTCGGTTTGCCCTGTTTGAACTGGAGTGATAACGGAAGTCATTTTAATGCCCGGGTTATCCAGTTGATCTGTAATGGCTTGTGCATTAAACAGAAATTTCATGCTGCCAATCACCCTCAGTTATCCAGTTTAGTTGAGAAGTACAATGGTACTCTCAAACTGAAATTGGCAAAGATTCAGGAGACAATAGGGTTACAGTGGCCAGATGCTTTACCATTAGCTCTTTTGTCGACAAGAACAACAGCACATTCTAGGAGAGGATTGTCACCGTATGAGGTCGTGTTTGGACGCCCGACAAACGTCTGGGGCGTCCCATGTCCCCGTCAGTTTTCCAATATTGAGTATCCATTTTTGACAGATTACCTTTGCCAGTTAACTGAAAATGTGTGTTCTATTCACCAACAGGTCCAGGATTCCCTGCCACCTATACCAGAGGGGCCCAGGCATGACATTCAGTCTAGGGACTATGTATTAGTCAAAAATGTTCAGCGGTAAAAGAGTTTGGAGCCCCGTTGGAAGGGAACTGAGTTGGTCCTCTTATCTACCCGCACAGCAGTCAAGGTAGCTGGCCGAAAGAACTGGATCCACTCCACCCACTGCCGCAGGATACCTCTGCCCTTGCCCTACGACCAATGGGTGAGGAACAGTATTGGGGATTCTGAGTGTGAAAAAGTGCCTCAGTTTGTCCCCTTCAGTGATGCTAAGCTTACTTGGACCAGAACAGATGAGGAGAATGATGACGTGCTGCATGCAGCAGTACCACCGGAAATAAGAGCTATCCAGGACCCACTCTTTGTTTATCCTTCTGTGTCTGGAATCACTAGGTACAATTTGCGCCCTCGGCTAAGGAATAGTGCACCAAATGAGAAGTCAGATTAGCCAGGGATGGACTGTGTAAGTTTGGGTGTACTTTGCTATAGTACCAATGGTGCCAGTTCAGGGTGTCGTGAGATTGGTTCACTGTTCTGATATTGGACAGGATAGAAACTCTAAGGTGTCTACAAAGTAAAACAAAAATACTTTGAGATAACCAATTTATGATGTCCTTATGGAATAGACATGGTGTCCATGCCATGTATATAATATTGTACATATGTTGATGCATATGGCTGAAATGTCTATTTTATTGAATTTTATGTGTAAATATGTTATATACTTTTGTATATAATTGTTGTGTGGGCTGTCTATAGACTTTATTGTTTTTGATTTTCTAATGGATTTATGTGCGTCATCTCAAAGTCTTTTTGTTTTACTTTGTAGACACCTTAGAGTTTCACATGTACACATGTATTTCAGTAATTTTGTTATGTCTTTTATGTTCTTCATGTGTGATGATTTATACTGTGTCTTGTGTCATTGTTTCAGTCCTGATGAAGTTCCTTTGGTCGAAGGAAAGAAACGCGTTGGCTGATCGTCACTTTTACTTTTGTCACCAATAAAGCTAACTAATGGACTAAAGTATATGATTCTGACTTCATTTCTGGTGCTCCTTCCATTTCTACAAAGACTTTGCTTTCTCTGGATTCCAGTGGCACTTAACGGTGGCAAGTGCCGGAAGCAGATGCACAGAACTCTAAATTTATACAGACAGGGATTGATGTGCTGAACCTTGGGTCAGCCGTTGTAAGGAGTGTTTTGTTTGTTTATATTGTTGTCTGTTTGTGTACTCATTCCATAGTTATAAGCCAAAAAATATGCCTAGATTCGATGATGGCAGAGAGGAGATGGCGCAGAACTTATTTGGCACTAGTGTTGTGAAATAGCCAGTGACTCAGGGGCATCCAACAATGCAAGCCTCAAAACCTTGTTCTTAAGATTAGAGCGACTAAAAAAACAAGAGTTATCCCGTTGGTGGGATGGAGTGACCCTCCAACAATACATGGACAATCGGAAAATACCTAGGGGGTTAACAATCTTAATCTTCCCTACCTTCGAAGACTTAAGTGAAGAACTATTGAAAGAATGGGAAAGCAATCTAGAGGGAGCATCACAAACAATGATGCAAATCCTGGTGAAACACGCCATGGAAAAGGGGGAGAAACTTCAAGGGGAAATTGAAGCAATTGAGAAGGAAATCAATGAGATGGAACAGAAGGATTTGATTGAAAAAAACTATACAATCCTGAAAAAGGTTATGGATAACCATCAGGTCTACCTCAAGGAGAAAAAAATCAAACAAATCAAAAGAGACGAAAGGGATTACCGCGATGGCCGTGTATATACTTTCGCCAAAACATTTGATAACATTCAGGGGGCGGAGGAGAAAAAGAGAAATAGGGATGAAAGGGACGAGAGTGATGACACTCGCTCAGTCAGTAACATATCTGTTTCATCACAGAGTAGCACAGCATCCAGTAATATTCCACAGGAGACCACTTTAGGAGAAGGTGCCTCGTCCTTCCAGAAAGAATTGGCCAATTTGCGTATAAGCAACAGGTTGCAACAAAAAAGGGACCAGTCAAAATCAGGAGCGGAGGGAGGAGGTCAAAGGGGAGGTTCAAAAGGAGGGATGGTGGACAGAGCAAATGGAGAAACAAGGGCCAAGAAGGTCCCAATAACCTAACATGTGGTGTCATAAATTCTATTGATATTACAAATAATAACAGTAATTTGAAAATTGTGAACCTTTCTAATAAAATCTTGGATGCAGATGAAATAAGATTGCTGAGTATGGGTCTAAACTTTTGCCCTACCCAGGGTGGGGATTTAACGAACATTCATGTTGATCTATAAAAATTTGTTAGAGCACTTAAACTTAGGGACTATTTCTCCAATAGGGCATTAGAGCCATCTGTACCCCCTGTTGTTAAGAGTACTGGTACGCACACTATTGCTGATGTTCGGAATGTACATTGTTTGTTGTCTCTTAGCGAGGATGGGTTACATGATATTCCCTCATTATTGGAAGAATTTAATATTCCACAAGATCTTACTTAATATGGATAGCGGCCTGAGGCCCAAGTCGAAATGTATACCTATTAGTGCTTATCATCACAACATTGATGCATTCTATGATAAAGTATCGGAGGATATTTTTAATCTTGAAGTGCCCAGTAAATTTGCACTGCCGATTCGACATAATATCTCTCCTGCAGAAAGACAGGCACTTAACAGACTCAGCAGGGACCCTAATATTGTCATTAGAGAAGCCGACAAAGGCAGTAATGTTGTTATCATGAACCGCTGAGACTATATGAATGAAATCTACCGACAATTGGGAAATCAATCATGTTACAGGGAGATGGTTGGCAACCCGATTCCTGAACTTACCACCATGATCAATGTGAGATTAAATGAATGGAAAGATGTGTGTTTACTCACCGAAGATGAATTTCAATACTTAAGGGTGGACTGTCCCAAATTCCCCTGCATCTATATTCTTCCCAAAATTCACAAAGGGGGGGCAGTTGCCCCCTGGTAGACCTATCATTTCGGGGGTGGGATCACCCACCGAAAGATTATCTGAATTTGTCGATCTATCCTCCTACATCAGGTACAGTAAAGATATCCTTGTTAAATTCAAGGATTTTCAGTGGTCTGATGAACTCATGTTTGTGACCTTTGATGTCGAAGGTCTCTATACATGTATTCATAAAAAACTTGAACTCATGGCTGTACAGTCCTTTCTTGATAGGGATGGGGCTAAGCTGTAAGAGTATAATGAGATGATTGTTGAAATGATGGATATCATCCTGTCAAACAACTTCTTTCTCCATGACAATCACTGGTTCCAACAGATACAGGGGACTGCGATGGGTTCCAGGTTTGCTCCCTCGTATGCCTGCCTCTTTAAGGGGTGGTATGAGAATGAGCATGCCTGGGGCAAAGGTGCCTCCCCCTGGACTGAATTTATTGTGTTCTGGGGGAGGTACATTGACGATGTCATCTGTCTGTGGTCAGGCTCTGAAGAACAGTTACAACAATATTTCTGTTATATGAATGACAACATTTATAATTTTAAACTTACATGATACATCTTCCCTTGCAGCATCCGTTCTTGATCCTGAGTTTTAAACAGTACTGTCATTTTGCCTTTGCCATGTTATGTTTTCTTTGATCATTGCATAAATTTTAGCTCGCTCATGCTAAAAGAAGGGTCTGTTGGAATGAAAATGTTCTCGCTGCTTTGATTACGCACTGATCCATGTAAAGTTAGCATTTGCGGCGCCATTTTATGTCTGGCCGCCATTTTGAGTCATGATCGAAACTAACGCTGGCCTCTCCGAGAAACTGTTTCTGGTGAGTTTGCGTTTGTCAAGGTTGGGCCTTGCTTTGCTAATGAAAACACTGTTCTTGTTAGTGCATACCTTTCCCACTAGATAGAGGCCTTCTACCCCCGTTTAGAGGCTGGCACAGACAGAATAACCTTCAAATGTAGATAGTGTGTGCCCAGTCTCAGAATCGAAACTTATCCTTCTGTACTCCATTGTTCAGTTGCATCTGCCTGGAAAATTCCATTGTGGGCATACCTTTATTGGTTCTGAATTGTACATAATGAATCTCCATGCGTGCTGATGTCAGTCCCCTCTGCAGCACTCCTAGGCGACTGGGCAGACCGGGCTCCACTCAAGTGTATCTGAATAAACATATATTGGTTTGTATTCTCTACTGTCTGACCGACTCTTCATTTGGTACGGAAGGCTGAGTGGTAGTCTCGAGTGACCCGGGTGACCCTAATCGGGCTACTTCCTTCACATGGCACACAATGAGTTTAGAGCAAAGAAAGACCCACTTTACAGAAGTGGCATTTCTATGCTAGTACTGACAAAACCCTCGGGACCATAAAAGACAGGTCGTCAGTACAAATACAACGACAGGAAACAACATGAGGCTGCTCCACTGCAATCACTGTTGCAGTTTAAAATAATCTTAAACATTCCCCCATGTTAACCTATGGGGGGAGCAGCCCTAATGGGTAGTGAAAACATGCATGGGTATTCCTTACTACCTTACCCGCATCAGTACCTGCCCTGACTGTCACCCACCACTACCTTTACCCTTTGGGGCTTACCGCTAGGGTTCTCTGAGGGTCATGAAAGGTCCCTTCAGGATTGACCAGTTCCTTTTACATGCCAACTTGAGTCTGAGTGCAATGATGCACTGGCAGCCCTGCCTGGGCAGGCTACCACCCCCCCCCCTTAAGCACAATTAAGTTAACACCTTTAAATGCAAACATTAAATCACTGGAACAAAGCATTGAAGGTTATGATCTTTCACTTAAAAACAACATATTACAGTCAAAAGTCTCAACAAAAGGGCACAATGGAACAAGTCCAGTAAAGAACGAGGAGGTGGTCTAGGAGATAGTTTTCAATTCTTCTGTTCTTGATTCTGTACCGTCCTCCTTAAAAAATGGCGACTCAACAGGTCCCACCTGGATAGCCCTCTTAACCCCTTCAGTGCTCATTACAGACTGGTTCAGTCATGAGCACCCGTGCTCCTGTGCTCATGATAGAACCATTCCATCATGTGCACATGCGCAATAAATCCCTCTGCTGCAAACAGCAGAGGGATGTCCCTTTTTTGGGGGGGGCCTCGGGAGGTGGTGAAGAGCTTCCCCAACCTCCTAAGCCTTTTTTTTCCCAATGTAATGACAATCATGCCCCTGGCGCTCTGTCATCATTACATTAAAAATGAAACTGAAACTTAGTTTCAGTTTCACTGTTTTGGTGCTCATGGGGCTATCTCAGCCCCCCGAGCACCGAAAAACATGGGAGAGGTATCGTTGGAAACGTGAGAATCTCCCCTTTACAATGGTACCCTTTCCTAGTGGATCCCTGCTTGGATATTGCCTCAGTAGGGCGATCCCCAATCAGGGATCCACCCACTAGGCACCAGGGAGGGGGGAGCGGCCCCTTGGGCAAGGGCCTTTTCTCCCCCCATTTAATTATGGCATAATCAGTCATTCTGTCCCCCTGGGGGGCAGATGGGGGCAGTAGCCCCGAATCTGCCCCCCGGGGAGGGCAGAAAGCACCTTAGACACCAGGGATTATTTTTTTATAGGCCAGCGGTGGAGGCTGCCCAGGATGGGCATGCAAATGCCCCTACCCTTTCCCCCCAAAAAATGCAAAAGTCTTTCTGCCCCCCTCGGGAGGCAGATGGGGCAATAGCCCCTTATCTGACCCCTGGGGGGCAGAAAGCCCACTAGGCACCAGGGATTTTGTTATTTTTATAAGTAGTGCTGGGGGCTGCCCAGAATGGGTGTACCAATTCCTGTACCACCCAAAAAATTGTCACTGTCTTTCTGCCCCCCCGGGAGGCAGATGGGGCAATAGCCCCTGATCTGACCCCCAGGGGGGCAGAAAGCCCACTAGGCACCAGTAATTTGTTTTCAGGGGAGGGGGCTGCGCAAAAAGATCATGCCAATGCCCCAAAACAAAATGCCGTAGTCTTTCTGCCCTCCCAGGAGGCAGATGGGGTCAGTAGCCCCTTATCTGACCCCCGGAGGGGCAGAAATCCTACTAGGCACCAGTGATTATTATTATTTTAATACATAGGGCAACAGCCCCTGATCTGCCCCCCAAGGGGGCAGAGAGCCCACTAGGCACCAGGGATTACGTTGGCTTTTTTGTATGTAGGGTTGGGGGCTGCCCAGAAAGGGCATATCAATGCCTCCACCCCCCCCCCCCCCAAAAAATAGCCACAGTCTTTCTGCCCCCCTTAGGGGCATATCGGGGCAATAGTCCCCGATCTGCCCCCCAGGGTGGCAGAACGTCCACTGGGCACTGACCTTTTTTTCGCAATGTGCCTAGCTGTGGTTTTTGGGCCCTCGCAAACCTGTACATTTTTGAAAACTAGACACGAAGGGGAATCCAGGATGGGGTAACTTGTGTGCCTCTCACCAGGTTCTGTTACCCAGAATCCCTTGCAAACCTCAAACTTACTAAAAAAAACATTTTCCTCACATTTCTGTGATGAAAAGTTCTGGAATCTAAGGGGAGCAACAAACTTCCAGCAAACCAGCATTCCCCCAAGTCTCTTGATAAAAATGGTATCTCACTTGTGTGGGTAGGCCTAGTACCCGTGACAGGAAACAGCCCAAAACACAACGTAGACACATCAAATTTTTCCAGTGAAAACTGACCCTTTTTTGCAATGTGCCTAGCTGTGATTTTGGACCCTAGCTCTACCGGCACCCTAAGGAGACCTAGCAAACCTATACATTTTTAAAAACTAGACACCCAGGGGAATCCAGGATGTGGTGACTTGTGTGGCTCTCACCAGGTTCTGTTACCCAGAATCCCTTGCAAACCTCAAACACTGTAAAAAAACACATTTTCCTCACATTTCTGTAATGGAAAGTTCTGGAATCTGCATGGATCCACAAACTTCAACCCACCCAACATTCTGAGAATTCTCCCAATAAAAATGGTACCTCACTTGTGTGGGTAGGCCTAGTACCCGCGACAGGAAACAGCCCAAAACGCAACATGGACACATCACATTTTTCCAGTGAAAACGTACCCTCTTTTTCTTATGTGCCTAGCTGTGGATTTTGGACCCTAGCTCTGCCAGCACCTAAGGAAACCTAACAAAACCTATACCTTTTTTAAAACTAGACAGCCATGGAAATCCAGGATGGGGTAACTTGTGTGCCTCTCACCAGGTTCTGTTACCCAGAATCCCTTGCAAACCTCAAACTTTGTAAAAATAAAATACATTTTCCTCACATTACTGTGATGGAAAGTTCTGGAATCTGCGTGAATCCACAAACTTCCACCCACTCAGCATTCTTCAAAGTCTCCCGATAAAAACAGTACCTCACTTGTGTGATACCTGGTTTTGCAAGGGGGCACCTGCGTTTTAGGTACCGGGACTGCTTTGAACAGAGGTGGGCATGACCTGATAATAATTCCTTTAAAGATGACATCCTGATGTGGGGATAATTCGTAGCCAACATTTTCTGTATCTGGTAATTCTGTATCTCTCTGAGGAACAGAAAAAAACTTTGGACTTTTTAAGACAGTCTCCCTAACATAAAAGCAGATATTAAGTTTACCAATCCATTGAGCAACAGCCATATCAAATGTTTAGAGCTATGTAGGCTGCATGCAGCCTACATGGAGAAAATGGCCTCCACTTAGGTACCTGACTGGGCGCCGTCCCCATCAATAACAGAGTTGCCATTGCAGCGTTGTGATTGGCTTAGGGAAGGGGAGGGAGGCTGCCTGCTTCCTGTTCCACTGGACCCAGCCAGGAGCTGAGATGACGCGGGAACCAAGAAGGTAAGTTTATTTGTATTTTTTAAATTAAATTCCCCTTCCACCCCCTGCGCGAACCCCTGTGCGACTCCCCCACCAGCCCCCCCCACCCGCGAGTCATGCCAGCATCGACTGGAACAGTTTCTACCATTAGATAAAAGTAGGCAAAAACAAAACCATTTTAAGCATGATGAAAACGTTAAAAATACTGCAATAGAGAGTTTAAAAAAAACGATCTGAAGCTGTTGTCATACTCTGTGAGCTAAGTTAGTCCAAAATGTGTATGTGGGTTGTGTCCCAATGAGCCCCAGTTCATTGGCGATGAATTTCCCTGCTAGATGTTGACTGGCTAGGAGCCAAACAACATGCAGCCTTTTATAATAAATACATTGTCAAAATAGCTCTTTACCCCTATTTCCCTATGCAATCTTTCGCCACTTGCCTCTTCAGATGAAAAAAATGTTTTATTTCTAGTTAAATGAGTGTGAAAAATGGAGAAGCTCTACCAATAAAAAAACGTTTGCAGTTTATTGCAACCATATTGCTATCAAAGTCTATTTTGACATTTATAACGGATAGTAACACGCAGACATAGTTCTGCTGTCACATTCCTGCTCTCCTGCACTTATCCCTTCAGTTTATAGGCCTAATTCTTTCAATATCTCTGTATATACATATGACTGGATTTTCATAGTGAAAAATAAATTCTTCTCAAAAGCTGGAATTTATTTGAAATGTTTAAGTCTCATTTAGGGCTTAACTGTTTGAGTCACTGAATGGTAAAATCTCTTTGGGTTTTCAGAATGAACAAGAGACTTCTAATTACTTTGACCTACTATTCATCATATGCAAAATAGCCTTTTACAAACTCATTGTGGATACTCTAATATCCTGTCTGGACTTATACTAACTGGTGGCCTAGTAAGGCCAGCCCTAGCTAGGAGCTATACGGCTTTCATATGAAGTACATCAGTAAAACATTTTCCCATTTGTCTAACACCTTCTCAACAAAATAAGTGCAAAGGAGGCAAGCTGGGGATATGGGCAGGTAGAATTACACATTGTACTGAATTTATAGAAAACATTTCTCAAGAACTAAGGGGCATATTAGCAAGGGCAGTATCGCCGCTTTAGCTGCACTTTTTGCCGCTAAAGCGGCGATTTTGTTATCGCCCTATTAGCAAGCTGTCGCTAACAGCTGTTAGCGACAGCTTACTGGCGATAGCGTCCGTTTTTTTTGCCTCTTTGCATGTCAGCGATAAATATCGCTAATGACATGCAAAGGAGGCGTTCCCAACTAAAAGCGACTGAAAACAGTCGCTAACATACCTATCGCCTATTAGCAATGCCCGCGAAGCGATAAAAAAACGCGCGCTAAGCACGATTAGCGCTGGTTTTTTAGAACTGGTAAAAACATGACTTAACAATAATAGTCAATGGGAGGTGGATTGTAATGTTAAGTCCCCAGCATTAGCGCGGGGATTCTATCGCTGGATTTCTCGCGTTATTGCTGGGTTTCGCCGCTATCGCTGGATATTTTATCGCATTGGAGATAAACCTTGCTAATAGCATGTTATCTCCGCGGTGATATCGAGCGATAGCCGGCGATAGAAAAACGCGCGCTAAGCAAGCTTTGCGATAATTTTCGCAGGTTCTTGCTAATATGCCCCTAAGTAATATATTTGGCTGAGCTACAGCATTGTTTCATGCTATGTCTTACCCACGCTCCATGTGACTCGCAAAAATAAATTTAGAACAAGGCAAGGAGTACACAAACACTGTTTCTGATGCACAATCACAAAACAATAAAATAGATCCTGAAATAAAACAATATTTACTTTCATAATTAAATAAAACTAACTGTGCAATGCAACCACCGAGCTCTGGATCATGTACATGCATGGATTTTATATTTTAAAGTTCACACATATAACACAAAATATTGTAACAGTCATCCATCAGCAACATTTGCAGGAAAACAGGAGCAGCCACAGGAAACACTAACAACGAGTTTATCAATTTATCCCATTGTGATGGTGTAGATTACTCTGTATCTTCAAAAGTGCTACTCAAAAGGTTACTCTACATGCCTCAATTGGAAGGCCTTCACTCAAGGTGATAAAGATAAACCGAATTTTGGATGGAGCCCTGTAAAGTTTCAGCACTTATATCATGCTGCCTTCATAGTCAGAGGGAGATGATTTGCACCTGAACTGTCACAACTGTGAGGAGTTGCAGGAAGCAGGCTCTCTATTTATTGTACTAAAACAAAGTACACTGTGCAGAGAGTCCAGTGGATCCCTTATTGGTACACAGAGGTTAAAGTAGATAATACTAGTGCTCTTTTTGTGGTAGTGTCGGGGAGCAGTTAGGCTTATCAGAGGGTAGTGCTAAGCATTTGTTGTACTCAAAGGCAATAGATGAGACTCACACTCAAGAATAAATCCGACACCAATTTATAAAAATAATATTGATTTTTATGTTTTTTTTTAAGACCAAGAGCTTTGAACCACAGTAAGTACTTTAGGAGTTACGTTATTCAAGAGTTCGACATTTTTATCACTTTTGTGCGCATTTACTCACCATTGAAGTCAATGGAGAAGAGCAGAAAAATGCATATAAAATCAGGAAATACTTTCATGAACTTCACCTTCTCGTTTTAGGTCGAAAGCTGGACCAGGTCCAAAGTTCCGGCAGCAAAAGGTCAGGAGTGCCAGGATTTGGCTTGGAGCAGGGTGTTAAGGGTATTGGTAGCTGGTGTGCTGCGATGAAGGGGGTCCACTCGGAAAGACACTGCACAGGAGGTCTTAGAGGTAAGGTCCCACTAGAGGGGGAGGGCACAAGGTGCGCAGAACCATGGAAGCTTGTTCGTTGTTACCGGGGCCAGTGGGGCCGGGTGAAGAGCTGTTAGATCAGCCAGGTGTTGTGCTCCGAGAAGTCCTCGCGGTCAGAGAGGCAATTTCGGGACAGCTGGGCCTCTCAGGATGTGGGTCTCGACATCCCTCGATGGGTGCTTGCTTCTGGGATCGCTGGAGTCTGGAATGGACTCTCTGTCTCGTTGTTGGCTGTAGGAGGTTAGGTACCCCGGGTATTAATACGGTGCAGCTCCGGTAGGTCCTGGTGTCTCCAAACATGGTGGGGGGAGACAGACCTGACTCTCCAGAGCTGGGGTACATCTTTTGGTGTGGGTACTGCATCGAAGTCGTTGGGGAGCGGCACGTCGACAAACCGGACTCAGTGGCATCGATGCCTTCACACCAGGGGAGGTTCTGGGTGATTTCTCAAAGGCTGGAGGAGCTCCGGGGTTCTTGGAGTCTTCACAAGTCCAGGACAACACAGCACACCACAATTATCGAGTCCTAGAGGCAGCAGGCAGTGTTTGGCTTCATTTCTTGGGCAGCTGGTCTTCTGTGTCTTTTTCTTCTTCTTGTCTGTCGAATTTAAGTTCAAGGTCTCTGGGAGCCACCTAAATACTAAATTTAGGGGTGTTAAAGTGAGCAACAGGTAGTAGTCAATGGGCTACCTACCTTTAGGATGTCTACACTATCTATGTGTCCACCTCCAGTGGGAGGGGCACAACCCTAATGCTGATTGGCTATTTTCCTCCAAAGCAAGATGGAGGAAAGTGATTTGGGGGGGCTCACTTCAGCTGCCCTACCTGAGGGGTGGTGCTGGCTAGGAGTGGGCTCACTTCCTAATGTTACTAAATTTCCTGCCTGTCCTCCTGCCAAAGGGGGAGCAAGACAGGGGAGTTGGCATCTGCTCCTAACAGCAGATGGCCTGGTGCAGGCTTCAAAGGTGGCACTGCCTTTGAAGCTTCCCGCACTGCGATGCAATTCCTGCTTGGGGGAAGGTATGACCACCTCCACCCAGAGCAGGCTTTGTTCCTGCCCTCTCAGAGCATTGGCTCTCACCCGATGGGGCCACAAACATGTCTGGTAGGGACAGGCTGGCTAAGGCTAGTCAGAGACCACACCAGTGCTTGGTAGGTTTACAGGGGACCCTCTAAAGGGTCTCCTGGGTACATTTATTAATAAATCCCACAATGGCATCAATGAGGATTTATTAAGACAAGATGTTTGGTACCAAACATCTTAAGGTACAGTGAAGTCATCTTGGAGCTAGGAAATTCGTAATTTTGGGCCTGATTCACAGAACTAACTTACGTCAAAAAAGTAAAGTTACTACTTTTTGGTATTCACAGAATACACTTACTCATTTTGGTATTCACAGAATGAACTTACTCATTTCGGTATTCACAGAAGTTAGTAGTCCTAACTTTAGGACTCCTAAATGCCTTCTGTGAATACCGAAAGTCTTAAAGTTAGGATTTTTCTCAGTTTAGGAGTAGTAAAGTTAGGAGTCCTAACTTTACTACTCCTAAACTGAGAAAAATCCTAACTTTAAGACTTTCGGTATTCACAGAAGACATTTAGGAGTCCTAAAGTTAGGAGTCCTAACTTTACTACTCCTAAACTGAGAAAAATCCTAACTTTAAGACTTTTGGTATTCACAGAAGGCATTTAGGAGTCCTAAAGTTAGGAGTCCTAACTTTACTACTCCTAAACTGAGAAAAATCCTAACTTTAAGACTTTCGGTATTCACAGAAGGCATTTAGGAGTCCTAAAGTTAGGGCTACTAACTTCTGTGAATACCGAAATGAGTAAGTTCATTCTGTGAATACCAAAATGAGTAAGTGTATTCTGTGAATACCAAAAAGTACTAACTTTACGTTTTTGACGTAAGTTAGTTCTGTGAATCAGGCCCGATGGGTATTCAGCCCATGTACTCTCTATGGCTTCCCTGTGCAAGAATGGACTTGATATAGTATAGTCACATTTACTTATGCAGACATGTCTTCACATGGGATATAGTGCACCCTGCCTTAGAGCTAGAAGGCCGGCAGTAGGGGTGGTCTACCTATATCTCATGCAGTTCTGTAAGACATGGCACACAGGGCGGTGTGTGCCATGTCAACTCTTCGATTTTCTCTGCACAAGGCACGCAGCCTGCAATGGCAGTCTACGTAGCCTTGGTGAGGGGTCCCTAGGGTGGCACAATTTGTGCTGCTACCCTATTGGACCCTCTTAAAGTCCCAGTGCCGTAGGTACCAGGGGTACCACTTACTAGGGACTTACAGGGGTTTTTGAAGTTGTGCCAATCGTGGTACAGTTTTGAGGAAAGAGATCTGGCACTGGGAACCTGGCAGCTCATTACGATGGCAGTCAGAAAAGCCATCCAACCGCCGTAGTATAGGAAATAAACCACCCACCAGGTCTGGGGAATATCCAACGGTCCCATTACAATACATGTTCTGAAAAATCCGACCGCAGATGTAGGAATTATCAAAAATCCATCCGCCATGTTTGGAAAGCCTGAAACTCCGACCGAAGCGGTCGGAAAGGCATCATCTCCATACCCAAATGCCGATTCCACAGCCGCATGACCCTTGAGGAAATTATGATGAGACAGCGGTCCTGTTGCAACGAACTCTGCTAACAGTCCTACTAAGCCAACATAAAAAAACTGGCAATAGCAAAGTCAGCAAGGAAAAACACAGCTGATGGTCATTCCTCAGGTGGACACACCCACATTACAGAGGATAAAATGCACCCCTTCCCTGACCAGCATCCTTTGCAAAAAGACAGCATTGAAGGCCCACACAACACAACTGCTAGTAGAGGAGACATATCACACTGCACCATCACACCTACCTATCTCCACACACCAACCCTTCTCACCCACACATCTGACACACCTTTCCCACCTACACCACCACATTCTGATTTTCACTGGTATTCCTTTATCACACTGTTCATCATGTCACAGAAAAAATGCCCAAATTCTCTGACAAAGACTTGTCAGTGATGGTAGATGAGATCATTAGAGTTGAACCACATTTGTTTGGAATCCTAGTCTGACAGGCCCCACTTGTCAGGAAGAATCAAATGCGGGACAGGATAGTTAACAAAGTCAATGCAGTAGGTTCAACCCCGCGCACAAAGGAGGACATGACCTCAAGGCCCGGGTAAAACACCAGGCCAACAGGAGCCATGAGGCGGCTCAGAGGACTGGCGGGGGCCCTCTTGTTCCTCTACTAACATTCACTGAATGGGAGAAGAAGGTGCTTTCCATCCTGCATCCAGAGAGTTTCACAGGAATAGCTGGGGGAGTGAGACTGGTAAGTACCAACTACGAAACTGCCACCACACTGTCATGTACTGTTTTTCACAACCATTGACATAGACTATCATGTCCAATGCTCACAAATGTACTATCCACTGTTTCAACCCAATTCCTTACTTGGCAGCCATTACAATCCCCTGCTTCACCTTACAGGTAAGTAGCCATCTTAGTAGAGGGGTGTGGGGACAGGTGAACACCACTACAACTCCCACCAGGCCCTCTTGCCTAACCCCTGAACAGCATGTAACACTCCTCCCATTATAGAGCCATGTGGCAGCTGTTACACTCCTCTGCTACACCTTACAGTTAGGTAGCCATCTTACGAGGGGAGAGTGGGACAGGCAGCCAGCACTACAACTCCCACCAGACCCTCTTGCCTCACCCCTGAACAGGTTGGAATACTCTTCCCACCCCATCATCATTTGGTAGCCATTACACTCCTCTGCTACACCTTACAGGTAGGTAGCCAACTTACTAGGAGGGTGTGGGGACGGGCAGCCAGCACTACAATTCCCACCGGGCCCTCTTGCCTCACCCCTGAACAGGATGGAACACTCCTCCCATCCCAGAGCCATTTTGAAGCCATCTCATCCTCTGCTTCACCTTACAGGTGGGTAGCTAGCCCTACCATTCTCTCTTGCTTTAACACTGAATAGCATGTAACACTGCTCTCACACCATTCCGCACTTGGCAGCCATGTCTACACTGTTCCATAAGTCATATCAACTGCACACATAGCTATGCTCACATACGTGTCTGACTACTCACACTTTCAATCACCAAGGCTCCAGGAAAGAAATGCTGAGACATATCACAATATGTACACAATGATATGTGCAAACACAAAGGATGGAACGCATGAAGGTTACATGGTCACAATACATGCATGGACACACATTCAAAGAACACAGCACATATGATGAGCACTGCAAAATGGACAACACAACTTGGACTATGCCTGCATATTGAAAACATGGTATTGCAAACTGAACAATACACAAGCCAAAACTACAGTGGCTGAGCATCAAGTTGGTAGGTAATGACATGTCTATTTAAACAGGCAATATTAAGATGCACAATAATCATAATGTCCATGTCAGTTCACAAACAAGTAATTGATGTACCTCTATTTCATGTCATACAGGTAAAGAACATGGATAGTGTCCTTTATGTCCAAGACCAAGCCTTCAGTCTCCTTCAAACCATTACTCACTGTGTCACAAACTGGTGTGGAATGCACTCATTTCAGTTCAATTCAACGAGCTTTATTCGGTTTGTGGGACAACCAGAAAAGCAGCATATATACATCAACAAATAAATTCATTTACACAAATACAATCAACATTAATATTGCATAAGATCGTTAAAAACAGTTAAGAGTAAACAATACTTTTCCTCGCATGTATTGATTTTAAAATGAACATTGCAACAAAAAAACATATCTTTGGGTCTCTAAATGTAAACAATAATTTAATAGCTGCCTTGGTGGTATTTGTGTTGTATTTCTTGAACAAAGGTTTAAGATAAACAAGTCTGTAATTCAAATATAGACCACATAATAATAAAAAGTGCATAGTGCTCTGTTTGAAGTGCTCATCACAAGGACATAGGGGAGGAGGGCTCATTTTCATTTTAGGGAATGCAACCAAATGATGAACTATACCCAATCTCATCCTCGTTAGTTCAAAACGATGTGATTGTCCCGTGACAGTTGATAAATAACTTTGGAAACCCTCTGTATCTATGGTTGATTGATACAGCAAATATGTAGATTGTAACTCGACAATTCTCATCCTACATTCACTTTTATAGGCCAGAAATGTGTTCTTAATCTCGAGTTTAGTCAAAGCTACCACATCAGCAGGGTTTTCCCGGATCGTGATCATAAATAGATCTTTATAAGGATCAGCAATATATTTTAACCATAGGATCGCTAAATATGTATCCAACTTCAAACAGTCCTGTATAATTAATTGAGTATATTTTGTCTTCTCTTTGGATCAGATTGATTTCCATAGCATTAAAGGTCTTAGGGCAATCAAATCTGACAAATATCTCAAGCCAACTTCGCAATGAATTAATTCTGTAGAGGTAGATGCAGGAAGGCATAATAATTTCTTTAAAAAGGAATTTTCCTCTTTTTGTAGCTCTTGGCTAGGGTTAAAGCCCCATACCCCAGCACCGTATAGAGCGATGGAAGTACACCTGGCTTTATAAATGGCTATCATATCTTTAATTCGACGATCTCCCAGTTTGGATGCAAACCGAAATACCCCGTGCACACTTTTTGACATTTTGGCGTGGACATTAGACATTTCAGTTGTCCAATGGCCGTTGCCAGTGAATGTTAAACCCAGACAGCAAAAATTATTGACGGTTTCTACTCTCGCGCCATCTATAAAAAAGGCTTTTGATTTCCTTAATTTTGCACCACATGCCATAGTATATGTTTTGGCCTTGTTAATTAACAACTTCCTTGCCTTAATAAAATCTGTGAACCTATCAATTAAACGCTGTAAACCAACCTGAGTTCTAGATAAAAGTACAGCATCATCTGCGTACAGTAAAACTGGTATAATCTGTCCAGCGGCTTGGGGGGCATCCGCCGGCACCAATTTAAGAACGGCATCTACCTCATTTATAAATCAGGTAAAAAGTAAGGGGGCTAAAACAGAGCCTTGGCGGATGCCACGTTTAACCTTAAAATTTGGTGTACATTCACCCCGCTGACCATATCGAACTCTGGTTGATAATTTCTCATATAGCCTAGCAAGAAAATAGATGATAGGTTCAGGGGCACTAAGTTTAAGTAAAACTGGCCAAAGGAGAGCGTGATCGACTAAATCAAAAGCACTACTAAGATCAGCAAAACATAAAAAGAGACTCCCGCGTTTAGCATGTGTATATTTACCAATTAAAAGTTCAAGATTAATACATTGCTCAATCGTACCTAACCCATTCCTAAAACCATATTGTGCTTGCGATAAAATCTCATTCTCCATAACCCATTCCTCCAGTCTAACTTATAAAACCCTACTCATCACTTTTACTGAGGGGTCCAAAAGGGAGATAGGGCGATAATTTTTTGCTTCGGATTTGTTCCCCTTTTTATATATCGGGATAATAACTGATTGGCCCCATGTAAACGGGGCACCCTCGATAACTGCTCCATTGAAAACTCTAGTCAATATTGGGCCCCATAGTTCTGGTAACATTTTATAGACATCTATGGGGACACCGTCTGTGAGAAGTTGGCCTGGTATATGCTGTCCACTAATTATAGTGGGCACCTTGCACCAGTCCAAACAACCCCTTATTGGAGATAGGTTAAAGACAACCTTTATTGAAAGCTATCCTAGTGGTAGCTATGGAGAGCAGCCTTCAGGCTAAGTCTTGAAGGAATGTAAAGCAGCTTGTTTTACCAGTCTATAATCTCTTGAGTGACCAATTGAAAGAGGACCACACCAGGTATATATTAAAAATATATGTATTTATTGCTAAACACACCCCTCTAGTCTCTTTATGAGGCTAGAGTTCGAAGTACATAAGTTATAAGTTAGTTATCAACAGTAATAGCACAATTACACGTTTGAGCCCTAGGGGTGTACCAAACCATATACCAATAAAGTGGTATAAGAACCACGACTGAGCTAGACACAAGGCCTAGAGCCTGTAGAAGTGCTTGGACCACAAGGAACCACCCAAGGTAGTGACACAGGGGACCCACGGGGGACGCGTGCAGTGTGAGAACACAGCCGCGAATGGCCGTTGACTTCTATGGGGAAAGTCGCGGTTGGAATTTTAAAGAAAAGGGACACTTAGAGGAGGACTTGGAGCAAACCCCTTTAGAACTAGGTCGTTCTAGAGTCTATACCCACGGGAGCACCGGAGTACTCGAGTTACCTCACCCAGGGAAGCTGGGTGCATAGGTGTCTTTCGGGGTCGGGTTTCGTCGTCGTTTTCAATGGCTATCTGCTGCAAAGTGCTGCTGGCGACCAAGTCGAAAGTGTTCGGGTGGATCCAAAGGTGGATCGAAGATCTGAAGAACCTGAAAGCAGAGGGGACAGAGTCTGGGTCACTAGCCAGTGACCAGGAAGGCGATGAGCGGATGCCCACCGATGTTGGGTGCTTCAGGTAGGTTGACATTCGTCTTGACTCTTCAGCCACGAGGTCCAGGAGGTATCGATGACAACCAGGAGCTGGATTCGAGCTGTCCCACGACGTCTGTCGATTGCAGGGGTGTTGGCGACCGGATTGGACCCAACAAGCCTGGGCAACGGCAAGTCTTGTGGAAATAGAAGAAGGACGGTGGTGCAGACCAGCAAGGTCTGAGGGACTCACCCAGCAAAGGTAAGTCCGGGCCCATCTGGAGCAAGCAGGGAAGCCCAAGCAGAGGAAGAGTTGCCTTCGGGAGGGCCCACTAGCCAACGAACTAGCGACTGCAAAGGAGCCTCGAGTGGACGCACTTGGAGCTGGCTCACAGGACACTCGTGGAGTGGAGGCCAGTGATCTTCGGTGCAGTTGGTGCTGGAGGCGTGGGCTACTCGGAGCCCAAAGCACAACTTCGGGGGAGACCCAGAAGAGGATGCACTTGCACATGTGCTCGGTGTCCAGGGGTCACGGTTCCACGTTACCCACGAAAGCTACGGGCCTCAGCTTTGGTGGGGACTCAGGGCAGCCTCGGTGAAGTCTGGAAATCCACCTCTGGTGATGCAAAGACTTTGGCGTCCAGTGGGAGCTTCAGCGATGCAGACCGGACAATTGCTTCTTAGGTGCCTGCCAAGCAGGGGAGTCACTCCTTGACCCCAAGGGAGATTCTTCAGTCCTCTAATCTTGAAGTAGAGCGTCGAAGGTCCAGGATTCTGTATCAGAGTTTCGTCCAGGTAAAATCTAAAGTCCTAAGGACTGGGGTCCCATACTTATACCAAGTTAGGGGGTTGGACATACTCTGGGGACCCACCTATGGGAGGGTCAGGGCAGAGGGGTGGTTACACCCCTTTCCCTTTGTCCAGTTTCGCGCCAGAGCAGGGGCAGGTAGCCCCTGCAACCAGTTTGAACTGGCATATGCACAGGGACACCAAATGTGCCCCCAGTGCAGGACTTCAAAGCACCAGAGGGTGCTCCCGCCCAGCCCCAATACACACTATCCTGTCTGGGGAGGTGGTTACACCTCCCTTCGACAGGAAACCTATTGTCCAGGCCTCCCCTGCCGGAGTTTCAGTCAGCAGCAGGAGGCCAGACCCGTGTCTGTGACAGCGGCATCCAATTTTTGATGCCAGGGCTCTGGAAAGAAGTTACCGGGTAGGCTGGTGTGTACATGTCTCTCCCTCTAGAAGGGTGGAATGCTACCCCCGCCACCAGGACTGGCGGGGGGGGTAGTATTCCAAGATGTTTGACACCAAACACGACATGTTTTGGTGCAGCCAGTCCAAAGTTAGCATTGTACCGCGAGGATATAATTCACTTAAGAGTATATGGTCAGGCTGTACCACAAACAGCATCAGAGGAGGGACTCCGAACGCTGCAGAGGGGCTCTGCTCATGCAGGGGCACCCTCTCACATAAAAACCAAGCACTCTGCCTTCAGGATTGGTAAGGCCTGCCATAGGAGTGACTTATAGGTTTGTATGTGTGTGCAATGGTAGTGATATAGGTAGCCCATACCACTGTAAGGGGTGCATGCACCACCTTACCCAGGCTGCAGTAGCAGACCTGTGGTGTCATTTTGGATGACCTTCCAGGGGTAGCACAATACATGCTGCAGCCCCTGGTAGGCCTCTGGGGTACCTATGCCCTGGGTACATAGTATACCATATACTAGGGACTTATAAGGGCACTCCAGATTCCAATCAGAGATGTGCCTAAGGCACATGGAAACCATTTTAGGGAGGAAGCAGCTAGGCTGGGGTTCTGATTAGCAGGGCCCCTGCCAGACTAAAGTCGAAAAACAGTGAAGCATCAGCAAAAAGTGGGGGTACCCATGTGAAGCAGATCCTACTCTCCTACACAACCCCCCCAAACGTAGGGACATTAAACTAACCTTGACCAGTTGAGTCTTCATGTTCTAAGTGGAAGTACCTAGAGAGTCCATCTGCATTGGCATGGTTACTCCCAGGTCTATGTTCCACTGTAAAGTCCATCCCCTGTAGGGAAATGGACCACCTAAGCAGTTTGGGGTTTTCACCCTTCATTTGTTTTAGCCATAGGAGGGGCTTGTGGTCTGTTTGAACAAGGAAGTGAGTACCAAACAAATATGGCCTCAACTTCTTCAGAGCCCAAACCACAGCAAAGGCCTCCCTCTCTATGGCTGACCAACGTTTCTCTCTAGGGGTCAGCCTTCTGCTAATAAAAGCTACTGGCTGATCCTGACCTTCATCATTCAATTGTGACAGTACAGCCTCTACCCCCAATTCAGATGCATCTGTTTGGACAATGAACTTCTTGGAGTAATCAGGTCTCTGCAGAATGGGGGCAGTGCACATGGCCTGCTTCAGGTCATCAAATGCCTTTTGACAGCTAACTGTCCACTGAACCTTTTTGGGCATTTTCTTGGAAGTTAAGTCATTCAGGGGTGTCACTATTGATCCATACCCCTTGACAAATCTCCTATAGTACCCAGTCAGGCCTAAAAAGGCTCTCACCTGAGTCTGGGTAGTTGGAGCAGTCCAGTCCATGATGGTCTGGATCTTGCTCTGCAATGGTTGAACCTGGCCTCCACCCACAAGGTGGCCCAGGTACACAACCTGACTCTGCCCTATCTGGCACTTTGTGGCCTTGATAATTAGGCCTGCTTTCTGCAGGGCCTGCAAAACATTTCTGAGGTGGACCAGGTGATCCTCCCAGGTGGAGCTAAAGACAGCAATATCATCTAGATATGCTGCACTATAGGCTTCCAGACATGTAAGGACTGTATTCACCAACCTCTGAAAAGTGGCAGGTGCATTCTTCAGACCAAAGGGCCTTACCACAAATTGATAATGCCCACTAGGGGTTGAGAATGCTGTCTTTGGCTTTGCATCATCAGCTAGTCTGATCTGCCAGTAGCCAGCTGTCAGGTCAAATGTGCTTAGATACTTGGCTGAGGCCAAAGTGTCTATTAGCTCATCTGCCCTAGGTATTGGATGGGCATCAGTCCTAGTGACTGCATTGAGACCCCTGTAGTCCACACACAACCTCATCTCTCTTTTCCCACCACTGGTGTGAGGTTTTGGCACAAGGACCACTGGACTAGCCCAAGGGCTATCTGAGGGTTCAATAACTCCCAAATCCAACATTTTCTGGACTTCTGTCCTGATACAGTCCCTGACATGGTCAGGTTGCCTATAAATCTTATTTTTAATAGGCAGACTGTCCCCAGTGTCCACTTCATGAGTGCACCAGGTGGTCTGACTTGGAGTCAGAGAGAACATATGTCTGTACTGATTGAGCACTTGTCTACAATCAGTTTGCTGCTGAGCAGTGAGGCTGCCTGCCAAGGCTACACCATCCACTGACCCATCATCAGGGTTCTGTGAGAGCAGGTCAGGGAGTGGGTCACTCTCTTCCTCCTGTCCCTCATCAGTAGACATGAGCAAGCCCATGTCTGCCCTGTCCACATATGGCTTCAGTCTGTTGACATGGAGAACCCTGTGGGGACTCCTGGGTGTTCCTAGGTCTACTAAATAGGTAACCTCACTCTTCTGTTCAACAATGGTATGGGGTCCACTCCATTTGTCTTGGAGAGCTGCTGGGGCCACTGGCTCCAACACCCACACCTTCTGTCCTGGCTGGTAAACAGTCAGTACAGCCTTTGGTCATGCCAGGCTTTTTGCAGTTCCTGGCTAGCCTCAAGGTTTTTAGTTGCTTTTTTCATGTATTCAGCCATCCTGGAGCGGAGACCAAGTACATAGTCCACTATGTCATGCTTTGGGGGCTTGAGAGGTAACTCCCATCCTTCCTTTACCAAGCATAATGGACCCCTGACAGGGTGACCAAACAAAAGTTCAGAAGGGCTGTAGCCAACCCCTTTGAGGCACCTCCCTGTATGCAAATAAAAGGCAGGGCAAGAGTATGTCCCATCTTCGCCTAAGCTTCTCTGGGAGCCCTTTAATCATGCCCTTCAAGGTTTTGTTGAATCTCTCAACTAAACCATTGCATTGTGGGTGATAGGGTGTGGTGAACTTGTAAGTCACTCCACACTCCTTCCACATTGCTTTCAAGTATCCAGACATAACGTTGGCACCCCTGTCTGATACAACCTCCTTAGGGAAGCCCACTCTTGAGAAAATTCCCAGGAGGGCCCTTGCCACCAAAGGTGCTGTAGTGGTCCTAAGGGGAATAGCCTCTGGGTACCTGGTGGCATGATCCACTACCACCAGGATAAACCTGTGCCCAGATGCTGTTTGGGGAACCATGGGACCAACAATGTCAATCCCCACCCTTTCAAAGGGAACCCCCACCACAGGTAGTGGTATCAGGGGGGCCTTTGTAGTGCCACCTGCCTTGCCACTGGCCTGGCAGGTTACACAGGAGCGACAAAACTCCTTGGTGTCTTCAGACATGTGGGGCCAGTGAAAGTGAGGGACAATTCTGTCCCAAGTCTTGTTCTGGCCCAGGTGACCTGCTAAGGGAATGTCATGGGCTAGGGTCAATAGGAAGCCCCTGAACTTCAGATGTATAACCAACCTCCTGGTGGCACCAGGCTTGGGGTCTCTACACTCTGAGTACAAGAGTCCATCATCCCAATACACTGTATGGGGACCACTAGCTTTCCCAGCAGCCTCAGCAGCAGCTTGCTGTCTGAGGGGTTCAAGAGAGGGGCAGCTCTGCTGCTCCTGGCTCAGATCTGCCCTGGAAGGGCCCCCTGTCCCCAAGAACTCAACCTCATCAGGTTCAAGCTCCTCTGGGACAGTTCCTTCCTCAAGAGACTGATCTTCCTTCTGAGCCAAGGGGGAAGGCACTGCCGTTACCCTACTACTCCTTCTCTTGGATGGCACTTGGTCCATTATTTCAGAATCCAAGGCCTGTTCAGTGTTAGACATTTTGCTCTGTGACCTGGTCACAGCAAACACATCTGCAGGGATCCCCAGCATTTCTGCATGGGTCCTGAGCTCCACTTCTGCCCAAGCTGAAGTTTCAAGATCATTGCCAAGCAAGCATTCCACTGGTAGGTTTGCACTCACCACAACCTTCTTAAGGCCAGTTACCCCTCCCCAGGAGAAGTTAACAACTGCCAGAGTATGGTCTGTTCTGACATTGCTACCATTGGTAACTTGGTACATTTCACCTAGTATAATCTGCCCAGGATCCACAAGGTCTTGTGTCACCATGGTGACACTTGCCCCTGTGTCCCTAAATGCCAAAGCCTCTTTTCCATTGATTAAGGGCTGTTGTCTGTACTTGCCCAGATTACTGGGACTCACAGAGGAGGTCACATCCATGCCTCCATCACAGACTAGGACAGCCTGAGTGAGTTCTCTGACTAGGTCAGAGCTCATCTCCTTACCCAGGGTCAACCCTACTAAACCCTTGGCCTGTGTATTCCCACCACCAACTGTAACTGCACTAGGGGGAACAGGTGCCTTAGGGGCATTGGTGGGGGCTGGAATAGAGTCTTTGGACTTGGTGCAATCACTGGTCCAGTGTGTCTTTTGCTTACAGACTTTGCACCATTGTTTCTTTTGGCCTTTTCCCTTGTTAGACTGTGAATCCCCACCTGAAGAAGACTTTTGGGGGCCTTCTGAAGACTTCTGGTCTTTACCCTTCTCCCCACCCTAATCAGAGTTCTTAGAATCTTGCTTCTTTGGGTCACCACCTTGGTTCTGTACTTTCTGCCTCACCCTGGTTCTGACCCATTTGTTTGCCTTCTTTCCCAATTCTTGGGGAGAGGTCAGATCAGAGTCCACCAGGTACTGATGCAACAGCTGATTTTGACAGTTATTAAGAATCTGCTCCCTCATGATAAGATTGTACAATCCTGTGAAGTCACATACCTTACTGCCCAATAACCAACCTTCCAGAGCCTTAGCAGAACAATCCACATAGTCCACCCAGTCTTGAGTCTGTGCTTTATGGGTATCTCTGAACTTTAACCTTTATTGTTCAGTTGTTAGGCCAAACCCATCAATCAGAGCACTCTTCAAGACTTTGTAATTGTCAGCATCCTCTTCTCTAACAGTGAGGAGCTTGTCTCTACCTTTGTCTGCAAAGGAGAGCCACAAGATTGCTGCCCACTGCTCCTGAGGGAGCCTCTGTACTTTACAGGCCCTCTCCAGTGCAGTTATCCATTTGTGGATGTCATCCCCACTCTGGTAGGGAGGGACAATCTTGCTCAGGTTTCTATGGTCATAAGACCTTTCCCTATCTCTGGGGAAATTGCTGCCACCATGGGACTCTAGTCCCATCTTTTTTCTTTGCTTTTCAAGCTCTAGGGACTCCCTGTCTATAGCCAACTGCTCTCTTCTGAGTCTCAACTGAGCTTCTCCATATCTGAGCAGCCTCTCTTTCCTTTCATGGGAGGATTCCCTCCTATGAGAGGAAACAGAGGTCCCTATTGAGGTGTCAGAGTGGTTAGACTCCTGAGAAGGAGATCTAGGCCTTCTGGGCACACTCACAATTCTTCCTGGGGGGACAAAGGGGAGGTCATTCTGATCCTCCTCCTCAATAACAGGAGGAATTGGGTTTTCCAGGTCAAGGTCATTTTCACCTTCCTGGCCAGTTTCAGAGGGGGGGTCCTGGGTGATTTCATCCCTGGTCCCTTCCTCATCTTCTGCCCCACCCTGTCTGCCTACCCCTTCAGACCCTAGGGGTCTGCTGAGATCATCTGACAGTAGCACCTCCCTGAGGTGTTGGGTGCTGGCACTTTGCCTGCCTTCAGCTTCCTAGTATTGCACAATGCTCTCAATTCCAAGAATGGGAGATTATCATACTTGGAGGGAAGAAGCCCACTGGCTTCTGGCAAGGACTCACTGGGTCCTGGCTTTGAAGACATTACTAGTGAGGTGTGGTGTATGCACTACCTACTCTAGTGTGGCCTACTAAACTGTCTTGAGTTGTAGAAAGGGTGTGCTATCCCTTAACACACAACTCTAAGTTCAGTAGAACTTACTGTATCCTAAGCTTGATTTATATGTACCTAAGGACCCTTAGTGGTTTTCAGTTGATCAATTCAATTGAGATTATCTGGTAAAACAATAGCAAGCTGGAATCCCACACGCTGCACACCAATGTGAGAAGTTGGCCTGGTATATGCTGTCCACTAATTATAGTGGGCACCTTGCACCAGTCCAAACAACCCCTTATTGGAGATAGGTTAAAGACAACCTTTATTGAAAGCTATCCTAGTGGTAGCTATGGAGAGCAGCCTTCAGGCTAAGTCTTGAAGGAATGTAAAGCAGCTTGTTTTACCAGTCTATAATCTCTTGAGTGACCAATTGAAAGAGGACCACACCAGGTATATATTCAAAATATATGTATTTATTGCTAAACACACCCCTCTAGTCTCTTTATGAGGCTAGAGTTCGAAGTACATAAGTTATAAGTTAGTTATCAACAGTAATAGCACAATTACACGTTTGAGCCCTAGGGGCGTACCAAACCATATACCAATAAAGTGGTATAAGAACCACGACTGAGCTAGACACAAGTCCTAGAGTCTGTAGAAGTGCTTGGACCACAAGGAACCACCCAAGGTAGTGACACAGGGGACCCACGGGGGACGCGTGCAGTGTGAGAACACAGCCACGAATCGCCGTTGACTTCTATGGGGAAAGTCGCGGTTGGAATTTTAAAGAAAAGGGACACTTAGAGGAGGACTTGGAGCAAACCCCTTTAGAACTAGGTCGTTCTAGAGTCTATACCCACGGGAGCACCGGAGTACTCGAGTTACCTCACCCAGGAAGCCGGGTGCATAGGTGTCTTTCGGGGTCGGGTTTCGTCGTCGTTTTCAATGGCGATCTGCTGCAAAGTGCTGCTGGCGACCAAGTCAAAAGTGTTCGGGTGGATCCAAAGGTGGATCGAAGATCTGAAGAACCTGAAAGCAGAGGGGACAGAGTCTGGGTCACTAGCCAGGGACCAGGAAGGCGATGAGCGGATGCCCACCGATGTCGGGTGCTTCAGGTAGGTTGACAGTTGTCTTGACTCTTCAGCCACGAGGTCCAGGAGGCTTCGACGACAACCAGGAGCTGGATTTGAGCTGTCCCACGACGTCTGTCGATTGCAGTGTCGGCGGCCGGATTGGACCCAACAAGCCTTGGCAACGTCAAGTCTCGTGGAAATAGAAGAAGGACGGTGGTGCAGACCAGTAAGGTCTGAGGGACTCACCCAGTGAAGGTAAGTCTGGGCCTGTCTGGAGCAACCAGGGAAGCCCAAGCAGAGGAAGAGTTGCCTTCGGGAGGGCCCACTAGCCAACGGACTAGCGACCGCGAAGGAGCCTCGAGTGGACGCACTTGGAGCTGGCTCACAGGACACTTGTGGAGTGGAGGCCAGTGATCTTCGGTGCAGTCGGTGCTGGATGAGTGGGCTACTCGGAGGCCAAAGCACAACTTCGGGGGAAACCCAGAAGAGGATGCACTTGCAAATGTGCTCAGTGTCCAGGGGTCACGGTTCCACATTACCCACGACAGCTACGGGCCTCAGCTTTGCTGGGGACTCAGGACAGCCTCGGGGAAGTCTGGAAATATACCTCTGATGATGCAAAGACTTCAGCGTCCGGCGGGAGCTTCAGTGATGCAGACCGGACAATTGCTTCTTAGGTGCCTGCCAAGCAGTGGAGTCACTCCTTGACCCCAAGGGAGATTCTTCAGTCCTCTAATCTTGAAGTAGAGTGTCGAAGGTCCAGGATTCTGTATCAGAGTTTCGTCCAGGTAAAATCTAAAGTCCTAAGGACTGGGGTCCCATACTTATACGTAGTTAGGGGGTTGGACATACTCTGGGGACCCACCTATGGGAGGGTCAGGGCAGGGGGGTGGTTACACCCCTTTCCCTTTGTCCAGTTTCGCGCCAGAGCAGGGGCAGGTAGCCCCTGCAACCGGTTTGAACTGGCATATGCACAGGGACACCAAATGTGCCCCCAGTGCAGGACTTCAAAGCACCAGAGGGTGCTCCCGCCCAGCCCCAATACACACTATCCTGTCTGGGGAGGTGGTTATACCTCCCTTCGACAGGAAACCTATTGTCCAGGCCTCCCCTGCCGGAGTTTCAGTCAGCAGCAGGAGGTCAGACCCGTGTCTGTGGCAGCGGCATCCATTTTGTGATGCCCGGGCTCTGGAAAGAAGTTACCAGGTAGCCCGGTGTGTACATGTCTCTCCCTCTAGAAGGGTGGAATGCTACCCCCACCGCCAGGACTGGCGAGGGGGTAGTATTCCAAGATGTTTGACACCAAACACGACATGTTTTGGTGCAGCCAGTCCAAAGTTAGCATTGTACCGCGAGGATATAATGCACTTAAGAGTATATGGTCAGGCTGTACCACAAACAGCATCAGAGGAGGGACTCTGAACGCTGCAGAGGGGCTCTGCTCATGCAGGGGCACCCTCTCACATAAAAACCAAGCACTCTGCCTTCAGGATTGGTAAGGCCTGCCATAGGAGTGACTTATAGGTTTGTATGTGTGTGCAATGGTAGTGATATAGGTAGCCCATACCACTGTAAGGGGTGCATGCACCACTTTACCCAGGCTGCAGTAGCAGACCTGTGATGTCATTTTGGATGGCCTTCCAGGGGTGGCACAATACATGCTGCAGCCCCTGGTAGGCCTCTGGGGTACCTATGCCCTGGGTACATAGTATACCATATACTAGGGACTTATAAGGGCACTCCAGATTCCAATCAGAGATGTGCCTAAGGCACATGGAAACCATTTTAGAGAGGAAGCAGCTAGGCTGGGGTTCTGATTAGCAGGGCCCCAGCCAGACTAAAGTCGAAAAACAGTGAAGCATCAGCAAAAAGTGGGGGTACCCATGTGAAGCAGATCCTACTCTCCTACACAGTCAGGGCCCGGTGCTTTTCCACCTTTACTTCCCCTGATTCCTAGCTCTACCTCCTCAAGCGTAATATTTAGGGGAATAATAGGCCATTGTTGTACTAGGATTTTGGGGTACATCATGTACATAATCTGGTGGATTAAAAATGCTGTTAAAATATAGCACCCATTCCTCACAACTGACATGGGATATTAGTTCTGGTACAAAGTCATTTTTGAGAAAGGGCGAATTAACAGTCTCCCAAAAGAGCTTATTATTCAATGTATCCGCGACCAGTGCTAATTTATCCCATGCTTCCTCTTGGAGCTCCCTTTTCTTCTGCTTTAGGACTAATTTGTATTCAGATCTTAAACATTGACCCACCTTATCCCTGGGTCTATTACAAAGTGCATGTTTTAACTGATTCAAAGACTGAATACATGCATGGTTAAGCCACCCCCTGTACTGAGTCAATTTTTCTCTAAGTGGGGCAGTCATTATTCTGTCAATTTTATCATTAATCTTACAAAAATTAGTTAAAACCATCGTTGGTTTAACCTCTTCATCGAGACAATCAAATATCTCCTTGCCACAATCTACAATGATACTACTTATAACTTTGCCTGGATTAATGCCCTTCCATTTGATTCTCTTGCCATTCGGTCTAAATGGAATAATATCTTGTGACGGGGCGGGGCCGGTGGGGGAGAGACATATATCCAATTCAGACTGGTGGACTGCAGTGCCTCTCTCCCCCCCTCTTGTTTCCACACAACAGGACGACTGGAAGACACAAACAGAGGCTATAGTGAACCCGATAGAGGAAAACATCGTCGGCTCCTTTAACTGGGGTTTCCAGGACGACGGGCTTCCCCCTGTTGACGTCAACACGTTCTTGACGATAAGAACGGAGGACTCCAGGAAGCGAGGGTGCGTTGCCACCGGAGCGGAGGAGGAAGAGTCGGGCGAAGGAGTGTATGCGGAGAGTCGAAGGGAGAGTGAGGACAACGCCACAGGACGAGGACCGAGACCATCAGGACCCCGGGCTGAGCCAGGAGGCCAACGTCCCCACGTTTCGCCGAGTCACGTTCCAGGAGGAGCGTGGCTTACCCAGGTACGGAAAAGGGTCTCAGGGTGGGTTGGGAGGAGAGACGCCCCGAAGAATTAACCGGAGCTCTAGAACCCTCACGAGATCCCCCCATTAGTTGTCCTGCACTACCGCTCACGAAACACGCCTCCCCCCCCTCAGCAGTTATAAGAGCACGAGAGTGTGTGGTGTCCATTCACTCCCTGGTTTGCCGTTTCCCGGGATAATATACTTACACAAGTGTTTTCCGTCTCTTTCACGCACCATCACCACGGAGGGCCGACCGAGTCTTCGCACCGGAACCTGGGAACCGGGATCAAAGACCAGAGAAGGAAGCAGAAGGAACCCAGGCACAACGGATCCGACAGCGTTTGCCACAGAAAGACTGACAAGCAGACATAAACGGACACTTGGCAAAATAAAACCATACTTGAATCGACCTGGCCTCCGACCTATCATTACAACCCCGCCACAACTGGAGTCAGAAGTGGGATCACCATCCCAGTCCGTCAGTAAACCCGTGATGGACACGGTGATACAGCAGCTCATCAAAGGCCAGGAGAAACTGGAATGGGCCATAGAGAGGCAGATGACTTCCGCCCAGGCTGACCGGGAAGTGTTCCAGAACACCATCACAGCACAGATGGGAAGCCTACAGATGGTGACACAAGATCCCGGCACCCCTGTACCCGGGGACAGGCGTGCCCCCATTCCGGGACCATCAGGGGTGTCCCTCCAGAAGTACGTATCGGGTGAGGATCCGGACGCGTTCTTGCTGAATTTCGAGCGGGCAGCCAGGGCGTGTGGATGGCCTGTGGAGAAGTGGCCCTTCTTTCTAGCGCCGCTCCTAACCGGAGAGGCTCAATCGGCCTATCAAGTAGCCAATGCCGAAGGGACAACACCTTACCAGGAGGTCAAGGACGTGATCCTGGATCACCTGGGTCTTGATGCGGAGGCCTATAGAGTGCATTTCCATAAGGAGAGGGGGGTGCTGGGTGAAAACCCAAAGACTTTGTTTTTCAGGCTGAAAATGGCGGCGGATAAATGGCTGAAACCTGCCACTAGCACGAAAGACGACATCATGAACCACGTGTACCTTGAACAGTTCATGGAGGCTCTCCCCTATGGCACACAGAGGTGGCTTAAACAGCACTCTAACCTCACCACTGAACAGGCCATCGAAATGGCCACCAATTTCTCACGAGCACAACCTCGGACACCACACTGGGACAACGAGAAACCGAATAAAGGCACAGCGCCCCCAAAGACTGAAAGGAGACCTAAGCCGTGAATGGACATGCCCAAACTCAGAAACACCAGATCCGAGATACCGACGTTCCGGGGCCCACAGTGCTTCGAATGTGGCGACTGGGGCCACATCGCCCGCCTCTGTCCTAGAAAGAAACCAGCGGAGGAACCTATGGAGGTCGGGTACCTCCCGAAGGCCGAGTTGTACTCTGCCGAAATGGGGACCTCGTTTTATGTACGTGTACAGGTGAATGGGCGGCGGGTGAGGGCATTGCTAGATTCGGTGTGTAGGCAGTCTGTAGCACAGAAGAACCTAGTCCTCCCCTCACAATATGTCCCTAACACGTTAGTACATATCCGCTGTGTACACTGGGATGTGAAACCCTACCCCCTTGCAGTGGTTACCATGGTTTCGATGGCCAGACCCTCCTCTACGGTGCGGGTGGGGGTGGTTGATACCCTACCCGAAGACCTTATCATAGGCATTGATAACCCCGACTTCCTATCCCTGTTCCAAAGCCAAATAGAAAGACAGGTAGGAAATCAGGCAAGACCCGTCCATACCCTCACTACTACAGAGCCATGGGTCTTAGACCGGAATTTTCGCTTTGCACAAACCAATGACACCACTTTGTTCAATGCCTGGGAATCGGCTCATGTCAACCAGAGCATTTCATCACCTCCTTATCCCCGTTTTCTGATCAAGGACGACCTCCTATATCGTCAAGGAGGTCCGGAGGAGCCAACCCAGCTCCTCGTCCCATTACCCTTCCGAGAACAAATACTATTCTTCTCTCACGCCCACCTCACAGCGGGACACTCGGGGTTGGAGAAAACCACACAGAATATGTTACGTCATTTCTTTTGGCCAGGGATTTACAAAGACGTTAAAACGTATTGTCAGACATGTGACATATGCCAGAAGAAGAACATGCAACGTCCGCCGGCAGTGCCACTTCAGCCCATACCGATCATAGGACAGCCTTTTGAGAGAGTCGGTATGGACCTGATAGGAACCCTGCCTAAGACCCCTAAAGGTAACCTATATGCCCTGGTGATCGTGGACTATGCCACAAGATTCCCTGAGGCGTATCCACTACGAGCGCCCACTACTAAAAACATTGCCGAAAAACTTCTCGAACTATTTTCAAGGGTAGGATTCCCTAAGGAAATTCTAACTGACCAGGGTACGCCCTTCGTGTCCAGGTTGATGAAGGAGGTGTGTCGTTCCCTGGATCTCCAGCACCTGCGCACATCTGTGTACCATCCCCAGACCGACGGCCTCGTGGAGAGGTACAATCAGTCCCTTAAAACAACCCTGAAGAAGATGTTGACCGTCGAGGGTAGAGACTGGGACCGACTCTTACCTTTGGCCTTGTACGTCCTATGAGCCCAAGTACAGAGCAGCCTGGGTTGCTCGGCGTTCGAGATGTTATACGGACGGCAACCCCGATCTCTCCTTGAGATAACCAAGGATGCTTGGGAGTCGGAAGGGGAAAACGACAGGAGGTCCCTTCTGGAATACACGCACCAGTTAAGGTCCAAACTGGGGAAACTGAGGGACCTGGCCTACTCCAGCTTGGAGAAGAGCAGGGAGAAACAGAAGAAATATTACGATAAAAGGAAAACGTTGGAGGAAACTGTCGGTCGGCGATTGGGTACTGGTCCTACTCCCTTCCTTAACCCGGAAATTCCAAAGTGAATGGCTGGGTCCGTATAAAGTGATAGAAACTATAGGAAACACCACGTACCGGATCCAGATCACTACCAACCGGAAGCAATGTTATCATATCAACCTTTTAAAGAAATGGTTGGGGCCACTTCCCGAAACCGCCCACCTAACACTGCCTACTTCTTCCTCGGGTACCACCACCCTTGATCAGCTCATAATCAACGACGGACTTACTGAAGATCAGAAGAAAGACCTCCATCATACTCTGAAACCTTTTTCAGCCATCTTTTCTGACACCCCAGGGAAGACCACACTGACCGAACACCGGATCGAAACACAGGGAGGGAAAACAGTAAAACAGAGACCCTATCGAGTGCCTGCGGCTAGGAGAATAGCAGTGAGAAAGGAAGTGCAAGAGATGCTATGCCTCAGGGTAATACGCCCCTCCAAAAGTGACTGGTCTTCACCTATCGTGATGGTTCCCAAGCCGGACGGTTCCATACGGTTCTGCATGGACTTCCGCGCCCTGAATGCGATATCGACCTTTGATGCATACCCAATCCCAAGAGTCGACGAGCTCATCGAGAAGTTAGGCGACTCCAAGTACATTACAACCTTTGACTTAACAAAAGGGTACTGGCAGGTACCCCTCCGAGAAAAAGACCGGAAGAAAACCGCTTTCTCAACCGAAGAAGGTCTATTCGAGTTTACCGTTCTTCCGTTCGGCCTCCATGGGGCACCTGCTACCTTCCAAAGACTGATGAATTCTATCCTAAAGGAGTACCCTTCGTTTTGTTCAGCGTACCTAGACGACATCGTCGTGTTCAGCACAACCTGGGAAGAGCACTTACACCACCTACGAATCATCCTACAGACCTTGGAACAGGCCGGGCTTCATATCAACGCAAAAAAATCGCGAGCGGCCTATCAGAGGGTGAAGTACCTGGGTTACGTTCTGGGACACGGGGCGATCGCCCCACAAGCCGAAAAAGTAAGAGCAATAGCGGAAGCTCCTTTTCCTACCAGCTGCGGGCGTTTTTAGGGCTGATCGGCTATTACCGACGATTTATTCCACAGTTCGCGGATGTAGCAGCCCCTTTGACGGACATCCTTCGAAAAGAAGCCCGACAACAACAACTGCTACGTCCCGCTGCAGAGATGCTCACTGCATTTCAGCGCCTGAAAAAGACCATAACCACGGGCCCTGTGCTGGTCTCCCCTGACTTTGACAAATCCTTCATACTGTCCACTGACGCCTCTAACTACGGGGTGGGTGCGGTGCTGTCCCAGATCGGGGGGGATGGACTAGAACACCCTGTCTTATACATCAGTAGGAAGCTGTTCCCCAGAGAGTGCAAGTACCCAACGATCGAAAGGGAATGCCTAGCAGTTAAGTGGGCTATAGATAAGCTACGGTACTACCTGGAAGGGAGTCCCTTCATTCTGTACACGGACCATGCCCCCTTGCAGTGGATGTGCCGGAATAAGGCCCAAAACCCCAGGGTACTCCGCTGGTTTCTGGCATTGCAGCCCTTTTCCTTTGAGGTGCGCCATCGGAAAGGGTATTCCCTCTCCCCGATTGGGAGAATCCGGGGGGAAAGGTGTGTGACGGGGCGGGGCCGGTGGGGGAGAGACATGTATCCAATACAGACTGGTGGACTGCAGTGCCTCTCTCCCCCCCTCTTGTTTCCACACAACAGGACGACTGGAAGACACAAACAGAGGCTATAGTGAACCCGATAGAGGAAAACATCGTCGGCTCCTTTAACTGGGGTTTCCAGGACGACGGGCTTCCCCCTGTTGACGTCAACACGTTCTTGACGATAAGAACGGAGGACTCCAGGAAGCGAGGGTGCGTTGCCACCGGAGCGGAGGAGGAAGAGTCGGGCAAAGGAGTGTATGCGGAGAGTCGAAGGGAGAGTGAGGACAACGCCACAGGACGAGGACCGAGACCATCAGGACCCCGGGCTGAGCCAGGAGGCCAACGTCCCCATGTTTCACCGAGTCACGTTCCAGGAGGATCGTGGCTTACCCAGGTACGGAAAAGGGTCTCAGGGTGGGTTGGGAGGAGAGACGCCCCGAAGAATTAACCGGGAGCTCTAGAACCCTCATGAGATCCCCCCATTAGTTGTCCTGCACTACCGCTCACGAAACACGCCTCCCCCCCTCAGCAGATATAAGAGCACGAGAGTGTGTGGTGTCCATTCACTCCCTGGTCCCTGGTTTGCCATTTCCCGGGATAATATACTTACACAAGTGTTTTCCGTCTCTTTCACGCACCATCACCACGGAGGGCCGACCGAGTCTTCGCACCGGAACCTGGGAACCGGGATCAAAGACCGGAGAAGGAAGCAGAAGGAACCCAGGCACAACGGATCCGACAGCGTTTGCCACAGAAAGACTGACAAGCAGACATAAAAGGACACTTGGCAAAATAAAACCATACTTGAATCGACCTGGCCTCCGACCTATCATTACAACCCCGCCACATATCTCTAACAACCTTTTGTGGCATTACGAATTTGTTCCCCCAGATCAATGTTGGCATAATAATGCAATTGTGATCGCTAAGTAATAGTTGAGCGGTCCTCGGGGTGAAACAAAGATGTACAATATTTGCAGAAACTAAAACATGATCGATCGTGGTACTAGCGTTTCTACCAGTGAAAGTCGGTATCTCCTTCCCATTCCTATCTGGTGCACTCTGTATTAGATCGAGATCATATTTGGCTAATACCATATTTAAAGAATCTCCATAAGTATTATGTGGGAAGTGTATACAATCATCTCCATCGTCACTTTTAAATCCACAGACTTTAGTCATGGAAAGTGGACATGATGGTATATTGAAGTCTCCTACCCATATAATTGCAAAATTAATATTCGTTGTTTCAAGCAGACTATCTATCCCCTTCTCTAGTTCTAATATTGCATATTAGCGAGTTGAATCAAAGATATTATTATAATAGTTAACCAGCAAAACGTCCCACCCGTCTTTATAATGTATCCATAATATATGCGAGTGTTTTCCTATTTTAACCACCCTTTTAACTGTCAAAGGCAGTTTATTAGACAACAAAATTAACAGCCCTCCTTTAGCTCTACCAGCAGGGGAAGTAACGCAGGCAAATCATACGAGCTAAACCCTTCAAAATATATGGTATATATACTCCAGGTTTCTTGTAGGCAGATTATGTCATGTTTATTGATAAAATCTGCCCAACCCAGCGTATCCTTTTTATTTGCCAGTCCAGCAATATTCCAGGTTACAATAGTATAACAGTTGACAGGCAAACTCTCTATGTTGTCATCTAGATGTTCACATATTCTCACATCCTCATCAGTAATAGATATGAACATTATGGGTTGTGTGTTAGTACTAAATGGTAAGGTTCCTTTAATACCAGCAAAATGCTCACCTAGACTGGCATACATTTCCTCGATGGCTGAGTGAATTACTGATATGTTTGGTGCAATAAGTAGTGGATTGAGTTTAGTTACAGTTAATGTAACAACATCATTTTCTCCACCGTCTATCGGCTTATCTTCCATCAACACATCTCCACCATATCTAATCTCCTTATGGGGTTGATGGGAGGTACACTATCGATCGTTTTCTTCGAGTGAACTAAGTGTTTGGAATCTATTATATACTGGTAATGCATAAAAGGGCTGTGTGGGCACTACAGTATTAGCTCTATATGTCCCCTGGTCTCCACCGGTAGAAAATGTGGGCCTTAAGTGTCTATAAAAAAAGCCCAGGGGTAATAGAGATACACTAAAGTCATTATGTAGTGGTGCCATTACTCTATCCAAAATGCACCTAGCCCAGCTGGGGTGCCTAAAGTTAATAATAATACAATCCCCCTGCAGCGTTTTTTCTAAAGGGCCTATCCAGCCTACTCTTCTAGTTAGCAGTATCTGGTCAGCACAATTCACTGGGAAGCCACAATTCTTACTCAACCAATGTACCACCTTATTTTTTAAGGTATGGTATGATTCCTTCTGGCCCCCCTCAAGCTGTGGTACATTCACCAATACTGCCACATATGGGCAGCATTCAGGGGGCAAATCAATCGGCATTCCAATTCTTCCCTCGGGAGTCCCCCTTTCATCGTGTTTATTTTGGTTCAGGTTCAGTTGAGCCCTAACAATCCTATCCCCTCTACCGGGGCAGGGTTGATTAATCGTAGTCACACTCTGACCTGGCCGAGTTAGTAAAGTATTGGCACCTCCTTTTTTCCCTTTCAATGTTCTACCTTGGTCCCCACTGTCCCTATTAACACTAATAGTAGTGCCTGAAGTGCTGGCTCCTGAATTGGCAATGGGTAACCCCTGTGGTAATTGGCTAATCGGTCCCCCCAGATTCACATTCATATTTTCCCTGGGGTTTTTATTAGTGGGTTTTATTACATCTCTAAGCTTAGTAATTTCTCCATTAAGTTTATCTAGTTTTTCATAGAGGGGTTTTAATGATACTTCAATTGTTTGAGTTAAAAGGGCTGCTATCTGGTCAATTTGTACATCCTGCTGGGGGCCCTGGTCACGGATAACGTTGACATTAGAATTTGATGGGGGGCCTTTCTTACTTGTATTAGAGGTCCCTGATTTCACCTGGCCTCTTTTACTTCCCTGTTTCCTCTTCGGAGTAGGGGAACCACTAAGCGAATCCACTTGTGATGGTAAAAGGGTTCTCTATATCTCCTATTATCGGGGACTTGTCCTCATGTCTAATACAGGGGGGATCCTCTCCCTCTTGCTGGTTGTTCTCACGGCCAGCTCCAGGTAGATTTTCCATCATCATACCTGCCCCTAGTGACATGCGGCGTTCCGCCCTATCTATTTCAACATTAATTGCACTGACCGCCCGTACTAAATAAGAATCGATAGTAGCAAATGGGGGGTCGGCTATAACTTTTTGCTGTTTTAGTGTTTTACATTTCAACATCCTGTCTATTATCTTACTGTTATTATTACTAGAGGTACTATAGATGCTACCGCACCCTCAAATTACAGGACACAAAACAACACAATAATACAGAATATAAATAACCCAATATGCAAGAAACAATATGCAATATACAATGTGCAAAAATGCAAAGTGCAATTAGTACCATGTACAAAGGGGGCAAAAGTGCAAAAGTGCAAAGATTCCAAATTCCAAATAGGAGACAGTAATATAAATAGATATAAAATAGGGAGGATCTGGAAAATTAGTTAATTAACTAAAATTAATAAATGATGCCTAATAAATGTGAAGGGGTTAAGTATGATATGCAATATTCCGAATAACCACAAGACTTAAGCTAAAAATGCATTAAAATAGAGATAAAAACAATTAAAACAACTATTAAATATACTGGTCGCCTCAATTGTGTACCTTATCGGTCATTTGTTTTCTTTACATGCCCCAAGATATACTACAGGGTATATAAAACCTACTGGGCGTTGAACCGTTTTACTATACAGGGGTGCTTCAATAAATGTCCGTAAAATCCTTGAGGTCTTTTAATATCATGTGTATAAGCGCTCACCACATCACCACATGTCCGCTTGTCATCCAATAGGGCTGTAATTCATCACAATTCAAAGGGCTATTCCATTGGTAGTCCCCCTGTCTTAAAAAAAGAACATAAACCAAATGAGATGGCCCTGCCCTGTCACGATCTGGCGCGGACGGGCGCAGACGGGTCCGCCCTTAGCCCGGGCATGCCCGCGCGTGTCCCGGGCTGCGGGAGCCCACGGCCGTTAATAAAGCGCCTCCTGGCGCTACCGAATGACGTTGGCGGCCAAGCGCCGCAGAACACAAGGCAGGCTGGTCGTTGCGGTCCGGGGGACCGGGAAATGGCAGCAGCAGCAAGCGGCAGTAATGCGGGACCCGCACTGCGGGAGCCCGCGGCCGTTAATAAAGCGCCTCCTGGCACTACCGAATGACGTTGGCAGCCAAGCGCCGTGGAACACAAGGCAGGCTGGTCGTTGCGGTCCGGGGGACCGGGAAATGGCAGCAGCAGCAAGCGGCAGTAATGCGGGACCCGCGCTGCGGGAGCCCGCGGCCGTTAATAAAGCGTCTCCTGGTGCTACTGAATGACGCTGGCGGCCAAGCGCCGCGGAACACAAGGCAGGCTGGTCGTTGCGGTCCGGGGGACCGGGAAATGGCAGCAGCAGCAAGCGGCAGTAATGCGGAACCCGCGCTGCGGGAGCCCGCGGCCATTAATAAAGCGCCTCCTGGCACTACCGAATGACGTTGGCAGCCAAGCGCCGCGGAACACAAGGCAGGCTGGTCGTTACGGTCCGGGGGACCGGGAAATGGCAGCAGCAGCAAGTGGCAGTAATGCGGGACCCGCACTGCGGGAGCCCGCGGCCATTAATAAAGCGCCTCCTGGCGCTACCGAATGACGCTAGCGGCCAAGCGCCGCGGAACACAAGGCAGGCTGGTCGTTGCGGTCTGAGGGACCGGGAAATGGCAGCAGCAGCAAGCAGCAGTAATGCGGGACTTGTACTCAACATCCTGACAATGTAACCTTTTTCCAACAGTCGGTTCTCAATCAACAGCAGCTGAGGCTCCAACCATCGAGCAAAACCAGTTTCCACCCCTGGATCGTGAACTCTCGGATGCCGTATCTCCACAAAATTCGGACGTGGAGGACCAACCTGGCCCTTCTGGACAGCCAGGGCGGACACAATCAGTGGGTCTCACTGCCCCACCACAGCAGCCACAACAACGCTGAGCACTGCTCAAACTACCTGCAGACCAAACACTACCACCACCACCACCGCTGCCTGCACCACTGTACCTGTCCCAGAGGTGAGCATCAACATCATACTCACTGAGGATGCAGGGGACAGTGTGCAGATGCAGGGTCAGCCAAGGGCACAGGTCCGAGGGGGCAGGGCTTGTGGGAGGGACACTGGGGGCCAAGTACATGAGGCCACTGTTGACACTGAAGCCCTGGCCTCTATCGCCAGAGTCCTTGGTGCCTATGAAAACAACCAAGGACAGATAGACAAGGTCATTGAGGAACTCTGGGAGATCAAGCTGCTGCAGCTGTCCATGGACAACCAGTTTGGACAACTTATTTAGATCATGGGCCAGCTTGTTGAGGTGCTGAGGGACATCAGTGCAGCTCAAGTCACGCCTCCCCCACTACATCATCATCCAGTGGCCAGCCCACAGCTACAGCATCAACCTCTGTGGCTGCCACAGGGAGGGAGGACCTGTCACATGCTGTGTCCTCAGACACCTCAGAGCCTGCAGCAGTGCAACCCCCACAAACGTAAGCAGGGACGTCCGAGAAACCCAACGGAAGATTCAAGTGGCAATGCACCAACCCAAGCCAGGAAGCAGAGCCGCCCCTGATGTCACCAGTTGTGCACGGAACATTGACTTTGTGGACTATCCTGTTACACATTTCAATTCTGATGGCAGAAGTCTGTTGTACTGTGGACGCATTAAAATGTGGTAACAACTCTAATGTGTTCTCCTACCATCACTGACAACTTCACCCCTCTGTGTTCACCTTCCCACTGTTATTCACTTTGTTGAACTCACCAAATGCACCATAATAAATACACCTATCACACATCCCTTTGTCTAAGTTGTACTTTTTCAGATTAAGCTATATATCAACTAGGGGTGGGCGGAATTTGCGTAGTCGCGCTACGCAAAGCTCCGCGAAATGGTAAAAAATCTCCGCGAGCACGCAAAAGTTCCGCGAACACGCGGAATTGCTTGTTCCGCCCGTTCGCGGTGCTTTTTTCCTGTTCGCGAACGCTGTTTGCGTGCTCGGGGAGAAATATCTCGCGAACACGCATTTTTAAAGCGCGAACAAGCAAAAAACTCCGCGAAGCCGCGGATCGCGGAATTTTTGGCAATTTCGCGTTCTCTGCGTAACGCGAAATTACCCAAATTCCGCAAATTCCGCGAGCGGAACGGAATTTACCGCCCAGGTCTAATATCAACTTGACTGCAAATGTACCACCAGCTGACATAATCTGCCAAAACCTTTAGGCAGTCACTAGGTGCAGTGCAAGCTAATATTGCAGATGAGAATACCAAACATATCAACAAGAACAGACATTGAAGTGTAAAGTACACACATATCTTTATTACAGTGTCAGACCTGTAGGTACTTAGGAGGAGAAGCACATCCACACAGCGACATAACACATCTGTCACTAGTGTAACATATATCTTCATCTCAGATACAAGTATGTTGAGGAAACATCATGCACTGTCCAATTCCGGAGTAACCATCCTCATGTATCATTAGTGCGGGCGCAGACATGTCAAGTAGGCCACAAGAGACTTCACAGCCAAACAGTAACAGCAACAGGGGGTCAAACCTGCAACTCTGCACTGTTGCACTCTAAACAGGTGTGGCCACATCTTCTGGATATCCTTAGGACCTGTGTACGTGTTGTCACATGAGCTCTGTGGCTTACAATCATGACACACATGGACACCTACATCCAGTTTGCCCACAGAGAGGTATCAATCTAGGTGAACAGTAACAAACATATATTGGCCCACAGACACAATGTGATGAAGAACACAATGGAACACATAGGCCATATACCAACACACAACACAATAGAAATAGCAAGTTGTACCTGAAACATCCAACCTATCGCTGTTCAAGTTGCTTGCAAACCTGAGTTGTACTCACAAAGTCTGGGTCAGACATTCTCAGGGGCACCTCATATCCATTTTGCATGGCAGAACAGCATCATTCTGTAGATGATGTCAATACACTGACATGTCATGATGAAAATGACATGGCGAAGGTACCTACAAAAACACAACAAGGAAATTTCATGGAGCAGTTCAATGATGTCACAACAACACTCCACTCCTGGAGTACACAGTACATGGATCAGATCAGACAACACATACCTACACCGTAAACGTATACATCATTTAAGAGCTCATCCAATGACAGCTCTGCACAAAGTAGCCCACAGTTGTGCACAACAGACAGTCAGCAGCCCACCACATCCCCAATGCTTCACTACAACAGCAAATGCAACAGTCACAGTCATGCCATCTTACTGCATACTTACACTCAAGGGAAGTAGATGTTGATGAGCTGCCAACGCAGGTCAAGACCATCCTCTTCGCCACTATCATCTTCACTGTTCATGTCTGGTCCCCATCATCCACAATCAGAGGAATGTCCTTGCACAATGCAAGGTTGTGGAGCGTGCGGCATGCAACTGTGATCTGACACACCTTCTTGGGTGAGTAGAGGAGGGCTCCACCTTTCTTGTCCAAACAGCAGAATCTGGCATTCAGGAGTCCAAAATCCTGCTCCACTACCCGACGTGTCCTCCCATGGGCCTCATTGAAGTGGACTTCCCCTGGCGTTGTTAGATTTATCAGCGGGGTCAGCAACCAAGGCCAGTTTGGATATGCTAAGTCACCTAGTTGTGAGACACACAGATGTGCAATCAGGATTCTGGGATTTTCTGAGGATGACAGCATGTACCACACACACACACAATAGATGGACACATCTCACTCACCAACAAGCCAGGTCCACTCTGGTTGTAGATGTGACATCAACTGGGGTATGTTGCTGTTCCGCATGATATAGGAGTCATGGGAAGACCCTGGGAATTTGGCACAGACATGTGAAATGGTCAAATCTGCTAGGAATGTCACTTGCACGTTGATAGAATGATGATTTTTACGGTTCCTATAGATTTTCTCAAGTGCCTGAGGTGGAGCAAGGCCAATGTGTGTGCCATCGATGGCTCCTATGACATGTGGAATGTGACCTAGGTCATAAAAGTCACCCTTCACAGTTGTCAATTCTTCTCTTCTTGGGAAATGTATATAACTGTCCATGTGTATCATCAATGCAGACAGGACGTCACGCAACACCATACTGAACATCGTTTGTGACATCCCACCTGATGTTGCCACCATGTATTGAAATGAACCAGTTGCAAAGAAATTCAGGGTGGCCATCACCTTCACAGTTTGGGTCAGAGCTGTGGGATAGTAGTTAATGAGGTTGACAATACGTACATACAAACTACCAGAATGGGCTTAATGGCATAGGTGACAGACATATGGCACATTGCCAATTCATGGATACTCAGCCATGTAGGTAGTGAACACATCACAGGTGGCACACAGTTTTAGGCCTGAGATGGATATGCCTGTTGTCTCTTAACATGACGCACCTTGATGCAAATTATGCACAACAGCATCGGTATAGTGTGGCATTTACACCAAATAGGACAAAACATCATTGTTTCACGGCACTGTGTACATCATATAGGCACATTTTGTGCAGAGTCCACTATGCCTGTCTGAAGAGTCAGAATTACACACCTTGCCACATTCACAACAGTACACACAACTCAACTGGTAATGAAATACTAGCATTTGTAAAGCGCACAGCTACTTCCGGAGAGGTGTCCTGGCGCTGGGGCCCGTCGGGAAGATTAAGCGACCTATTGCCCAGAGTCACATGGTGCTGGGCTAAGCTGCCACCGGGGATCGAAGCGTGAACCCCGTGGTCCGGAGTCAGACACCCTGGCCGCTGTGCCACAGCTCCTCCACATGTATGTCCAAGCACACATGGATCACAGTGCCTTGTGAGGAAGGGTAAAGCAATGTTGTCAAAACTCTGGGAACAGTCATTTCATGTGTTAGATGTGAAAAAAGTAATGTCACACTATCGAGTCCCCTCAAAAGGTGTCCTTGATGTCTGATTTTTATGACTGAAAAACGAAAGAAGTGGACCATGTTGGTAATTAGAAATGTGAAAGCAAGCAAGGTAATCATTCAGGCAGAATCATACCCCAGGCCCCAAACATTACAAATCAAGTTTACAAATCAGTTACAACACCCTCCCAGCCACAACATAGATCATCAATCACTCAATATATCACTCATTAGTGCAATAGTTACCTATTCCAAACGCAGTGCACATTTGTCTATTTGTATCTCATTTACCATGGAAGCGACACTCAATTGCAGTCTCGCATAAGTAATTATCTTTACTGGCAGCCCAGCTGAAGAGTTAAAAATGGAAGGAGGTTGATGGGAGGCTGTGGGAAAGTAGGATCTGCTTTCATGGTTACCCCCACTTTTGGCTGGTGTCATACTGTTTTTCTGACTAGTCTGACTGGGATCCTAGTAATCAGGACCCCAGTCACTGTGCTTCCTCCGTAAATTGGCTATGATGAGTACCGTGGTACAATCCTAATTGGCTGCTGGGATACTCTAGTAAGTCCCTAGTATATGGCACTAAGGTGCCTAGGTACCCCAGGGGTCCCCCATGGGCTGCAGCATGTGGAGGCCACCCATGAGGGACCCTTCAAATTTGGACTACCGGCCTGCCATTGCAGCCTGTGAAGTAGGTGCTTGCACCTCTCACGAAAGATATAACTCTCCTTATATCTAACCTCACTGCACTTAAAACCTCTAAGTCACCCCTCTAGAAGGCCTTTCAGTCCCAAAGACAGGGTGCTCGTTTTTAAGTGTGAGAGTGCCCCTTGAGCAGGACACCCCTACAGCCTTCAGAGTCCTTTCTCCCGGCTTGTAAGTATGTCAGCCATTACGATACATAGAGGGGCCATGCGTCATTACGCGATGACCATCTCTAAACTGGCTGTAACGAACCCTGTCATGTTTGGTATCAAACATGTTGGAATCATAACCAAACACCATAGATGGTGTGGGAGGTATGATTCCATGCACTGTAAATCTCCTTAGGGAGGCCCTCAGTGCTACCGGTACCAGGCTTCCAGAAACAGACAGCAAACTAGGACCGAGTCATACAGACCGTGTCGAACTGACCGCATAGGACGTCGCTTTTGGGACCGAGACTGCAACCGGAAAGACTCCGTCTACTCCAGATCTCTTCGTTCCTCAAGCCCGCTGCTCCGTCAGTGTCCGTGCTCCATACATGGCCCTTCCAGGTCCTGTGGACATCCAGAGACACCAGAAGGAATCTCCCTTGGAGTGAAGGAGTCACTAACCTGCATCCGCAGACACCGCAACGCAGCGGACCGATTGCTGATCCTGGTCTCCAACTGGGTCAGTAACACAGGTGGTGGCTCTACAACTTCCTCAAGGCCAGTGCTGTCTTCAGACCGAGTCTGAGGCCAGTATCCCTCATCGACACTGCCGGAACCGAGCCCCTTGTGCACCAAGTATGCACTCTCTCCGGTACACGTTTATGAGGGTCATGCCCTGGCAATCCAGGCACAAGGTCTAGTGCCCAACGAGTTGGGTCGCACCAGACACTTCAGGTCACACAATGAAGAGTTGCAAATTCCTGGAAATGAGGCACTCTGTCCAGTGCATGCTGATGTAGGTTGCACAAGACGATCCCGGTTACACACACCGGCTCAAGTTTAGCAATATCTCACAAGGTAGAATGGGACCATGCAACAGATATCCCCCACCTCAAAGGGTCACAAAAGGTGATTCGAACACCTAACGCAATGAGCATGCAGTTGGTGGGTTGCGCGAGAGAGATGCAGCAATATCAACAAAGCGGGTCTCTTTGGTTCCCACAACTGCTGAATCCTCTCACCACCAACAAGACGCTTACGCATGCCTAGGACCCTGTAGACTTTGGGGCTCTGCACTAGGTGCTCCGGTCTCCAGGCACGATTCTTAGCTCCGAGCTCAAGCAGCGCTGTCCATTGGAATTCAGCAGGCAATGTGGGTACTTACTTAAGAGGACACATCTTTCTACATGTCACAGGTGGATTGTGTGGTTCCCACGGAGGAGGTTTTTGATATCCCTAAGTTCTCCAGGAGAACAGGCTACCAGCCGACGTGTCCTTGGAGAGCACACTTTAGGGTGCCACACAACAGCAGTTCGTCAGCCCAGGCCAATCTCTATTCAGGAAGGGTGCCCAGTCCCTTCCAACTGGCAGTTATGCTCCAGGCACACAACAGAATCTTCTGGCAGAGCTCACCAAGGGGACCAGGTTCTAGGGTCCCACATCCCAACTAGTGGAACTGGCAGTATTGCCCCCGTAGTTATACTGTAGTGTGTTTTTGTAGTCAAAGGTGGTTCAGAGGTATTCCTAACATGTGTAGGGAGGGTGCGTGCACTTTCACGCTGCCTTGACAGCAAGAAAGTGCCCAAAGATCTTAGGCCACTGAAGAGAATCAGAAAAAACTAGGAAGAAAAAGGAAAAAGGGGAACATGACCTGATGAATATCAGGTCTCACAACGCCCCTCTCTTCAGTCCATAGGAGTAGGCCTCTTTGAGTCATGTTGTTTGTTTCCATTCTTCTGGCAGTTGCAGTTGTTCCGGCCCAACTCACAACCCAAATGAGATAAACTTGTGTTGAACAAGAAAAGCAAAAGAATTTGAGCAATTTGTGGAGTTTTGAAACTAAACTGACTGGTCTTGGAAGAACCTGAAAACCGAAAGAAGTGGACCATGTCGGTTATTACAAATGTGAAAGCAAACAAGGCAATCATTCAGGCAGAATCTTACCCCAGGCCCCAAACATTACAAATCAAGTTTCCAAATCAGTTACAACACCCTCCCAGCCACAACATGAATCATCAATCACTCAATATATCACTCATTAGTGCAATAGTTACCTATTCCAAATGTAGTGCACATTTGTCTATCTGTATCTCTTTTACCATGGAAGCGACACTCAATTGCAGTCTCGCATAATTAATTATCTTTACTGGCAGCCCAGCTGAAGAGCTGATGGGAGGCTGTAGGAAAGTAGGATCTGCTTTCATGGTTACCCGCACTTTTTGCTGGTGTCATACTGTTTTTCTGACTAGCATGACTGGGATCCTGCTAATCAGGACCCTAGTCACTGTGCTTCCTCCCTAAATTGGCTATGATGAGTACTGTGGTACATTCCTAATTGGCTTACTGGGATACCCTAGAAGGTCCCTAGTGTATAGTACCAAGGTACCTGGAGCCTAGCTACCCCGTGGGTCCCCATGGGCTGCAGCATGTGTGATGCCACCCATGAGGGACCCTCCAAACTCGGACTACAGGCCTGCCATTGCAGCCTGTTTGAGTGGGTTCTTGCACCTCTCTTGAAAGATATAAGTCTCCTTATATCTAACATCACTGCAATTAAAACCTCTAAGTCACCCCTCTAGAAGGCCTTTCAGTCCCAAGGCAGGGTGCTCGGTTCTAAGTGTGAGGGTGCACCTGCATGAGCCGGACACCCCTATAGCCTTTGGAGTTCACTCTCCCGGGTTGTAAGTATGTCAGCCATTACGAAACATAGAGGGCCCATACATCATTACGAGATGACCATCTCTAAGCTGGCTGTAACGAACCCTGTCACATTTGGTATCAAACGTGTTGGAATCATAACCCCACACCGTAGACGGTGTGGGAGGTATGATTCTATGCACTGTAAATCTCCTAAGGGAGGCCCTCAGTGCTACTGGTACCAGTCTTCCAGAACCTGACAGCAAGCTAGGACTGAGTCATACAGACTGCGTCGGACTGCCTGCGTCGGACTGACTGCACCGGACTTCGCTTTTGGGACCGAGACTGCAACCCCGAAGACTCTGTCTACTCCAGATCTCTTCGTTCCTCAATCCCACTGCTCTGTCAGTGTCCGGGCTCCATATATGGCCCTTCCAGGTCTTGTGGACATCCAGAGACACCCGAAGGAATCTCCCTTGGAGTGAAGGAGTCCCTTCCCTGCATTCACAGGCACCACAACGCAGCTGTCCAATTGCTGATCCTGGTCTCCAACCGGGTCGGTAACACAAGTGGCAGTTCAACAACTTCCTCGATTCCTGTGCTGTCTTCAGACTAAGTCTGAGGCCAGTATCCCTCATCCACACTGCCGGAACCGAGCCCCTGTGCACTGCGTAGGATGGCCGTTGCTAAGGCTGGGTGACTCTTGTCTCCAGATGTCTTTGGGCCCTGTTGATGGTCTCTTTCAATTCCAGTGGGCTCCCCTGCTTGCTCGGGGCCTACTCTGATTTACTTGACTCTGGTGAGTCTCTTGAACCTTGCTGGTCCCGACACCGCACCTTTTCATCTTCTTCTACGTGTTAACATTGCCAAGGCCTGTTGGTGCACCGGTCGGACACTGACCCCCTGAATATCGACATCCGACGTGGAACAGCTCGTACACTGTTCCTGGTTGTCTACAGCAATGTGCTGGTCCACATAGCTGCAAAGACAAGGGCATCGTCATTTCTCCTGCAACATCGACATTGGTGGGCACCCGACTCCTGTGCCTTCTGGTCACTCTTGAGTGGCCTAGACTCTGTCCCCTCTGGTTGCAGGTACCTCTCTTCTCGAATCCACCTGTGGGTTCCACCGGACTCGTCCAGCTTCTTCGCCAGCAGCATCTTGCTTGAAGTCCTCCATTGGGGTCGACGGTGGTTCCTGACGCTGCTTCGTACCTATGCACCCGGCTCCCCTGTGGCAGGTAACCTGGTCTTCTGGGTATCCAGGGGTGGGGTGACTCTCGAACCATCCATCTTCCACAGGGTGTCTTCCAAGTCCTCTGGGAAGAGTCCTTTTTCATAAGAATTGCAACCGCGACTACTCCATTGACTAATCCTTGAGCATGCGGTCGAGTATCCATTTAGTACACGGCCTCCGTGGGGTTTCTGGGTCCTTACCTCGGGTGGTTCCTTGTGACCCCAGCTCTCCTAAGTCTTCTGGGTCCATTCTCAACTTCGGTCCTTAGTCGCATTCCACTATTTTGGAAATATATGGTTTGGTCTCCCCCTGGAGCCCATTGTATTTTCGTGCTACTTACATGTCGTATTAACAAATTATTATGTTTATGGTACTTATATCTCCAGGTAGGAGATATTGTATGGGATTAGTGAGTGTCTGTAATAAATAACTATTTTTATAACTTCACTGCATGGTTCTTTTTCGCTTAACCTGTACTATAAGATTAGATACTGGTGAAACAAGCTGCTTTACACTCCTCCTAGAGTAAGCCTGAAGGTGCTCCTCACAGCTACCACTTAGAGAGCTTTCTAAGGTTGTCTAAACCACTAAAAGCACCATAAGGGTCATCTGGATTGGTGCAAAGGTGAAACACTTGAGAAAGTGTGCACCATATACCATTTAGCCTCCTACAGAGGCATTCTCTATAAATTAATGGGGAGACTTCTTGTCTTCATATTGGTGCACTCCATATATGTAACTAAATAAATGGGGTTGCGTACGTCTAAAATCTGCTCACCTTAAATGTCTCACAGTGTCGCTGGTATTGTAGGGGGTTCTATGTAGGAGCTGCTTTCCACCTAAACTTGGGAACTAACCAGAGTTCACTGCTTTGTTTTTGCATAAATTATGCAGCACTTTAAGCCTGAAAGGGCATTGTGTTTACTTATACTGGGTGCTCCCTTGTATCCCTGGCTTTAGGTGGGAGGGGAGTCGTGTTATATCTGCCCCTGTCTGCAGGATCACCCCCCAAACTTTTTGCCTTTTATCCTCCACTTTTTGCTGTATTCATTTTTGTTGGCTTTAGTACTCTGTACACTTTACCACTGCTAATCAGTGCTAAAGTCCTTGTGCTCACTCCCCTAAACATGGTTTGATTGGCATACATCTAAATGGCATATTTGGTTTACTCATAAATCCCTTGAAGAGTGGTACACCTTATATTGAGGGCCTGTAAATTCAATGCTATCAGTGGGACTGCAGAATTCATAGTGCCATCCACTTAAGTAGTACCTTAACCCCTTCGCTGCTAGGCCTTTTCCCCCCCTGTGCTAATCCTTTATTTGGCAATTTGGGGTAGTTCGCACTTAGGCCCCTGTAACTTTTTGACCACATAAGGTATCCACACCAAATTTGCGTCCTTTTCTTCCAATATCATGGGGATTCTAAAGGTACCCAGGGTTTGTGGATTCCCCTGGAGGGGACCCAGAAATTAGCCAAAATACAGCTAAATCTTGTTTTTGGGGGGAAAAATGGGAAAAAGGTGCTGCAAATGAAAGCGTCTGGTTTTTTCCCTGCAAATGGTATCAAAAAAGGGTTTGTGGGTAGGGAATGACAGACTTTTGTCAGAAAACCAAAATGTTTTACACAGTTTTGGCATTTTTCTGGGACATAGCCTATTTTTGCTACTTTTTGCGCTTTCAACCTCCTTCCAGTTAATGGTAGAAATGGGTATGAAAGCAATAATTGATCCTGGAAAGCTATACATTTTAGAAAATTAGACACAATTCTGAATTCAGCAAGGGGTCATTTGTGTAGATCCTTCAAGGTTTCTTTATAGAAACTAACAGTTAGATATAGGAAAAATTGAAAATTAGTTGAAAAAAACAGCCATTTGTGTCAACGTTTTCACCTGTAACTTCTTCTAATTACCCGACGAACCCAGAGCCAAAAACTGAGCAGCGACTTGCAATGGTTCTTTATTATGTACCGGGTATATAGCAATCATTCTGGGAAAATGTATACATGGAAAAATCGGTATGAAAGACACCTATGTATTTCTGAAATGGGAACAAAATATAGAGTTTATAAACAGTAGATATTTGCATATTTCCGAAATTGGGAATACTCATACTAGCATGAGAATTATCGGTCATTTTTCAAAATGACTTCTTTTTACACATTGTCTTTCATTTGGAAGGCAGAAATGCATCAAAAGTCAATAGGTAATAACAGTTGCTTTACAAATCTGAATTACCCTAAGTCTCCCGATAAAAATGGTACCTCACTTGTGTGGGTAGGCATAGTGCCCACAACAGGAAATGGCTCAAAACGCAACGTGAACACACCACATTTTCAGAATGAAAAATTACCCTTTTTTGCCAAGTGCCTAGCTGTAGGTTTTTATCCCTAGCTCTGCCGGCACCTAGGGAAACCTAGCAAACATATACATTTTTGAAAACTAGACATACAGGGGAATCCAGGATGGGGTGACTTGACTGCCTCTCACCAGGTTATGTTACCCAGAATCCCTTGCAAACCTAAAAGATTGTAAAAAAAAAACACATTTTCCTCACATTTCTGTGGTGGAAAGATCTGGAGTCTGAGTGGATCCACAAATTTCCACCGACCCCACGTTCCCCAAAGTCTTCCGAGTAAAATGGTACCTCACTTGTGTGGGTAGGCCTAGTGCCCGTGACAGGAAACGGCGCCAAACGCAACGTGGACACACCATAATTTCACACTGAAAAATGACCCTTTTTTGGCAGAGTGCCTAGCTGTAGTTTTTGAACCCTAGCTCTGCCGGCACCTAGGGAAACCTAGCAAACCTATACATTTTTGAAAACTAGACACCCAGGGAAATCCAGGATGGGGTGACTGGACTGCCTCTCACCAAGTTCTGTTACCCAGAATCCCTTGCAAACCTAAATAATTGTAAAAAAAAAACAAATTTTCCTCAAATTTCTGTGGTGGAAAGTTCTGTAATCAGCGTGGATCCACAAATTCCCACCCACCCCACGTTCCCCAAAGTCTTCCGAGAAAAATGGTACCTCACTTGTGTGGGTAGGCCTAGTGCCCGCGACAGGAAACAGCGCAAAACGCGACATGGACACACCACAATTTCACAGTGAAAAATGACCCTTTTTTGGCAAAGTGCCTAGCTGTAGTTTTTGAACACTAGCTCTGCCGGCACCTAGGGAAACCTAGAAAACCTATACATTTTTGAAAACTAGACACCCAGGGGATTCCAGGATGGGGTGGCTTGACTGGCTCTCACCAGGGTCTGTTACCCAGAATCCCTTGCAAACATAAAAAATTGACAAACAATCCACATTTTCCTCACATTTCTGTGGTGGAAAGTTCTGGAATCTGCGTGGATCCACAAAATTCCACCCACCCCGCGTTCCCCAAAGTCTTCCGAGAAAAATGGTACCTCACTTGTGTGGGTAGGCCTAGTGCCCACGACAGGAAACGGCGCAAAACGTAATGTGGACACACCACATTTTCACAGTGAAAAATGACCCTTTTTTTGGCAAAGTGCCTAGCTGTAGTTTTTGAAAACTAGCTCTGCCGGCACTTAGAGAAACCTAGCAAACCTATACATTTTTGAAAACTAGACACCCAGGGGAATCCAGGATGGGGTGACTTGACTGGCTCTCACCAGGTTCTGGTACCCAGAATCCCTTGCAAACCTAAAAATGTGTCCAAAAAAACACATTTCCCTCACATTTCTGTGGTGGAAAGTTTTGGAATCTGCGTGGATCCACAAAATTCAATGCACCCCACGTTCCCCAAAGACTTCCGAGAAAAATGGTACCTCACTTGTGTGGGTGGGTCAAGTACCCGTGACAGGCAAGGGTCCAAAACATATTGAGGCGACATCAAAATTACCTATCACAAACCAACCTGATTTTGCAAATGGGGTCCCATGAGTTTTTGGCCCCGGGCTCGGCGGCCATCTAGGGAACCCTACCAAACCCACACATTTCTGAAAACTAGACACCCAGGGGAGTCCAGTGAGGTATGGTTTGTGTGGGTCTCCCAACATTTTCCTACCCAGAATCCCCTGCAAACCTCAACTTTAGCTGAAAAAAATCACTTTTTTCTCAAATTTATGTCTGGGAAAGTTCTGGAATCTGTGTGGATCCACAAATTTCCTACCACCCAGCGTTCCTCCAGGTCTCCCTATAAAAATGGTACCTCACTCGCATGGGTGGGTAAAGTAACCGCGACAGGCAAGGTCCAAAACCTATTGATGCGACATCAAAATTACCTATCACAAAAAAACCTGGTTTTGCAAGGGGGGTCCCATGAGTTTTTGGCCCCGGGCTCGGCGGCCATCTAGGGAAACCTACCAAACACACACATTTCTGAAAACTAAACACCCGTGGCATTCTAGCAAGGTATGGCTTGCGTGGGTTCCCCAACGTTTTCCTACCCAGAATCCCCTGCAAACCTCAAATTTAGCTGAAAAAAAATCACTCTTTTCGCACATTTTTGTGTGGGAAAGTACTGGAATCTGCGTGGATCCACAAATGTCCTACCACCCAGTGTTCCCCCAGATCTCCCAATAAAAATGGTACCTCACTTGTGTGGGTAGGCATAGTGGCTGTAACAGGAAATGGCCCAAATCGTACTGTGGAGACTTCAAAATTACCTATAACAAAACTACCTGGTTTTGGGGGGGCACCTGTGGTTTTGGCCCCAGACTCGCCGCCATATAAGAAAACATACTAAACCCACACATATCTGAAAACTACACACCCTGGGGAGTCCAATGAGGTATGGCTTGCATGGATCCCCCAACGTTTCCCTACCCAGAATCCCCTGTAAACCTCAAATTTAGCTGAAAAAAACACATTTTCCACATATTTTCGTGTGGAATCACCGTGCTGGCACAAATGTCCTATCCCACAGCGTTCTCCTTAGTGTCCCGAGTAAAATGATACCTCACTTGTGTGGGTGGCTAATGCAGAATTGGCTAAAAAAGTATTTTTAAAAAAATGTAGCGCTTAGAATTCTCGGTGCTATACCCTTTTCCCTATGTTTTGGGCTCTTCCCAGTCACAGGCCCTTGCCCCACCCACACAAGTGAGGTATCATTTTACTCGGGAGACTGAGGGGAACGCTGTGGGGTAGGACATTTGTGCCGGCATGGTGATTCCACCCAAAAATATGTGGAAAATGTGTTTTTTTCAGCTAAATTTGAGGTTTGCAGGTTATTCTGGGTAGGAAAACATTGGGGGATCCATGCAAGCCATACCTAGTTGGACTCCCCCGGGTGTCTAGTTTTCAGAAATGTGTGGGTTTGGTAGTTTCCCAATATGGCTGCCGAGCCCGGGGCCAAAAACCCAGGTGACCCCCTTGCAAAACCAGGTTGTTTTGTGATAGGTCATTTTGATGTCTACTCAATACGTTTTGGGCCCTTGCCTGTAGCGGGTACTTGACCCACCCACGTGAGTGAGCTATCATTTTTATCGGCAGACCTGGGGGAATGCTGGGTGGTAGGAAATTTGTGGATCCACATAGATTCCAGATCTTTCCCACACAGAAATTTGAGAAAAAAGTGTTTTTTTCAGCTAAATTTGAGGTTTGCAGGGGATTCTGGGAAGGGAAATGTTGGGGGACCCACGCAAGCCATACCTTGATGCACTCCCCTGGGTGTCTAGTTTTCAGAAATGTGTGGGTTTGGTAGGTTTCCCTAGATAACCGCCGACCCCGGGGCCAAAAACTCATGGGACCCCCCTTGCAAAACCAGGTTGTTTTGTGATAGGTCATTTTGATGTCGCCTCAATAAGTTTTGGGCGCTTGCCTGTCGCGGGTACTTGACCCACCCACACAAGTGAGGTACCATTCTTCTCGGAAGACTTTGGGGAATGCGGGGTGGGTGGAATTTTGTGGATCCACTTTCCGCCACAGAAATATGAGGAAAATGTGTTTGTTTTGACAAATGTTTAGGTTTGCAAGGGATTCTGGGTAACAGAAGATGGTGAGTGTGAGAAGTTGGCCTGGTATATGCTGTCCACTAATTAAAGAGGGCACCTTGCACCAGTCCAAACAACCCCTTATTGGAGATAGGTTAAAGACAACCTTTATTGAAAGCTATCCTAGTAGTAGCTATGGAGAGCAGCCTTCAGGCTAAGTCTTCAAGGAATGTAAAGCAGCTTGTTTTACCAGTCTATAATCTCTTGAGTGACCAAATGAAAGAGGACCACACCAGGTATATATTCAAAATATATGTATTTATTACTAAACACACCCCTCTAGTCTCTTTATGAGGCTAGAGTTCGAAGTACATAAGTTATAAGTTAGTTAAACACAGTAATAGCACAAATACACGTTTGGGCCCTAGGGGCGTACCAAACCATATACCAAAAAAGTGGTATAAGAACAACGACTGAGCTAGACACTAGGCCTAGAGCCTGTAGAAGTGCTTGGACCACAAGGAACCACCCAAGGCAGTGACACAGGGGACCCATGGGGGACGCGTGCAGTGTAGTAACACAGCCGCGAATCGCCGTTAACTTCTATGGGGAAAGTCGCGGTTGGAAATTTAAAGAAAAGGGACACTTAAAGAAAGACTTGGAGCAAACCCTTTGAGAACTAGGTCGTTCTAGAGTCTCTACCCACGGGAGCACCGGAGTACTCTTGTTACCTCACCCAGGGAAGCCGGGTGCATAGGTGCCTTTCGGGGTCGGGTTTCGTCGTCGTTTTGAATGGCGATCTGCTGCAAAGTGCTGCTGGCGACCAAGTGAAAAGTGTCCGGGTGGATCCAAGGGTGGATCGAAGATCTGAAGAACCTGAAAGCAGAGGGGACAGAGTCTGGGTCACTAGCCAGTGAGCAGGGAGGCGATGAGCAGATGCCCACCGATGTCGGATGCTTCAGGTAGGTTGACAGTCATCTTGTCTCTTCAGCCACGCGGTCCAGGAGGTGTTGTCGGTGACCAGGAGCGAGATTCGGACTGTCCCATGACGTCTGTCGATTACTGAGGTGTCGGCGACCGGATTGGACCCAACAGGCCTTGGCAACGGCAAGTCTCGTGGAAAGTGAAGAAGGAAGATGGAGCAGACCAGCAAGGTCTGAGGGACTCACTCAGCGAGGGTAAGTCAGGGCAAGCCTGGAGCAACCAAGGAAGCCCAAGCAGGAAAAGATTGGCCTTCGTGAAGGGCTACTAGTCAACGGACTAGCGACCGCGAAGGAGCCTCGAGTGGACACACTTAGAGCTGGCTCACAGGACACTCGTTGAGTGGAGGCCAGTGATCTTCGGTGCAGTCGGTGCTGGAGGCGGGGGCTACTTGGAGCCCAAAGCACAACTTTGTGGGAGTCCAGGAAGAGGATGCACTTGCAAATGTGCTCAGTGTCCAGGGGTCACGGTTCCACGTTACCCACGACAGCTACGGGCCTCAGCTTTGCTGGGGACTCAGGGCAGCCTCGGGGAAGTCTGGAAATCCACCTCTGGTGATGCAAAGACTTCGGCGTCCGACGGGAGCTTCAGAGATGCAGACCGGACAATTGCTTCATTGGTGCCTGCCAAGCAGGGGAGTCACTCCTTGACCCCAAGGGAGATTCTTCAGTCCTCTAATCTTGAAGTAGAGCGTCGAAGGTCCAGGATATCGTATCAGAGTTTCGTCCAGGGAATATCTAAAGTCCTAAGGACTGGGGTCCCATACTTATACTAAGTTTGGGGGTTGGACTTACTCTGTGGTCCCACCTATGGGTGGGTCAGGGCAGAGGGGTGGCTACACCCCTTTCCCTTTGTCCAGTTCACGCCAGAGCAGGGGCTGGAAGCCCCTGAACCGGTTTGAACTGGGGTATGCACAGGGACACCAAATGTGCCCCCAGTGCAGGACTTCAAAGCACCAGAGAGTGCTCCCGCCCAGCCCCAATACACACTATCCTGTCTGGGGAGGTGGTTACACCTCCCTGCGACAGGAAACCTATTGTCCAGGCCTCCCCTGCCGGAGTTTCGGTCAGCAGCAGGAGGCCAGACTTGTGTCTGTGGCAGCAGCATCCATTTTGTGATGCCAGGGCTTTGGAAAGAAGTTACCGGGCAAGCCAGTGTTAACATGTCTCTCCCTCTAGAAGGGTGGAATGCTACCCCCGCCGCCAGAATTGGCGGGAGGGTAGTATTCCAAGATGTTTGACACCAAACACGACATGTTTCTGTGCAGCCATCCCAAAGTTAGCATTTAACGCGAGGTTATAATGCACTTAAGAGTATATGGTCAGGCTGCACTACAAACAGCATCAGAGAAGGGTCTCCGAACGCTGCAGAGGGGCCCTGCTCATGCAGGGGCACCCTCTCCCATAGGAACCATGCACTCTGCCTTCAGGATTGACAAGGCCTGCCATAGGAGTGACTTATAGGTTTATATGTGTGTAGGTAGGTAGTGATATAGGTAACCTATATCACAGTAAGGGGTGCATGCACCACCTTACCCAGGCTGCAGTAGCAGACCTGTGGTGTCATTTTGGATGGCCTTCCAGGGGTGGCACAATACATGCTGCAGCCCCTGGTAGGCCTCTGAGGTACCTATGCCCTGGGTACATAGTATACCATATACTAGGGACTTATAAGGGCACTCCAGATTCCAATCAGAGATGTGCCTAAGGCACATGGAAACCATTTTAGAGAGGAAGCAGCTAGGCTGGGGTTCTGATTAGCAGGATCCCAGTCCAACTAAGTCATAAACCAGCAAAACACCAGGAAAAAAGTGGGGGCAACCATATAGTCAGATTCCACCTTCCTACATAACCCCCCCCAAACGAAAGAAGATAAGGCTAACCTTGGCCAGTTGAGCCTTTATTGACTAAGTGGCCATATAAGGAAGCACCTGCACTAGCATGGTTGCCCCCAGTCTTATGGTCCACTAAGCAATCCCTCACCCTAAGGGTATGAGAGGGTCTCCACCATGGGGAATCACTACCTCTGGTGTGCTTAGGTAAAGTACAAGGCTGGTGAGGTGTCTGAGTAGGGAAGTGAGGCCCTAGGAATGTTGGCCTCAGCTTCCTCAGATCACTGGTCACCATGTATGCCTGTCTTTCCATGACTGAGTTGCACTTTGCTCTAAGGGTCAACCTTTGGCTGCCTACAGCTGGGGGTTGGGTCCCTTTGGATGGGCTACTGGAGGGGCATGGCAGATTTGGAACCTTCTGGTCCCAGGTTGGCCCTTGCCTACCAGAGTCCTTCTGGGGGAGGTCCCTACATAAAGGTATGGGGGATCCCTCAGAGTGTAGAGGAATTCTCACCTGGCTAGGGCTACTAGACTGGGTGCCCCTAATCTGCTGATGGGGGTTCCTCTGGACAGGGGGCCCTGGGGGTCCACTGACCTCCCTGACCTCTGCAGCCCTGGGCTGACTGAGGCAGGGTAGAGAGGGGTAGGTTACCTGCTCCAGACTGGGTACCACCTTGGAAGGGTCCTCTGCCATCAGGGGTGTGGCCAGGCCAGGCCTGACTACCTCTGGGGCAGTTCCTTCACTAGGGGTAGGGTCAGTTCCCTGAGGAGGCTGACCCTTACCTACTGTCTGGAGGGAAGAAGACTTTTCTTCAACCCTTGTGCTCTCTTTTGGGGGAGAGAGGGCCATTCTTCCAGGCTCCATCTCTCCAAAATCTTGGGCTGGGGCTGTGGCCATCACAGCCCCACTAACCTTTACAGGGACACCCAACATCCTCAGATGGGTTTGGTGTTCAACTTCAGCCCAGGCTGAAATTTCTAGATCATTGCCCATCAGGCAATATACAGGTAAGGTTGGGGACACTGCCACTCTTTTTGGGCCTGTGACCCCCTCCCAGCTGAGATTGACTATGGCCATGGGGTGATCTGTTCTGACACCATCAATGTTGGTCACCTGGTATTTAAACTCAGGTAAAAGCTGGTGAGGGGGGACTAGTTTCCCTGCCACCATGGTGACACTAGCCCTTGTGTCCCTAAATGCAACAGCTTTCTGACCATTAATTAGGGGTTCCAGTCTGTAGCTGCCCAATGCATTGGGACCCATGGTAAAGGTGGCAAATCCTATACCACCATCAGAGTCAGAGGAGTCTGTTGAGGGGGTCCTGTCTAAACTAGGGCCCACCTCTGTTCCTCTTGCAAAAGCACCTAACTTTTTGGGTGCACTACTCCCAACTGGAGGATTACTACTGGTAGTACCAGGAGGGGTGGTAGTAGTTGTGGGAGGAACATTTTCTTTATTGCCAATCCTGGGGCAACTGGGATCAGATTTCCAGTGCCCAGGCTTTTTACAGACATGGCAATATGGTTTCTTTTCAGGAGAAGAAGGAGTTTGGGACCCACCCCCAGAAGAGGAATGTTGGGGCCCTGTAGTGGACTTATCCTTAGATTTATCCCCACCTTTTTCTTGGGACTTAGTAGAATCTTTCTTCTGGTCACCACCCTGATTTTTAGTTTTTACTCTGGTTCTGACCCATTTGTCTGCCTTCTTTCCCAATTCTTGGGGAGAGGTCAGATCAGAGTCCACCAGATACTGGTGCAAAAGCTGGTTTTGACAATTATTAAGGATCTGCTCCCTCATAATCAAATTGTACAATCCTAAAAAGTCATGCACTTTGTTGCCATGTATCCAACCTTCCAGAGCCTTAGTAGCACAATCTACAAAATCAACCCAGTCTTGAGTCTGAGCTTTTGGGTGTCTCTGAACTTCAACCTATACTGTTCAGTGGTTAGGCCAAACCCATCTATCAGAGCACTCTTCAAGACTTTGTAATTGTCAGCATCCTCTTCTCTTACAGTGAGGAGCTTGTCTCTACCTTTGTCTGCAAAGGAGAGCCACAAGATTGCTGCCCACTGCTTCTGGGGGACCCTCTGAACTTTACAGGCCCTCTCCAGTGCAGTTATCCATTTGTGGATGTCATCCCCACTCTGGTAGAGAGGGACAATCTTGCTTAGGTTTCTATGGTCATAAGACCTTTCCCTATCTTTGGGGAAATTGCTGCCACCATGGGACTCTAGTCCCAACGTTTTTCTCTCTCTGTAGAGATCTAGGGACTCCCTGTCTATAGCCAATTGCTGTTTTCTGAGTTCAAGCTGGGCTTGCTCATACTGAATCAGTCTCTTTCTCCTCTCATGAGAGGATTCCCTCCTATGAGAGGAGACAGAGGTCCCTACTGAGGTGCTAGAGTGGTTAGACTCCTGAGAAGGAGATCTAGACCTTCTAGGCACACTCACAATCCTTCCTGGGGGACAAAGTGGAGGTCATTCTGATCCTCCTCTTCCTCAGGAGGAATTGGGTTTTCCAGGTCAAGGTCATTGTCACCTTCCTGGTCAGTTCCAGAGGGGGGGTCCTGGGTGTTGCCACCCTTGGCCCCTTCCTCATCTTCTGCCCCACCCTCTGTACCTACCCCTTCAGACCCTAGGGGTCTGTTGAGATCATCAGCCAGTAACATCTCTCTCAGATGTTGGGTGCTGGCACTTTGCCCTGTCTTCAGCTCCTAACATTGCATAATGCTCTCAATTCCAAGAATGGGAGTGTATCATACTTGGAGGGAAGAAGCCCAGTGGCTTCTGGCAAGGACTCTCTGGGTCCTGGCTTTGAAGACATTACTAGTGTGGTTTGGTGTATGCACTACCTACTCTAGTGTGGCCTACTAAACTCTCTTGAGTTGTAGAAAGGGTGTGCTATCCATTAACACACAACTCTAAGTTCAGTAGAACGTACTGTATACTAAGCTTAATTTATATGTACCTTAGGTACCTTTAGTGGTTTTCAGTTGAACAATTCAATTGAGATTATCTGGTAAAACAATAGCAAGCTGGAATCCCACACGCTGCACACCAATGTGAGAAGTTGGCCTGGTATATGCTGTCCACTAATTATAGTGGGCACCTTGCACCAGTCCAAACAACCCCTTATTGGAGATAGGTTAAAGACAACCTTTATTGAAAGCTATCCTAGTGTTAGCTATGGAGAGCAGCCTTCAGGCTAAGTCTTGAAGGAATACTTGTTTTACCAGTCTATAATCTCTTGAGTGACCAAATGAAAGAGGACCACACCAGGTATATATTCAAAATATATGTATTTATTACTAAACACACCCCTCTAGTCTCTTTATGAGGCTAGAGTTCGAAGTACATAAGTTATAAGTTAGTTAAACACAGTATTAGCACAAATACATGTTTGAGCCCTAGGGGCGTACCAAACCATATACCAAAAAAGTGGTATAAGAACCACGACTGAGCTAGACACTAGGCCTAGAGCCTGTAGAAGTGCTTGGACCACAAGGAACCACCCAAGGCAGTGACACAGGGGACCCACGGGGGACGTGTGCAGTGTAGTTAACTTCTATGGGGAAAGTCGCGGTTGGAAATTTAAAGAAAAGGGACACTTAAAGAAAGACTTGGAGCAAACCCTTTGAGAACTAGGTCGTTCTAGAGTCTCTACCCACGGGAGCACCGGAGTACTCTTGTTACCTCACCCAGGGAAGCCGGGTGCATAGGTGCCTTTCGGGGTCGGGTTTCGTCATCGTTTTGAATGGCGATCTGCTGCAAAGTGCTGCTGGCGACCAAGTGAAAAGTGTCCGGGTGGATCCAAGGGTGGATCAAAGATCTGAAGAACCTGAAAGCAGAGGGGACAGAGTCTGGGTCACTAGCCAGTGACCAGGGAGGCGATGAGCAGATGCCCACCGATGTTGGATGCTTCAGGTAGGTTGACGGTCGTCTTGTCTCTTCAGCCATGCGGTCCAGGAGGCGTTGTCGGCAACCAGGAGCGAGATTCGGACTGTCCCACAACGTCTGTCGATTACTGAGGTGTCGGCGACCGGATTGGACCCAACAGGCCTTGGCAACGGCAAGTCTTGTGGAAAGTGAAGAAGATGGAGCAGACCAGCAAGGTCTGGGGACTCACCCAGCGAGGGTAAGTCAGGGCAAGCCTGGAGCAACCAGGGAAGCCCAAGCAGGAAAAGATTGGCCTTTGTGAAGGGCTACTAGCCAACGGACTAGCGACCGCGAAGGAGCCTTGAGTGGACGCACTTAGAGCTGGCTCACAGGACACTCGTGGAGTGGAGGCCAGTGATCTTTGGTGCAGTCGGTGCTGGAGGTGGGGGCTACCCGGAGCCCAAAGCACAACTTCGTGGGAGTCCAGGAAGAGGATGCACTTGCAAATGTGCTCGGTGTCCAGGGGTCACGGTTCCACATTACACACGACAGCTACGGGCCTCAGCTTTGCTGGGGACTCAGGGCAGCCTCGGGGAAGTCAGGAAATCCACCTCTGGTGATGCAAAGACTTCGGCGTCCAACGGGAGCTTCAGAGATGCAGACCGGACAATTGCTTCATTGGTGCCTGCCAAGCAGGGGAGTCACTCCTTGACCCCAAGGGAGATTCTTCAGTCCTCTAATCTTGAAGTAGAGCGTCGAAGGTAAAGGATTTCGTATCACAGTTTCGTCCAGGGAATATCTAAAGTCCTAAGGACTGGGGTCCCATACTTATACTAAGTTTGGGGGTTGGACTTATTCTGTGGTCCCACCTATGGGTGGGTCAGGGCAGAGGGGTGGCTACACCCCTTTCCCTTTGTCCAGTTCGCGCCAGAGCAGGGGCTGGAAGCCCCTGAACCGGTTTGAACTGGGGTATGCACAGGGACACCAAATGTGCCCCCAGTGCAGGACTTCAAAGCACCAGAGAGTGCTCCCGCCCAGCCCCAATACACACTATCCTGTCTGGGGAGGTGGTTACACCTCCCTGCGACAGGAAACCTATTGTCCAGGCCTCCCCTGCCGGAGTTTCGGTCAGCAGCAGGAGGCCAGACTTGTGTCTGTGGCAGCAGCATCCATTTTGTGATGCCGGGGCTTTGGAAAGAAGTTACCGGGCAAGCCAGTGTTAACATGTCTCTCCCTCTAGAAGGGTGGAATGCTACCCCCGCCGCCAGAATTGGCGGGGGTAGTATTCCAAGATGTTTGACACCAAACACGACATGTTTCTGTGCAGCCATCCCAAAGTTAGCATTTAACGCGAGGTTATAATGCACTTAAGAGTATATGGTCAGGCTGCACTACAAACAGCATCAGAGAAGGGTCTCCGAACGCTGCAGAGGGGCCCTGCTCATGCAGGGGCACCCTCTCACATAGGAACCATGCACTCTGCCTTCAGGATTGACAAGACCTGCCATAGGTGTGACTTATAGGTTTATATGTGTGTAGGTAGGTAGTGATATAGGTAACCTATATCACAGTAAGGGGTGCATGCACCACCTTACCCAGGCTGCAGTAGCAGACCTGTGGTGTCATTTTGGATGGCCTTCCAGGGGTGGCACAATACATGCTGCAGCCCCTGGTAGGCCTCTGAGGTACCTAAGCCCTGGGTACATAGTATACCATATACTAGGGACTTATAAGGGCACTCCAGATTCCAATTAGAGATGTGCATAAGGCACATGTAGACCATTTTAGAGAGGAAGCAGCTAGGCTGGGGTTCTGATTAGCAGGATCCCAGTCCAACTAAGTCATAAACCAGCAAAACACCAGGAAAAAAGTGGGGGCAACCATATAGTCAGATTCCACCTTCCTACAGTGAGAGCCAGACAAGTCACCCCATCCTGGATTCCCATTGGTGTCTAGTTTTAAAAAATGTATAGGTTTTCTAGGTTTCTCTAGGTGCCGGCAGAGTTAGGGTTCAAAATCTACAGCTAGGCACTTTGCAAAAAAAGGGTCAGTTTTCACTTTGAAAATGTGGTATCCAGGTTGCGTTGTGGGCCGTTTCCTGTCGCGGGCACTAGGCCTACCCACACAAGTGAGGTACCATTTTTCTCAGAAGACTTTGGGGAATGCGGGGTGTATGGAATTTTGTGGATCCACGCAGATTCCAGAACTTTCCACCACTGAAATGTGGGGAAAATGTGTTTTTTTGACAAATTTTGAGGTTTGCAAGGGATTCTGGGTAACAGAACCTGGTGAGAGCCACACAAGTCACCCCATACTGGATTCCCCTGGGTGTCTAGTTTTCAAAAATGTATAGGTTTGCTAAGTTTCCCTAGGTGCCGGCAGAGCTAGAGTTCAAAATCTACAGCTAGGCACTTTGCAAAAAAAGGGTCAGTTTTCACTGTGAAAATGTGGTGTGTCCACATTGCGTTTTGGCCGTTTCCTGTCGCGGGCACTAGGCCTTCCCACACAAGTGAGGTACCATTTTTCTAGGAAGACTTTGTGGAATGCGGGGTAAGTGAAATTTTGCAGATCCACACAGATTCCAGATCTTTCCACCACAGAAATGTGAGGAAAATGTGTTTTTTTTGTCAATTGTTTAGGTTTGCTAGGGATTCTGGGTAACAGAACCTGGGAAGAGCCAGTCAAGTCACCCCATCCTGGATTCCCCTGGGTGTCTAGTTTAAAAAAATGTATAGCTTTGCTAGGTTTCCCCAGGTGCCGGTAGAGCTAGGGTTCAAAAACTACAGCTAGGCACTTTGCTAAAAAAGGGTCATTTTGCACTGTGAAAATGTGGTGTGTCCACATTGCGTTTTGGTCTGTTTCCTGTCACGGGCACTAGGCCTACCCACACAAGTGAGGTACCATTTTTCTCAGAAAACTTTGTGGAATGCGGGGTGAGTGGAATTTTGTGGATCCACGCAGATTCAAGAACTTTCCACCACAGAAATGTGAGGAAAATGTGTTTTTTTGACAATGTTTTAGGTTTGCAAGGGATTCTGGGTAACAGAACCTGGTGAGAGCCAGTCAAGTCACCCCATCCTGGATTTCCCTTGGTGTCTAGTTTTATAAAATGTACAAGTTTGCTAGGTTTTCCTACGTGCTAGCTGCGCTAGGGCCCAAAATCCACATGTAGGCACATTGCTAAAAAAAGTCAGTGCTTAGTGGGCTTTCTGCTGCCTTGGGGGGGAATCGGGGGAGGGGGGTTCAACCCGAGATGCCCCCAAGGAGGGCAGAAAGACTGTGGTGTTTTTTTTGTGGGGGTGGGGGCATTGGTATGCCCATTTTGTGCAGCCCCCATGCATAAAAAAAGCCAGTGTAATCGCTGGTGCCTAGTGGGCTTTCTGCCCCCCCCAGGGGGCAGATCAGGGGCCACTGCCCCATCTGCCCTTTGGGGGGCAGAAAGACTGGAATTTCTCTGGGGGAGGTATTGTAATGCCCATTTTGGGCAGCCCCTACCCCTACACGAATAAAAATAAAATCCCTGGCGTCAAGTGGGCTTTCTGCCCCCTCGGGGGGCAGAAAGGCTGTATTGGTGGCGGGCGGGTGGAAGCATTGGCATGCCCATTTTGGGCAGCCCACACTAAAAACAAATGCGCCAAAAAAAATCCCTGGCGTTTAGTGGGCTTTCTGCCCCCACGGCGGGGCAGATTGGGGGCTACTACCCTCATCCGCCCCCCAGGGGGGGCAGAAAGGCTGTATTGGTGGTGGGGGGGTGGGGGCATTGGCATGCCTGATTTGGGCAGCCCACACCCTAATTACATATGACAACGAAAAATCCCTGGCATCAAGTGGGCTTTCTGCCCCCCAGGGGGGGCAGAAAGGCTGAAATGGTGGCGGGGGGTGGGGGCATTGGGGTGCCCATTTCAGGCAGCCCCCACCCTAAAAACAAATGCGCCCAAAAAATCCCTGGCATTTAGTGGGCTTTCTGCCCCCCCGGGGGGCAGATTGGGGGCTACTGCCCTCATCTGCCCCCTAAGGGGGGGAAGGAAGGCTGTAATGGTGGCGGGGGGTGGGGGCATTGGGGTGCCTATTTTGGGCAGCCCCCACCCTCATTGAAATTGCACAAAAACAATCCTTGACTTCCAGTGGGCTTTCTGCCCCCCCCGGGGGGGCAGAAAGGCTGTAATGGTGGCGGAGGGTGGGGGCATTGGGGTGCCAATTTCGGGCAGCCCCCACCCTAAAAACAAATGCACCAAAAAAATCCCTGGTGTTTAGTGGGCTTTCTGTCCCCCCAGGGGGGCAGAAAGGCTGTAATGGTGGCGGGGGAGGTGGGGGCATTGGTGTGCCCATTTTGGGTAGCCCCCACCCTCATTGAAATTGCACAAAAAAAATCCCTTCCGTACAGTGGGCTTTCTGCCCCCCGGGGGGCCATATTGGGGGCTGCTGCCCCCATCTGCCCCCCAGGGGTGCAGAAAGACTGAATATGGCCAAATTGTTTTGTGGGAGCAATGGCCCTTGCCCAAGAGGCTGCTTCCCCCTCCCTGGTGTCTAGTGGTAGATCCCTGCTTGGGGATCGCACTCCTGGGGCAATCCCCAAGCAGGGATCCACTGGCGAAGGGTACCATTGGAAAGGGGAGATTCTCCCCTTTCCAATGATACCTCTTCCGTCTTTCTACGTGCTCAGGGGGCTGAGATAGCCCCTTGAGCACGTAGAAAGTGAAACTGAAATGAGCCTAAAGGCTCATTTCAGTTTCGGTTTCAGTGAAATTACGTCAGCGCGACGTGCGCGCTGATCGTCATTTCACTGAAACGGGGGGCCTCGGGAGCTGGGGAAGCTCTTCCCCAGCTACCGAGGCTTCAGGGGAGAAATAGAAATCCCTCTGGTGCCTGCACCAGAGGGATTTCCGGGGCCATGTGTCATGACGGCCGGGAGCCGTCGTGCGCACACGAGCACCTTTGCACACAACCGCTCCCGGCCGTCGTACGCATGGAAGGGGTTAAACATGCCATTGCAGCCTGAATGTAGTTTTAAACTAATATGACGACTAGGCATTTAAACCTCCCTGCCAAGCCTTGAACTCCCCTTTTTTTACATATAAGGCACCCCTAAGTTGGCCCGACGTAGTCCACAGGGCGGGGTGCTATATAATTAACAGGCTGGACATGTTCCAATGAGTTTTACATGTCCTGGTAGCGAAAACCCCTAAATTATTTTTTCACTGTTTTGAGGCCTACCCCTTCCGCAGGATAACATTGGGGATTCATTATTACATGTAATAAACTGTAATTCCTAATTCGGAGGAGGTGGATATGTCATGTTTGGTAAGTATGAAATTTAATGGTAAAGTAGGATTTTTCATTACAATTTTGAAAATACAATTTGTTAGAAAGTTGGCATTTTCCTGCCTCAGACCTTTATGCCTGTCTTAGGTCACATGACTAGGCATATCTGACAGTTAGACTTTGTGAATCCCTCACAGACAGTCTGACAGTAGAGGGCTTAGGTGTGCCTCAATGGGCCATATGCTGGCAGGATGGGGGATGACCTGAGCATAGCTTCACTTACACCTGAATAGCCTATGCTATGCCTTCACACAAAGGTCCTATCAACCCCGTATTGCCACTGTAGCAGGCTTGGAGCCAGGCAGGTGAGTTAGGAAATTCCATGCAATTCAAAGAACCTTTCCAGAAGCTTCTCCCACCTTCCAGAAGAAGGACTCCAGGGTATAACAATTGGACTTGCAGGCCTACTCTTCAGTTCACCACTGGACCTGTGGAAGGACTCTCAGAGGACTGCCTTCTGCTGTGACCTGCTGCGCACTCTGCCAGACTGCTGTTGTACCTGGAAGGACAGCTTTGCTACCTGGAACCTGCCTTGAGCCCTCAGAGGCCAGCCCTGATCTTGAGCCCTCCATCTTCAGCTGCACCGAGTACTACTAGAAGTGACTCCAATGGCTAGTTTTCTGGCCTCCTGTTCAGAGCCATAGGGGCATAACAGGCTCCCAGCATTTTGAACCTGCACCTTGACTCAGCCTGAGTGACTGCTGAACCTAAGAGGTGTCCCCCCAGCCCTGGATCCTTGGTTGTGGTGCTAATGGTGCCCAGATGGACATTTTCCAAAACATAGGACTTTGAAAACATTTGGCAAAAAATGCTCTGAGGAGGAGGAGACCGGAACCAACTTGCTTGCCTATCTGCCCAAGGTACATTGCTGTTTGGATTGACTTTTTTACTGCTTCTCCTTCTACGTTCTACTCCGCAGCAGAAAATAATTTTCAGAGGTCCTTCACCAAAGGGGTATCTCACCTCACCAAACTGTATTCGACTACAGCCTTCTGCTTCATTTCACTGTAGTTTTTCAACTTCCATTTCGGCGACTAAATCCGAACATAGGAATCTTCACCTCAGCTTTGACCCAAAGTCATCTGTCAATGAAGCTCCCTCCTCAGATACCTCCTGCAGCTTTACCCTATTGAACTTTACTGTTGCACATATTTTTCTTCAAAACCTTTTCTGAGTCCAAAGGTAAGCACTGATCGGGTCCAATCCACAACTTGTATTCGAACCGCCCTCCATTCTGGCCAGCCTTAACTTTAGACTTTGACCCATTCTTGCTCAACTAGATGTCCATGGTTCCTGCTTTGATCTTGTGGGAGCTATTTTGCACTTTAAACTTTAAATATACATACCTATGGTTCTACTGATTGGAATCTGGCCATTTTGGTGTCAAATAGTTTATTAAAATCTACTCTATTTTTCTGAATTGGTTTGGGATCATTCTTGTGTTGTTTTTTCACTTTATTACTGTTTGTTTACTGCATACATACTTTACACATTACCTCTTAGTTAAGCTTGATTGCTTTTTGTGAAAGCTACCCATTATTAAGCACAGTTTAATTTAGTGACTTTTTGTGGTTCACCCTGCAAGGGATAGTGGTTGTTGCTTGACCAGCGCTCACACTCCAGTCAGTCAACAACCCAATTTCTCTCACTCCTTTATGAAAGCAGGGGTAGGGGTCCTAAGGCCCTGGAGTGAATGTTCTTCACGATTGTTGTGGTTTCCTCTGTGCTAATAGTGTCCCATATGGTGATTGTGTTGATTTCCTTTGTTGTTGGAGACTGCTGGAGAGGGCTAAGGGGTCCATTTGTGGGGAAGAGTTGCTGTACATGGTTGCAATTTTGCTGCAGAAGTAGTCAGTGAGGTTGTTGTATAGACCCTGATATGGGCTGATGTTTCAGGTAACAGCAATGGGTGTGGTGAAGTCTTTGAAAATTGTGAAGATTTTGTTGCTGCTGTTGGATCTGGCATTTATTCATTCAACCAAGGCCTTTCTCTTGTTTTCTCGGATGAGCTGGTTATTTTCTCCTCTGGACGGCTTTGAAAGCGTCTTTTTCCACTACCCTTTTGCTGGTTCTCCATTCCGTTCCAGTGGTTTGCAATGTCGCTTTCGTAGTCTTTTTTGTACCAGTTGACTCCTGCTCTAGTTTTTGCTGTGTTGCTTCATTTCATGGGTAGCAGAGTGCTAGTGCAATTGGCGATCCATTTGTTGAAGATCTCTATGTGACGTGCTATGATGCCATCCCCAACCACTAATCATTTTCCATTCCTACCTACTCTGCATCCCTGTCTATTCCCCTTTTTAATGTTCCACACCCTATCATATATATTAAGAACTACTATTCCTGCAATTTGATTTTGACTTTCCTCACCTTCCTTTTCTGCCTGACCGCACCCGACTCAGGCTGCCTCCTTTCTCCCTTCAATCATGTATTTCAGTTTGTGTCTTTCTTCATACTCCTCTTCCCCTACCTTTCTGTAGGAAAGTGCCCATTTTGTATGTTCGCCCCTCCTCCCCACCTTTTGCTCCAATGCTTACGGTTATGACTTTGAAAGTGCACTAGAGCCTACTGCTCAGGCCCCAGTGCCAGTGCTCGCTCCCTAAAACTGGTTGGTAACCCTAATTGGCAAGGACTTTAACCCCCTTATAAGTCCCTAATATATGGTACCAGTGGTACCCAGGGCATGAGTGTTAAAAGGGTCACCAAGTCAGGAGTCACCCAACTAAACTACTGACAGCAGGCCTGCCTTTGCAGAGTGCAGGAACAGTGCAAACTTTTCGAATTCGACTTTGCCCTCACCCTGTGTGGCAAGGCCAAATCACTATATTTAATATATGTCAGTCACCCCTAAGGGAGGCCTCCTCAGCGCAGGAGGCAGGGTACATTATTTTAAAGGTGTGGACATGTACTTGCAAGCTTATATGTCCCTATAGTGGCATTTACCAAGAAGGGCTACAATAAGTGATAGAGAGTCCATAGGATAACATGGACTGGCGCCCTGGGCAAACCTGAGTTTGGCAGCTCCTTTATGGCACTGCCTAAATATGTCCTGGTTGAAATCAAACAGGGTGCCTCATTGCCCCAGACACAAATCTCGTTTCGAGGACGATATGGCATGCCCCCAGGTGGCTACCTTAGAGGGTTCCCACCTGGTTGCCCCAGCCTTTCCTGTGATCTGATTTGCAGGCCGCAGCTGCTGCCGCCAAGACAGGAAGCTGACCTCATGCCAGGAGGTGTGAACTCTCCCAGGAGTCAGAAACAATGGCCTGGACGGGAAGGAGGTCACCCCTTCTTAGCCCGCTTTGTATTAGCTGTTGTATTATTCTCCTTTGACCCCTTTGTACTGTAATTATTCATGTTTCTTATTCTTTTTTGATGTCGATATTGCATTTATTACCTTACTTCCATCCTTTTGTAAAGTGCTCTGATATCCTTCGGGATCTTGTTCACGCTATATACAACTTTATAAATAAATACATTTGTACCCAGGCAGGTGCAAAAATTAGGTATTCAGTAGGTGTACACACCCAGAAGGCTAGCCACACCTCTAGGGTGGGCTACCTGGTCTGTACAGCTGATGAAGACTTCTGCCATTTTTAAAAGTGGTAGAATAGAGAGTTCTGGGTAGAAAAGGTGACCTACAACCCGGATGTGGTCACCTCAGGGGCGGAGTAGCCACTGGGGTCAGTGGCCCTTTGGCCACTTCCAGCCACACCCTTACTGCCCCTAAATCTGTGATTTAAGGGATACCCATGACTCCAGAACCTCAGTTCTGATCTAACTTGCAACAAGGACACAAGAAGAGAATCGAGTCTGCGACAAAAAGAGCTGCCAAATCAAAGGCGTGATACTCTGCACCTGTGCAGCCTTCCTAGAACTACACAATTACAACTCGTCCTAAACTAAAGCTCAATTCTCTCAAACACAGGGACTCCTTTGAGAGCCAAATGCATCACCAGACTCCCCTGGAATAGTGCCACTAGTCCCCAGCAACCGCAGGTAAAAAGCAATGTACTGGCACCAAAGAATTGCTGGCCATTGGGCACTCCGAGGGATCACCCAGAAGTAGATGGTCCAGTGCATTGTGGGAAATGTAATCCTGACCTGCAAAAAGTTTCAGATGGCTACTGTGTTCCCCCAGACCTCCAGACTTCGCAATAACTTTCTTCTGTGCTTACCGCTGCCAAGGCTTGTTGTTCGCTAGTCCGGCAACCACCTCCTTTACTCGATGCTGCATTTCATGGGAACTCTGCAAAACTTTAATCCGACATCAGCAGTTGCTTCGTTGTCAACTTTTTGCACCTTGATCCCCACCAGCAAAGTGTAATCGGTATAAACAGCTCCCCCACTGCTCCTGCTTCAGCACCAAGGACAGCCAGGACAACTCTGCACCCAGGCTTCTCGAGCCAGGTAAAATTGAACTGACTGTCGTGGCTTGGTCCTGGGCATTTGAATCACCATAACCCCCATGGGTTCCACGTAACTTGACTTGCAAGTGACCAATGGTCACTAGTACTTTTTACAATTGACCGCAGTGCTAAAGTTCTGCAGTATTGATTTGCACTGATTTAATATTGCTTCTCAAATCCATAACTCCAGTTATATTTTGATTTACTTTGTTTTAATGTGTAAATTTACATAAAAATCTGCTTTAGGTTTATAAATTCTTGTTGGCTTTCTTTTGTTTCGTGCCAATTACTTATCGTCCATGTTGGTACTCTGAAATGCATAACACATGTTCCTCTAGTAAAGAATGACTACTCTTTGCCACTCTACCAGGAATGAGCTAAGGAGTTATAATTATGAATCAAAGGACCGTCTTTACGGTTTGTGATTGTATTGCATAGTGAAGTCTAAACAGCATCACTACCTAATACTTCCTGCACTTTCCTATTTTTTCTTTCTGCCTTATACTGAGGAATAATTTCTGCCACCATAAAAACCCTCCATAGAGGCGTTCTTTCTATACACCCACTTATTCTCCTTGCCCTTTCTCACTTTTGGTCCAGGATTTCCATCACTTTCATTAGGTAAATCCTGTTCCCTGGCAGTATCAAATGTATGCAGTCAACATAAATGCAATGTCCATGTGGTTTACGACCCCAATGTTGTGCAAAACTTGCTATATCTCTATTTAATTATTTGTGCTCCGTGGCAACAGTAGCAGTGTTTCATGGTCCTCTCCACACTATGTTGAGCAGTAGCCACATCCATATGACGTCCATTCTATCCTATCTCACATGCACTTTTTAAAGTCTTTTTTATTATTTTTTACAATTCCATTTCTCCTAAGTGAATTAAAGTCAGATGTGGCCACGGTCTGCTCCCGCTTAGCTCCCATAAGAAGCCTAGTAATTGGCTCCATATCATCTGTCCCTGACCATGCCATTTCACTGACACTTTGTCATCCTACAGCCTCACCAGCTGGCCATAACTCTTCATTCTGGAGTTCTCAAAGGCCCATTTTAAAATAAAATGTCCACATATACACCCTCCTCTTTCCTGATGCCTGCATTTTACTGGAGGGGTGGAATATACTCAACAATTATGTTCATCGACCCATCTCAACCTATGTGCTGCTGTCACAACCCCTATGTCTCAGGCCATCCTCCACTCCCCAAACAATTCTGAAACACAGCTAACACCGCCCCACTGAGTGTCCCCCACTTCTCGCCCTCCTGGTGGGGTGCCCCACAAGCTAGGATGGCTGTGGGAACCCTCACAAACACTTCACATCTTGGAGATTGCCATGCAGCTCTTGTACCTTGGGCGCATAATGGCTGTGCCTATAGACATGTCACCAACCCTCTTCTCATTGCATTGCCAAAAGATATTGAATAATCCCTTTTGTGTGTGAATGCTGAGGGGGAGGCAGTGCTGACACTTGTCCACTGACATGACCTGGTCTGGCTCCCACCGGCACAGAATCTCCTAATGACCGTGTGCAGAGAGGGGCCTTCCTAACCCTCTACATGGGGCACATTTTGTGAAGACAAAACCCAACTGTAATGTGTTATTTGAGTGCGTTGCTTACAACAATTTTGTAATAGAAGTGGTCATGAAGGCATTATGACAACAAAATTATGGGCAGGTTAACAACAAGTCATCTACACCAGGCTTTCATGCAAATAACATCTGTATAACAGTTTGCCATTTTGCCACTTTAAGTCAATCGCTGTTTGTCTAACCCCTTATCAACAAAATACCTACAAAGCAGAAAGGTGGGAGTATCCATAGCATACATAGCATTAGGCGTTGTATTGCATTTATAAAAAAAAACATGTCTCAAGAATTAATTAGTTCACTTGGCTGAGACACAGCATTGTGGGATAAGCTATTTCTTACCCACGCTCCATGTGACCCAAAACACATCTAGGACGAGCCAAAGAGCACACAAACGCTGCTTCTCATTCAAAATCATACAACAGCAATACAGCTGATCGATGAGATCCTGAATAAACTGAAAAAAAACAACATTAACACTTATATTTGAATTGCATTATTTAATAAAACTAAATCCAACCGTGCAATGCACCAAACTCTTGGTCATGAACATCTATGACTTTTATGCTTTAAAGTTCATACTTTTATAACACAAAATATTATAACATTACTCCATTAGCAACACTTGCAGGAAAATTGTAGCAGCCACAGGGAGTACTGAACACAAGGTTATCAGCTCCTCCCAGTGTGATGCTGTAGGTTTCTGTACATGGTGAGAAGCATTACTCAAACAGGTACTCTACAAGCATCAGTTGGAATGCCTTAAAGATAAAACATATTTTATATTCAGACATGTAAAGTTTCATCAGTTCTACCAGGGTGCCTTCATCGAGGGAGATGACTTGCACCTGAACTGTCACAACTGCAAGAGTAGAAGAGCTTGAGTCATGAAGAAAGCAGTTGGCATCTCATAAGCGAGACAGAGGGATTTGTGGGTGGCATAATTGGACAGGAGGCACCTGTTAATAGCAGTTATTTCACACTGAGCACATCAGAAGGTGTGAGTCCTGCTGGTGCCCAGTAGTCATTAGGAGCTCAATAATGCATTGAATCGGGGGGGGCTCTATACGTTTGGCAGCCAGAGGTATGTGATGCTAGGCAGTCTTAGTGGCTCAATCTGAGTTCTTATGCACAGTATATCACTGAGCCTCATGGCTTGGGAGAGTATCCATTTTCATAAATGTAAGTGAAGCTGAAATGAAGGCAGAGAGGAGTGGCAGAAGGCCCACAAAAACATTGCCCTGTCCTGACCTGATCAGGTTTCTCTGTTATTGGGGAGGGGCCCAGAATCAGCTCTCCTTTGGCACATAATTGCAAACAACATCAGTGCTGACATCCATCTAGAATCTCTCACGGGTGGTGAGCTCTGACTTTACTGTCCTTGTTTGAACTTCTAGCCCTAGTGGGGGGGTCTTCTATTGACAGAACTCTTAACTAAGAGTAAGCCTGCTTACAAATACCTATAAAACCAATGAAAAACAAATAGCCTTCTCCATATCTCTGCCTTCTGATGTGCCAGGTAAAAAGGATTGAAAAGATACTGGCAAACATCAAAACAACCACTTTACATTTAAAATGGATTTCCCTGGATAATAATGTTCTTCAGCAAACAAGAATACGTCACTGCGAGTTCTGATATGTGGGGCTTTCCTCTGCTTCTTTGAAGATGATGCCCCTGCTCACATTCATGATGCATATCCAAGCCAAAACCATTACTCTTTTTTTGCTGTTGGTGCATACTTTTTCTGTTTTTGCATGCAGGCACCGAGCCTGGAGAGGCAACAATTATGGTTTGTAAGTTGCATACCAGACCAGGAGAATTTCAGGGCCTTTTTTAGAGCTTCCGTGTTCTGACCCATAAATAACATATAACTGTCTGTTTTCATTCACTATCTCCTGCTGCATTATGTTACACCACATTCACCTTCCTTTACTCGGTTCTCACAGCACACTGGCTTCGTAAATGTGCAGCAGGGGTCGATTGAAATGTTTGGCATACGCTGGTGTACCCTAACAGGACCTTCACTCATAGCATTTCAATTTCCACTTTTCTATCAAAAATTGTGAATGTTGGTACTTCCAATATTTTTGAAAATCTCAATTGTTTCAAAATAGTACCTGTTTCCAAGTACAAAATGGTGACCACATATTATAATTTTAAGACAAATTGCTAATTTCGATGGAGATTCCCCACTTCTGAGCGCCCCCTAGCTCTGCCATGGGCTCTGACACCTGACACTGGGCCTTCCCTTAGCTGTGGATTCTTTTTTCCCCAAAGGCTAAATTTGTGTTATTGACCAAAATCGCGATTTACAAGATGGTTAAAAAAAATGATCCACTCCATTACCCGATCACAATCCTCAAAAAATGCAAATGTGGTTATCAGAAATGACAACTTTTTCTTAAAATCGCAAGTTGAACTGGCATTGTATACAAAAGTGTTAATTATTTCAAGCCCACTTGAGCCATTTTTTAATCAGTAATATCTAAAAACACCTGAAAGAATTTGCAATAAGCCTTCGAATGCGCACTTTCAGAATAAAGTTCAACAGTCATGCAATTTTGGGCTTTTATACAATCTGATATTTTGTTGCAGCGGTGAGTAAAAATACTCATGGGAGCTAAACTAGTAAGAGACAACTTTTTAAACCTGTCCTTTAAACTTCCTTTAAACTTAGTCCCACCTAACTGATTCTGCATGAACTGAGATATTCGTGCACTAGGCTTAATTTTCTGATGGCCTGCTAAATTTCATGCTGATCTATCTATCAGTACCAAAGTTGTAATTGAGTGAATCTTTTAATTCCCGTCTTTCATCTTTGCCCTTCCTTGATGGATCAGCTCAAAATTTGACACACAAACTGGAAGCTAAACCTCATTAACATCAGCAACATTTTGTGCAGATCCATCAAACAATGCTAAATTTATTAGCAAATAGACACTTAATTGACCTCCCTTTAATGTGTTCACCTTGACAAGGTAAGAAAAGTGCACTTTTCCCAATGCAAAATCAGTTTTTTTGCTGGTTAATGTCACTTTGTGTCAAGCATGGCATTTAGTGGATATTACTGGTGCAGATAACAGCAAATGCTATAGGTTTGACGCAATATCTGATCTACTAAAATATCCAAACTGAGCTTTTCACAATTTAGCAACCACTGGAAGAAGTTGCAAATTAGAGTATATGGGGCAGATATACAAGCCCCTTGCATCACTTTTGTGCTCCCGTTGCATCAGTTTTGTGACGCAAAGGCGGTGTAAAAAATGCGGCAAATTTACAATGTGACACATCTAGGGAGATGCGTCACTTTGTAAAGCCCTGGGTGACATTATACCTGTGTCAGGTATAAAGGGGCTTATTTACAAGCCTCTTGCGCCACTTTTGCGTCATTTTTAACATGGGAAAAGTAATGCACGGGTGGTGCAAGGGGCTTGTAAATAAGCCCCAATGTCTGCAGGGTAGGCATTCCCACACAGGAAAGCCTAGTAAAAGTGACGCAGTTAAATCTACAAGATTTCACTACGTGACTCTTAGGACGCCACTGTGTTAAACCTTACGCCTGCTTGAAGCAGGCGTAAGGAGTGACGCAGTGTATTGGGAATAGGCCTCAATACGCATTGCTGGAGTTGCCTCGTGCTTGCACCACGACTCCAGCGATGCGTGACTTTTCAGCCAACAGATGCGTCAGAATTGTAAATACGGCGCATCTATGGTGGCTCAAGGATTTTTCATGCAGGCGCAGGGAAACTGACGCATCTATAGAGATGCGTCAGTTTCTTGTAAATCTGCCCCTATATGTTTATTTCTCTAGAAAAAATACACATTGCATATGAGCTGGCCTATATAGCACAGATCAAAATTATAGGCACCTTTTGAGTTTGTGCACAGGAATTTGTAATGCAAAGACATGTTTCTAGTACAAGTTGTATGATAAAAGTCTTACTGGTCGTTGCGTCATGTTGTGAGTCTGAACGTTCCCAAAAGGCAAGTGCATGAGATGCAACAGCAGCAAACCAGTCTTAGTAGACATAGCTCGCACTGTCCCCCTCCTTGTAATGCAGTGTAGTAAATTTGACCAGATTGTCTTTAAGATCGATCAAACAGTGCAAAATATATTAGAAAGTCAAAAGATTTTGAACCTCTGCCTCTTTAACTTTACCCCTATTGGATTCACATAAAACATGAAATGCCTGCTGTGACAAATTGGGTTGTTGGTTAAGGGTGATGTGAACCCCATACAAGCATTCATACTCGAGAGGATGAGCCATTAAAGCCACTAAAATTAACCTGTGCTTAACCCTCTGGTAGCTTGGCACAAAAACAGTCAGGTTTAACTAAGAGGCAATATATAAAGTATTTATTCAGCACACAAACAGTAATAAAATCCCACACCAAGTAAGAAATAGAAAGTTAAAGAAAAAAATTATTTGACATCAAAACAATAACATGCCGGTCTGCAAAACCAGATTCATGCAATTTTAAAGGTCTTAAATAAGTCAAGCATTTAGAAGCAAAAAGCGAAAATAACAGATGATGGCCGCAGTGCTGAACAATGTCAAACATTCACCCCCAGTCACAGATCTGGGTTAAATCCATAGGTTTTTTGCTCACCATGCCATTTCTGTTTGGCCCCAGCCATATGCAAATCAGTCTTTACCTTGCAACCCATTGGAACAGTCCAGCCCGAACTGCCAGGCCAGGTCCTCCCTGGACTAGAAACAAGCACCCTGGGACCAGTTTTGGGGTATCACCCCTCGTCAGCCAGACTAGCTTGAATCTGGTGGCACAGCGAGCATGGGACCCACTTAGGGTGACAATTGCAAAAAGAGCAGAGGATGGACGATTGCTGAACAAATCAAACATTCACCTCCAGTAACAGGGTTAAATCCATCATTTTTTTGGTTTTGCTTCATCTGGTTGTGATAGACCGATAGACCGGGTCAAAGACACAAGTTCAGGCTGGCTGCTTTGACGTCACGGCCATATACATAACTGAGATTAGTCTGCTGGCTCAGTACCTTGTTGCCTGGGCCTTGAGGTGCGAAGGCCTTGCGTCGATCTGCGCTGGGCCGGCACTGCGTAGTCATTTGACAACAAGCTGTAATGCGAGGTCTAGCGTTTGGAAGCATTTCACACCTGCAGAGTTGTTGAAGCTCCAGCAGGGGGCTTGCAATGCGAGGCCTTGAGCCATCATCGAGGGAGCCGTAAATAAGAGCTTGCAAGGACTTGCATGGTACGGCAATGGCAAGGAGGACAAGATGGTCTCGCTGGGCCAATGCCATCGTCAAGCTGCATCATGGTTGAGAGAGTGGTGCCTTGCGCTGTGATGCATCGGAGCCAAGGACAAGATACGTCAGTGTTGAAGAAGCCTGGTATGTGCCTGTGGCTTTGAACAGGGAGCCAGATGACTGACTCATGTAGATTTTCTGGAGTCCTAGGTCTTTACAGGCAGACTAGATTCAGGCGGGTAGCTCAAAGCACCAATAGAGTAATGGTTCTGCCTCAGCATGCTCTGGGCAGTAAAGCAGACCTTGGTCAGTAAAGCAGAGTTTCAGCAACAGGGCAGTCTTCACAGCTGGGCAGTCCTACTTCCTGGCAGAGTCCACAGGGCCAGAAGTGATCTGAAGTGTTGGGACTTGAAAGTCTATTATTTATACCTCGTGCCCACTAGGGGTGGGCAATAAATCACGCTCTGCTGGTGGAGTTTGCTGAGTTTTGCCCACTCTACCTGCTCTGGGAAAACTCCGCCAATTGCTTACAGAGATTTTTCTTGTGTGCAATGGTAAGTTGGTGGGCACAAGCGAGAACTGGCATCCCCTAGTGCGATTTTTGGGTGCTAGGATGGCAACCGGTGAGATTTTCTTAAAGCGGGCAGTCGCGGGTGGTTGTGAACGTTTGTGGTAGGAAACTGCAGCTCGAGTAGAAAATCTACTGGAACTGCAGCAAAGAAGCAGCACCCTTTGGCGCACAAACATAGTGTTGTTCGCGCTGATTTTGCAGTGAGGAACAAGCTCCTGGCACTATGAATCTGCGCGACAAACCAATACCACCTGCTTGCTTAGCTCAGCGGAATCTTTCATGTAAATCCGCGGAGTGAAACTCTGCCAGTTCTGCCCGCCCCTAGTACCCATTTTGAAGTGGGAGAAGCTTCTAGAGTCCTCCCCCTGCAGAGGTGTCTGGATTTTGTTTCTTCTCTGTCCTGGCCCCGGCTTGTCTTGGGGAACAAAAAACTTGGGTCTTGGGGCACCCTTTGTGAGTGGGCTGAGGCAGAGTCTTTGTGATGTGCAGTGTGGTAGGTGACAGCTTCTCCCCCTTATCCTTACAGAGATGGCACATCCTGAATACACCTATTTCCTATTTGTCTCACTGTCTGGGAGTAATGCAGAAAAGACCAGCTGCTAGCTACACCTACTCATGTGACCCAGGATACAACTACATTCAAAATTGGGGCAGATTCATGTGGGTCAGCAACAAATGCTCCCTCAAAATGTGCCTGGCTGCCGCCACAGGAACACAGTATCAAATATTCATTCGCACAAAGAATTCCAGAGGTCCAGTGGTCCAGTAAATCACTCAATTCATATTTTCATAGAAGTTTCTATAATTGTAGTCATGTACTCAAGCTTCAAAATAAAGGCAATTCTAGTATAATGGGTAGAGTAACCAGCATAATGCTGTTTCATGATCAGCTACTGGACCCGTTAAGTAGGACCTATTGAAGCGATTTTTATTGTGAAACAATTTTTGTAAATTTGTTCTAGGACAATAAATGTATTAAGAATACATTTTTCTTTTTGCCCATCGCAATTGGTTGGGATCAGAAAATAACAACTTTTTAAAGTGGCCATTTTAGAATTGTGACTTAAAATGTGACTTTACCATTAAAGAGTGTTTTAATTTGCAATTCTTTAGACTCCAAACTTGACATTCCCACCTGCTAACAAACAAAAACTAGCACCTATTAAATGTAATAAGGTAACCCAATGTTATCCTATGGGAGAGGTTGGCCTTGCAGTAGTGAGAAACAAATGTAAGAATTTTTCACTACCAGGACATGTTAAACTTAAAAGTAGATGCCCAACTTTTTTTAATTTTTATTAGTGTTATTACTCATATAAGTACATCTGTCGTTCTTACAGTGCATTCATCTCTTACAAACAAGGGTTGACCAAAGTCAAAAACCTGCTTCCAAATCATAGTTTCTTTCAAGCATTTGTGATAAGGACTAACAAGCTGACTGTCTTTGTTTCCCTGCATTGAATTGGTATCTTTGAGCTAAGCTCCTTTTAGCTCCTCGCTGGGATGAGACTCCAACAAAAGGAGGGCTGTTTGCCTTTTAGGTGAGGGCTTTGTATTGGTCCCATCTTAAAATGAAAATAAGACTTCCCCTAATCCCCTTGCAGTATTCTGTTCCGAACACAAAGAAGACAATGTGCGGGCGTTGCTGAATGTGTCTCAGTAATGGCATATTACACCAGGACAAATTCAGTATATTTCACTGGGGCCAGCCTGGATACTGCTCAATAATAGCTTCCAGATATGGAATCTGGTTGGATCCTCCTCATTACCAGCACTGCTTCCAGATATATCATACAATAACAAATATATACCTACAACGATCCAAACCTTTTGGTTTTGCCCATGCCCGTTAGTAGTATCAAATAAGTATGTAACAATGGTATTTCTGCTAATAATTACAATTGAAAATGTTTCAATTCTGAAAAGAAGAGACTGAATTAAACATTGCTAAAGTCTGTGGAAGATATAGTGAAAGAGGTCTTTTAGAGTGTCTCAGTCACTCCCATGCTCTCTTTTTTTTTTTTTTAGTTTTAAAAACCTTTATTAAAAAACAAGTAGCATTGAACACAGTGTGGTGCCTACAACCCTGGCCGGGCCAGTAGCGTAAACACTGAGAGTGACACCCAGGCATTAAGCCAGGAGATACACAGCAAGTCACCAACAACCACTTCGGGCCGGTCGCATAAACAGAAGCATTATTCACAAAGTAAAGGGGCCCGAGGGGTATCAAACCATGGAGAGCAGGCGGGCCTGAGCCATGATCTGCAGCAGTAAATGTGATGTACATGTGTCCATGTGTTGGCATTGTCAGGGAGCATGTTATCCTGAATCTCAACTGTGTTCCCGGTAAGGCGTCTGCTCCCAAGTATCCCCTACCATGTGCGCAAAGATGCAGTGTCAGGGCCATCACGCAGGTGAGCGTACATTAGCTCTGAAGGCCACAGTGGCTCCAAGAATGGGGGGAATGAGAATCCCAATCATGTCAACTTATACAAAACAACTAAACAGGTCGTCATGCAATACATGGTGTAGGTCATCTAGCGTATACCATATAATGGCGCGCAATAGAGGGGAGTCTCGCTCAAACAATAATCAGGGTGTGTCATGTAGGCTGGGCGCACATGTTATTCAATCGCTTGGGAAAAGCTGGAGAGCTCTAAGTTTTGGAGGGCTGAAGCATGTGAACTCAATGCATATTAGATAGGATATTAAAGGCTGCCATACGCGCTGAAATTTCTTTTCGGTGTTTGCCAAGCTGTGGGAGAGTCATAACATTGCCAAAATGTGCCAGACTCTGGCAAACCATTGGGCCACAGAAGGAGGAGAGGTACTCTTCCATGTGCACGCTATAAGTTTCCGTGCTGATAGGAGCAAATGGCTGGCAAGGGCCAAGTCCGCTCCGGTCATTGCCTTAAGATTAAGGGGGCGTATGCCTAGGATTGTCACTTTCTGTAAGTATGGAAGCGGATATCCCACAATGCCCTTGATATGTCCCAAGACTTCTTTCCAAAAGGTAGCTATTACCTGACATGACCACCAAATGTGATAGAGCGTGCCTTCGCCCTTTCCACAGCGCCAGCAGAGGATGGGGACTGTGCGGTATATAGCCGCCAGACGAGAGGGTGTATAGTACCATTGGAGCATAAATTTGTATGCGGTATCATGATAGGCAAGACTGCGATATGTCTTGGGGCTGGTCTTGCCATAGTGTGTTCCACTGCTTGGGGGAATTGCCCTCTGGGGTTACTTGTTGCCATGCAGTCTGGTATTTGTAGGTGTGAATCGGGGCAGAATGCTGTAATACCTGATAAGTTTTAGATATCAGTCCCCTAGTGCCTGCAAAGGCCCGCACTAATTTCTTGAAAAGAGTAAAGGGGCGCGCTCACTTACTCATACAAATACTAGCACATTCTTACGCTCTTATACAATCACTGATACAAGTACACACTCATCCATACAGCCACTCTCACAATCACACACTCTCTCTTATAGCCATTTATATACTCCAACACACATTTATACTGCCTTTCACATATGTAGTTACTCAAACATGTACCACTGAGATATACATTCACTCACTAACACACCCATACACACACTCCCCCACCCACACAGTCCATCACAGATGCACTCTTGAAACCATGCCCCCAGTGAATCACCCACTCACACATCTATGCACAGAGTCGCACACACCCCACCCACACAAACACTCAGGCACCCGAACAGATACTCAGACAACCAATCAATAACTCATATAGACACTCATGTAGCTATTCACAAACCCATGCAGCCACTTACACAGCAACAGACAGACGGATACAGACATTCACCCAGTTTAGTCACTAACCCATGCATTCAGTAAGATACGTTTAATCACTGACTTATAGAGTTAGTCACGCACCTACTAAATCATCCATACCGACACTTATACACCCACTCATTCTTCAATATGCCTTTCCCTATGTATATTAAAAATATTTAAACTTTACAGAAACACACAGTCACTGGATGATGTCATCAGTGATGTCATTTGAGATGTCATCAGTGATGTCATCAGTGATGTCACTGACCATGTCATGAGTGATGTAATATGTGAGATCATCAGCAGTGCATTGCGGGGCGTGAGTTATAGTTAGCTGAACAAAATATAACGGGGGAATTTCATGGGTTTTGTACGAGTGCAATGTCCAACTAACTATAACTGTCCCTAAAACCTATGGTTTTTTCAGTGAATTTGTAAGGTTTTTTAAATGCTAATTTCTAACTATAACGTGCCTGAAACCTATGGTTTTTTCAGTGATATATATATATGTATGTATGTATGTATGTATATATATATATATATATATATCCAAAAAACTACCACAATATTAGTGCAAAACGCTGCTATTCTCTATCTAAATTAGTCAGTCACAACATTTATGTTACTATGAATACATATAATCGTTTTTTACTTCACTATTTTTATTGACACTAAGGTTTTAAGCACTTGCACTTTAATGAGAATTAATTTATTTTTTGCACATTTAGAGGTAATGTTTACTTAGAACTAACTGTGAATATCAGTGTTGAAACAAGCACTTTACTTCCTAGTCAGGATGGGCTCACTCGGACAAATAGGAATTATAAAAAGTCTGCCTTGTACTGTATCTTGCTATTTTTGCACATTTAATTGTCATAATGATATTGGAAATTTTAGATAGTTTTTAATACTTTAGGCGTATCATGATGTTTTTTATTTGTCTGGTTTTTTCAGAAGGTATTTAGACCATGAGTAAATGTCTTTTTATTAGTTTTAAGACATAAACGACTATTATGCTTCATACAAAACACAAATGTAAAAGCAATTTTGAACAAAAGAACACGTGATAGATCACACATGTTAATGCCTTAAAAATAACAAAGTCAATATGTGGGCAAGTGATACAGAACATTACCTTTAATAATATATGCACTTGTCACTTTAAGGGTAAAAAAATGGTATAAAAGTCACATGTTGACTGCAGAGCGCGTCATGTGATCAAGGCCCTCCGGGGCTGAAACGCGTCATGGCTGCCAATTTGTGGAATTAAATAAAGAAATTTTTAATAGCGCTTACCTGGTGGTCCGTACTCCATTCCTTCGTGTAATACGAATTTGCCATCGGCTGGTGGAGAGCTGTGGATATATATATATATATATATTACTCCAACATCCACAATCGTGCAGATAAAAACGGAGGCACGTGCTTCGTCCCCAGCTATGAGAACTTGTTCATAGGCTGGTGGGAGAAGCACGGGGCCTGGGCAGACCGACAGGAGCAATGGGTCGATAGAGTGGCCCTTTGGGCCAGGAATATTGATGATTTATTTATTGTCTGGAAAGGGACCCAGGAGGAGGTTTTAACCTACATAGCCACCCTGAATCAGAATGAGCTAAATCTGATATTTACAGCAAACATGAGTACCACAAGTGTCTTCTATTTTGATTTAGAGGTGTATATAGAAGGCAACAAATTACTGACCAAATTGTACCAAAAGCCGACTGCCGGCAATTCCATCTTACATGCAGGTAGCCAACACCCCAGAGCATTGATTAAGAACATACCATTTGGGGAATTAATGCGCCTTAAACACAATTACGCTAACGAAGATGAATATCGTAAGGCACAAAGCAGCGCAGAAAAGAGATTTAAGAAAAGGGGCTACACAGATGGCATATTACACGAGGCAGTCAAGAAGACAGAGTCTATCAATAGACAACAACGCCTGTAACAAATTGTGCAGTTGTGTTTAGGTAGTGAAGAGGGTCGTGCTGGGGGTAGTGTTTTAGGGTTTAGGGTAGTGCAGTGGTGTTTGTGTAGTGTAGGGGGTCATGCTGGGGGTAGATTTAGGGTTTAGGGTAGGGCAGTGGTGTTTGGGTAGCGTAGGGAGTCGTGCTGGGGGGTGTGTTTTAGGGTTTAGGGTAGTGCAGTTGTGTTTGGGTAGTGTAGGGGGTCGTGCTGGGGGTAGTGTTTAGGGTTTAGGATAGTGCAGTGGGGTTTGGGTAGTGTAGGGGGTCGTGCTGGGGGTAGTGATTTAAGGTAGTGCAGTGGTGTTTGGGTAGTGTAGGGGGTACTGCTGGGGGTAGTGTTTTAGGGTTTAGGGTAGTGCAATGGTGTTTGGGTAGTGTAGGGGGTACTGCTGGGGGTAGTGTTTTAGGGTTTAGGGTAGTGCAGTGGTGTTTGGGTAGTGTAGGGGTACTGCTGGGGTAGTGTTTTAGGGTTTAGGGTAGTGCAGTGGTGTTTGGGTAGTGTAGGGGTTCGTGCTGGGGGTAGTTTTTTTAGGGTTTAGGGTAGTGCAGTGGTGTTTGTGTAGTGTAGGGGTAGTGTTTTAGGGTTTAGGGTAGTGCAGTGGTGTTTGTGTAGTGTAGGAGGTAGTGTTTTAGGGTTTAGGGTAGTGCAGTGGTCTTTGGGTAGTGTAGGGGGTCGTGCGGGGGTAGTGTTTTAGGGATTAGGGTAGTGCATTGGTGTTTGGGTAGTGTAGGGGGTCATGCGGGGGGTAGTGTTTTAGGGTTTAGGGCAGTGCAGTGGTGTTCGGGTAGTGTAGGGGGTCGTGCTGGGGGAGTGTTTTAGGGTTTAGGGCAGTGCAGTGGTGTTTGGGTAGTGTAGGGGGTCGTGCTGGGGGGAGTGTTTTAGGTATTAGGGCAGTGCAGTGGTGTTCGGGTAGTGTAGGGGGTCGTGCTGGGGGGAGTGTTTGAGGGTTTAGGGCAGTGCAGTCGTGTTCGGGTAGTGTAGGGGGTCTTGCTGGGGGAGTATTTTAGGGTTTAGGGTAGTGCAGTGGTGTTCGGGTAGTGTAGGGGGTCGTGCTGGGGGTAGTGTTCTAGGGTTTAGGGCAGTGCAGTGGTGTTCGGGCAGTGTAGGGGGTCGTGCTGGGGGTGGCGTTTTAGGGTTTAGGGCAGTGCAGTGGTGTTCGGACAGTGTAGGGGGTCGTGCTTGGGGTGGTGTTTCAGGGTTTAGGGCAGTGCAGTGGTGTTCGGGCAGTGTAGGGGGTCATGCAGGGGATGGTGTTTCAGGGTTTAGGGCAGTGCAGTGGTGTTCGGGCAGTGTAGGGGGTCGTGCAGGGGGTGGTGTTTCAGGGTTTAGGGCAGTGGTGTTCGGGCAGTGTAGGGGGTAGTGCTGGGGGTGGTGTTTCAGGGTTTGGGGCAGTGCAGTGGTGTTCAAGCAGTAAAGGGGGTCGTGCTGGGGGTGGTGTTTCAGGGTTTAGGGCAGTGCAGTGGTGTTCGGGCAGTGTAGGTGGTGGTGCTGGGGCTGGTGTTTCAGGGTTTAGGGCAGTGCAGTGGTGTTCGGGCAGTGTAGGGGGTCATGCTGGGACTGGTGTTTCAGGGTTTAGGGCAGTGCAGTGGTGTTCGGGCAGTGTAGGGGGTCTGGCTGGGGCTGGTGTTTCAGAGTCTAGGGCAGTGCAGTGGTGTTCGGGTAGTGTAGGGGTCTTGCTGGGGCTGGTGTTTCAGGGTTTAGGGCAGTGCAGTGGTGTTCGGGCAGTGTAGGGGGTCGTGTTGGGGGTGGTGTTTCAGGGTTTAGGGCAGTGCAGTGGTGTTCGGGCAGTGTAGGGGGTCGTGCTGGGGCTAGTGTTTCAGGGTTTAGGGCCGAGCAATGGTGTTCAGGCAGTGTAGGGGGTTGTGCTGGAGGTGGTGTTTTAGGGTTTAGGGCAGTGCAGTGGTGTTTGGGTAGTGTAGGGGGTCTTGCTGGGGGTGGTGTTTCAGGGTTTAGGGCAGTGGTGTTCAGGCAGTGTAGGGGGTCTTGCTGGGGGTGATGTTTCAGGGTTTAGGGCAGTGCAGTGGTGTTTGGGCAGTGTAGGGGGTCGTGCTGGGGTGGTGTTTCAGGGTTTAGGGCAGTGCAGTGGTGTTCCGGCAGTGTAGGGGGTCGTGCAGGCGGTGGTGTTTCAGGGTTTAGGGCAGTGCAGTGGTGTTTGGGCAGTGTAGGGGGTCGTGCTGGGGGTGGTGTTTCAGTGTTTAGGGCAGTGCAGTGGTGTTCGGGCAGTGTAGGGTGTCGTGCTGAGGGGTGGTGTTTCAGGGTTTAGGGCAGTGCAGTGGTGTTTGGGCAGTGTAGGGGGTCGTGCAGGGGGTGGTGTTTCATGGTTTAGGGCAGTGCAGTGGTGTTTGGGCAGTGTAGGGGGTCGTGCAGGGGGTGGTGTTTCAGGGTTTAGGGCAGTGCAGTGGTGTTCGGCCAGTGTAGGTGGTCTTGCTGGGGGTGGTGTTTCAGGGTTTAGTGCAGTGGTGTTCGGGCAGTGTAGGGGGTTGTGCTGGGGGTGGTGTTTCAGGGTTTAGGGCAGTGCAGTGGTGTTCCGGCAGTGTAGGGGTTCATGCAGGGGGTGGTGTTTCAGGGTTTAGGGCAGTGCAGTGGTGTTTGGGCAGTGTAGGGGGTCATGCTGGGGGTGGTGTTTCAGGGTTTAGGGCAGTGCAGTGGTGTTCGGGCAGTGTAGGGTGTCGTGCTGAGGGGTGGTGTTTCAGGGTTTAGGGCAGTGCAGTGGTGTTCGGGCAGTGTAGGGGGTCGTGCAGGGGGTGGTGTTTCTGGGTTTAGGGCAGTGCAGTGGTGTTTGGGCAGTGTAGGGGGTCGTGCAGGGGGTGGTGTTTCAGGGTTTAGGGCAGTGCAGTGGTGTTCGGCCAGTGTATGTGGTCTTGCTGGGGGTGGTGTTTCAGGGTTTAGTGCAGTGCAGTGGTGTTCGGGCAGTGTAGGGGGTCTTGCTGGGGGTAGTGTTTCAGGGTTTAGGGCAGTGCAGTGGTGTTCGGGCAGTGTAGGGGGTCGGGCTGGGGCTGGTGTTTGAGGGTTTAGGGCAGTGCAGTGGTGTTCGGGCAGTGTAGGGGGTCGTGCTGGGGCTGGTGTTTCAGGGTTTAGGGCAGTGCAGTGGTTTTCGGGCAGTGTAGGTGGTCGTGCTGAGGCTGGTTGTAGGAGAGTCGGAACTGCTTCACATGGGTACCCCCACTTTTTGCTGATGCTTCACTGTTTTTCGACTTTAGTCTGGCTGGGGCCCTGCTAATCAGAACCCCAGCCTAGCTGTTTCCTCTCTAAAATGGTTTCCATGTGCCTTAGGCACATCTCTAATTGGAATCTGGAGTGCCCTTATAAGTCCCTAGTATATGGTATACTATGTACCAAGGGCATAGGTACCTCAGAGGCCTTCCAGGGGCTGCAGCATGTATTGTGCCACCCCTGGATGGCCATCCAAAATGACACCACAGGTCTGCTACTGCAGCCTGGGTAAGGTGGTGCATGCACCCCTTACTGTGATATAGGTTACCTATATCACTACCTACATACACACATATAAACCTATAAGTCACTCCTATGGCAGGCCTTATCAATCCTGAAGGCAGAGTGCATGGTTCCTATGTGAGAGGGTGCCCCTGCATGAGTAGGGCCCCTCTGCAGCGTTCGGAGACCCTTCTCTGATGCTGTTTGTAGTGCAGCCTGACCATATACTCTTAAGTGCATTATAACCCCGCGTTAAATGCTAACTTTGGGATGGCTGCACCAAAACATGTCGTGTTTGGTGTCAAACATCTTGGAATACTACCCCCCCCGCCAATTCTGGCGGCGGGGGTAGCATTCCACCCTTCTAGAGGGAGAGACATGTTAACCCTGGTCTAACCGGTAACTTCTTTCCAGAGCCCCAGCATCACAAAATGGATGCTGCTGCCACAGACACAAGTCTGGCCTCCTGCTGCTGGACGAAACTCCGGCAGGGGAGGCCTGGACAATAGGTTTCCTGTCGCAGGGAGGTGTGACCACCTCCCCAGACAGGATAAAGTGTATTGGGGCTGGGCGGGAGCACCATCTGTGTGCTTTGAAGTCCTGCACTGGGGGCACATTTGGTGTCCCTGTGCATACCCCAGTTCAAACCGGATCAGGGGCTTCCAGCCCCTGCTTTGGCGCGAACTGGACAAAGGAAAAGGGGTGTAGCCACCCCTCTTCCCTGACCCACCCATAGGTGGGACCACAGAGTTAGTCCAACCCCTAAACTTGGTATAAGTATAGGACCCCAGTCCCTAGGACTTTAGATTATCCCTGGACGAAACTCTGACACTGAATCCTGGACCTTCGACGCTCTACATCAAGATTAGAGGACTGAAGAATCTCCCTTGGGGTCAAGGAGTGACTCCCCTGCTTGGCAGGCACCAAAGACGCATCTGTCCGGTCTGCATCGACGAAGCTCCCGCCGGACGCCGAAGTCCCTGCATCCCCAGAGGTGGATTTCCTGACTTCCCCGAAGCTACCCTGAGTCACCAGCGAAGCTGAGGCCCGTGGCTGCCGTGGGTAACGAGGAACCGTGACCCCTGAACACCGAGCACATTTGCAAGTGCATCCTCTTCTGGGTCTCCCACGAAGTCGTGCTTTGGGCTCCGAGTAGCCCTAGCCTCCAGCACCAACTGCACCGAAGATCACTGGCCTCCACTCCACGAGTGTCCTGTGAGCCAGCTCCATGTGCACCGTCTCGAGGCTCCTTTGCGGTTGCTAGTCCGTTGGCTAGTAGCCCTCCACGAAGGCCAATCCTTTTCTTCTTGGGCTCCCTGGTTGCTCCAGGCTTGCCCTCACTTACCCTCGCTGGGTGAGTCCCACAGACCTTGCTGGTCTGCACCATCGTCATCTTCCACTTTCCACGAGACTTGCTGTTGCCAAGACCTGTTGGGTCCAATCCGGTCACCGACACCTCAGCAAGCCGCAGACGTCGTGGGACAATCCGATTCCTGCTCCTGGTCGCCGACAACGCCTCCTGGACATCGTGACTGCGTAGTCAAGACGACCGTCAACTCACCTGAAGCAGCCGACATCGGTGGGCATCCGTCCATCGCCTTCCTGGTCACTGGCTAGTGACCCAGACTCTGTCCCCTCTGCTTTCAGGTTCTTCAGATCTCCGATCCACTCTTGGATCCACCCGGACACTTTCCACGTGGTCGCCAGCAGCACTTTGCAGCAGAACGCCATAGAAATCGACGACGAAACCCGACCCCAAAAGACACCTATGCACCCGGCTTCCCTGGGTGAGGTAACACGAGTACTCCGGTGCTTTCGTGGGTAGAGACTCTTCAAAGTCCTAGATCTCAAAGGGTTTACTCCAAGTCCTTCGTTAAGTGTCCCTTTTCTCTAAATTTCCAATCGCGACTTTGCCCATAGAAGTTAACGGCGATTCGCGGCTGTGTGTATACACTGCACGCGTCCCCCGTGGGTCCCCTGTGTCACTACCTTGGGTGGTTCCTTGTGGTCCAAGCACTTCTAGAGGCTCTAGGCCTTGTGTCTAGCTCAGTCGTGGTTCTTATACCACTTTATTGGTATATGGTTTGGTTCGCCCCTAGGGCCCAAACGTGTATTTCTGCTTTTACTGTGTTTAAATAACTTATTACTTATGTACTTCGAACTCTAGCCTCATAAAGAGACTAGAGGGGTGTGTTTAGCAATAAATACATATATTTTGAATATATACCTGGTGTGGTGCTCTTTCATTTGGTCACTCAAGAGATTATAGGCTGGTAAAACAAGCTGCTTTACATTCCTTCAAGACTTAGCCTGAAGGCTGCTCTCCACAGCTACCACTAGGATAGCTTTCAATAAAGGTTGTCTTTAAACCTAACTCCAATAAGGGTTGTTTGGACTGGTGCAAGGTGCCCACTATAATTAGTGGACAGCATATGCCAGGCCAACTTTTCACACTGGTGTTTCAGGGTTTAGGGCAGTGCAGTGGTATTCGGGCAGTGTACGGGGTTGTGCTGGGGCTGGTGTTTCAGGGTTTAGGGCAGTGCAGTGGTGTTCGGGCAGTGTAGGGGGTCGTGCTGGGGGTGGTGTTTCAGGGTTTAGGGCAGTGCAGTGGTGTTCGGGCAGTGTAGGGGGTCGTGCTGGGGGTGGTGTTTCAGTGTTTAGGGCAGTGCAGTGGTGTTCGGGCAGTGTAGGGGGTCGTGCTGGGGCTGGTGTTTCAGGGTTTTGGGCAGAGCAGTGGTGTTCGGGCAGTGTAGGGGGTCATGTTGGGGGTGGTATGTCAGGGTTTAGGGCAGTGCAGTGGTGTTCGGGCAGAGTAGGGGGTCTTGCTGGGGGTGGTGTTTCAGGGTTTAGGGCAGTGGTGTTCGGGCAGTGTAGGGGGTCTTGCTGGGGGTGATGTTTCAGGCTTTAGGGCAGTGCAGTGGTGTTCGGGCAGTGTAGGGGGTCTTGCTGGAGGTAGTGTTTCAGGGTTTAGGGCAGGGCAGTGGTGTTCGTGCAGTGTAGGGGGTCGTGCTGGGGGTGGTGTTTCAGGGTTTAGGGCAGTGCAGTGGTGTTCGGGCAGTGTAGGGGTCGTGCAGGGGGTGGTGTTTCAGGGTTTAGGGCAGTGCAGTGGTGTTCGGGCAGTGTAGGGGGTCGTACTGGGAGTGGTGTTTCAGGGTTTAGGGCAGTGCAGCGGTGTTCGGGCAGTGTAGGGGGTCGTGCAGGGGCTGGTGTTTCAGGGTTTAGGGCAGTGCAGTGGTGTTCGGGCAGTGTAGGGGGTCGTGCTGGGCCTGGTGTTTCAGGGTTTAGGGCAGTGCAGTGGTGTTCGGGCAGTGTAGGGGGTCTTGCTGGGGGTGGTGTTTCAGGGTTTAGGGCAGTGGTGTTCGGGCAGTGTAGGGGGTCGTGCAGGGGCTGGTGTTTCAGGGTTTAGGGCAGTGCAGTGGTGTTCGGGCAGTGTAGGGGTCGTGCTGGGGCTGGTGTTTCTGGGTTTAGGGCAGTGCAGTGGTGTTCGGGCAGTGTAGGGGGTATTGCTGGGGGTGGCGTTTCAGGGTTTAGGGCAGTGGTGTTCGGGCAGTGTAGGGGGTCTTGCTGGGGGTGATGTTTCAGGGTTTAGGGCAGTGCAGTGGTGTTCGGCCAGTGTAGGGGGTCTTGCTGGGGGTAGTGTTTCAGGGTTTAGGGCAGTGCAGTGGTGTTCGTGCAGTGTAGGGGGTCGTGCTGGGGATGGTGTTTCAGGGTTTAGGTCAGTGCAGTAGTGTTCGGGCAGTGTAGGGGGTCGTGCAGGGGGTGGTGTTTCAGGGTTTAGGGCAGTGCAGTGGTATTCGGGCAGTGTAGGGGGTCGTGCTGCGGGTGGTGTTTCAGGGTTTAGGGCAGTGCAGTGGTGTTCAGGCAGTGTAGGGGGTCGTGCTGAGGCTGGTGTTTTACGGTTTAGGGCAGTGCAGTGGTGTTCGGGCAGTGTAGGCGGTCGTGCTGGGGCTGGTGTTTCAGGGTTTAGGGCAGTGCAGTGGTGTTCGGGCAGTGTAGGGGGTCGTGCTGGGGCTGGTGTTTCAGGGTTTAGGGCAGTGCAGTGGTGTTCGGGCAGTGTAGGCGGTCGTGCTGGGGCTGGTGTTTCAGGGTTTAGGGCAGTGCAGTGGTGTTCGGGCAGTGTAGGGGGTCGTGCTGGGGCTGGTGTTTCAGGGTTTAGGGCAGTGCAGTGGTGCTCGGGCAGTGTAGGGGGTCATGCTGGGGGTGGTGTTTCAGGGTTTAGGGCAGTGCAGTGGTGTTCGGGCAGTGTAGGGGGTCCTGCTCGGGCTGGTGTTTCAAGGTTTAGGGCAGTGCAGTCGTGTTCGGGCAGTGTAGGGGGTCGTGCTGGGACTGGTGTTTCAGGGTTTTGGGCAGAGCAGTGGTGTTCGGGCAGTGTAGGGGGTCGTGCTGGGGGTGGTGTTTCAGGGTTTAGGGCAGTGCAGTGGTGTTCGGGCAGTGTAGGGGGTCGTGCTGGGGGTGGTGTTTCAGGGTTTAGGGCAGTGGTGTTCGGGCAGTGTAGGGGGTCTTGCTGGGGGTGATGTTTCAGGGTTTAGGGCAGTGCAGTGGTGTTCGGGCAGTGTAGGGGGTTGTGCTGGGGGTGGTGTTTCAGGGTTTAGGGCAGTGCAGTGGTGTTCGGGCAGTGTAGGGGGTCGTGAAGGGGGTGGTGTTTCAGGGTTTAGGGCAGTGCAGTGTTGTTCGGGCAGTGTAGGGGGTTGTGCTAGGGGTGGTGTTTCAGGGTTTAGGGCAGTGCAGTGGTGTTCGGGCAGTGTAGGGGGTCGTGCAGGGGCTGGTGTTTCAGGGTTTAGGGCAGTGCAGTGGTGTTCGGGCAGTGTAGGGGGTCGTGCTGGGGGTAGTGTTTTAGGGTTTAGGGTAGTGCAGTGGTGCTTGTGTAGTGTAGGGGGTCATGCTGGGGGTAGTGTTTTAGGGTTTAGGGTAGTGCAGTGGTGTTTGTGTAGTGTAGGGGGTCATGTTTTAGGGTAGTGCAGTGGTGTTTGGGTAGTGTAGGGGGTCATGCTGGGGGTAGTGTTTTAGGATTTAGGTTAGTGCAGTGGTGTTTGGTAGTGTAGGGGGTCGTGCTGGGGGTAGTGTTTTAGGGTTTAGGGTAGTGCAGTGGTGTTTGTGTAGTGTAGGGGGTCGTGCTGGGGGTAGTGTTTTAGGGTTTAGGGTAGTGCAGTGGTGCTTGTGTAGTGTAGGGGGTCGTGCTGGGGTAGTGTTTTAGGGTTTAGGGTAGTGCAGTGGTATTTTTGTAGTGTAGGGGGTCATGTTTTAGGGTAGTGCAGTGGTGTTTGGGAAGTGTAGGGGGTCGTGCAGGGGGTCATGTTTTAGGATTTAGGTTAGTGCAGTGGTGTTTGGGTAGTGTAGGGGGTCGTGCTGGGGTTAGTGTTTTAGGGTTTAGGGTAGTGCAGTGGTGTTTGTGTAGTGTAGGTGGTCATGCTGGGGGTAGTGTTTTAGGGTTTAGGGTAGTGCAGTGGTGTTTTTGTAGTGTAGGGGGGTCATGTTTTAAGATGCAACGCTCCAATACCTGACCAGTCTGCACTACATAAAACAAAAAAAAACAAAAAATAAAAAGTGTTTTGCACACTTTTGTCATTGGGCTATATGTGGGCTACATCTGGGTAATATTTGTGCTACATTTGGGCTCTTTTTTCACTGGTGGCCATCTTGGAAGACTTCTTTGTTATGAAGTTTCCTAATTTCCTCATTTACTGCAGTCTCCTCAGTAGGAAATGCTTTCAGTTTTTTACTTTGATTCCATCAAGAAGGCATTCAGATGTGTCTCACATTTGCCATAAATTCAGAATGTTAGCACTCTAGTTGCTCATTAGATCACTGTAGTAAAGCTACTGCTCACCAGGGAGTTAACTGGAAGTCTGCTGCTGGTATTGAAAGTGATTGTTTCAGTCTGCATGTCAGAATTTTCTAATGAAATAGAAGAGGATTTGAGATCTCACTTAAAACATGCCCTAATTTTTCTTTCTGCAGCACTAACCATAATTTCTATTTCAAAAAGAACCCCCTCATCTTGTTAATTTTTAAATTAAATGTTTTAAGTGTTACCGGTTTATTCCAATCAAGATGGCTTCAGGTGTGCCATACTTTTGTCATAAGTAAGGCTGTTAGCGCACTAGTTGTTCTTTAGAACACTCTGGGAAGCTGCAGTAGAACACAAAGGCATTAACTGGCAGGCTGCTCCTGTTGAAATATAACAGGAAGATATTTGAGATCACACTTGAAACATGTCCTAATTTTTCTTTCTACAGCACTAACCATAATTTCTATGACAAAATGAACCCCATCATTTTGTTCCTTTTTAAATTAAATGTTTTAAGTGTTACCAGTTTATTCCAATCAAGATGGCTTCAGGTGTGCCATACTTTTGTCATAAGTAAGGCTGTTAGCACTTTAGTTGTTCTTTAGAACACTCTGGGAAGCTGCAGTAGAACACAAAGGAATCAACTGACAGTCTCTGCCCTTGTTGGATGTACATGTTTTACTGAGAATGTCAGACTTCATTCTCACATGACTGAGAAAGATAATGTGAATTTACAGAAAATATGCTCTCATTTTAGCTTCTGGAGCACCTTCCAAAACTCTATGGGACAAGCATGTGAAAATAGTTTTCTCTCAAACATGATTCATGATATCCCAGCAGAAGGTTTTTCACAGGGTAAAATCACCTTAGAACACACCACAATTCCTGAAATTAGTATGGTACCATCAACAAATGAATTCTAATGTAACTAAAGTCTGTTATCACCCTTTATAGTTCTCCTTTTGGTAACCCTCAAAATCTTTGATTCACTACAATGCATTTCAATGGGGTACTATCTTGTATATTGGTCTCAAGATGGCTGCCAGCAATTCCAGGATGAAGTGCTGACAGCCAATCAGATCTCACAATGACATGTGTGGTTAGGCTCCGCCCAGATATATATGTGATTTTACTTTTGATTTTCTCAGGAACTACTGAACGGATTTACACCATTTAAGCAAAAGGCACGACACTGAACCAAGGGCTACCTCTTTGCCAAATTTGGTGTAATTCCGTTCAGCAGTTCGGGCTGTAGCTGCGACTAAAGGTTCCTATGGAAAAATGAATGGGGAAAACACGTTTTGGGACCCCCTTTTTCTCGGCCCCCGCTTGACGAATCACCCCGAGACTTTCAGGATAGGAGCGGACCGGAGCGCCCCAACAAGTTGGAAACTTTCGCGAAGATTCGTCAACCGGCGCCAACGTTATTTCAAATAGAATGTTGCGGATTTCCTATGGAAAATAGGTCCTAACTATAACTATCTACTGGCGACCGCCAGTAGATAATATATATATACAATTGATGCCACTTCATAACTCTGTGCCAATAAAGGGAATATCCAAGTTTTGGAAATGCAAGATTTTTGTCAGCAACCTAATTAATGGCATATTTTCTAGCCCTGTGGATGAAGCTGTGTCCCAAAATAGAGAGGCAAACCATGATGCAGTATAGGAATGTCTGTCACAACAGGAGTTCTCAGCAGAATGAGTAATAGTCAGGAAGAACATGGAATTACAAGAGAGGGCAGAATGTGGGAGGGAGGCAAAAGTACACATGCTATTAGTAGATTTTTGATAGCTAGAAAAATAGGTTATGTTGTAAGCAACTACTCTTTGGCTGGTGCACAGGTATTGGTTAAATAATATGAGTTTTACTATTTGGGTCAGTTTGAAATTTTGCTATGATCCCGCAAGAGTCTTGTGAAAGTCGTTTACAAGCTTCTGCAGGTGACACTTGCTGTGTGGGATTGTACGATCCAGTGAGACTCTTGCTAGCGTCGCATGGAATTGTACTAAATGACCATGCCGTGAGATGTTTTTACCACCCTCCGTGGGTCTTGTGAACTAGATTGGACAGGGAGAGTAAAATGTGCGTAATAGTCCTGTGCAAATGTCAATAACTGGTTAAAACAACTATAGAACAATAAAAATAAAGCAATTTGTTTTATGTTAATAATAAAAGTTAGAAAGCTCATTAAATGGGATTATGGTACATGTAGTAGATGTACTGTGGATGAGGTACATTTGCTGTGTGAACAATGCAAGACTGAGGTAATATTAGGGTCAACCAATAGTTGGCATTCTCACTACAAAATTTAAATAAGCCTACAATATGATTTGCTGCAAAGCTTGAAGTTTCAGATACTTCTATCTGTTGCAAACCACAGACACCTACGATTGCTCTTGGTGGTTTGGAGGTGAAGCAAGTGTAATCTCTTTCACTTGTGCTAAGCAGAGGTCATTTGATTTTTGAGTAAAGGGAAGTGGTGTATTCAGCTACCTTTAACATACTGCTTCAGACTCAGGTACTGCAAAGCATAGGGCCTCATTTACAAGCCCATTGCGCCACCGGTGCATTACTTTTTTAATGCACCAGCATCACAATAGACTTGCCCATATTTACAAGGCCATGTAAATTCACCCTGCCTGACTTTTCTTGGCCTTATAAATATGGGCCTCTGTCACGCATCACTCTTTGTGAAAGGGGTGTTCCATGGGTGTTGCTGTGGGTGTTTCCATGCAACATCCATGGAACCTAACACATTCACAGATTTACAACATTTTGTAAAGCTGAGAATGCGTCAGAATCCAACTCCTCCCCAGGGAAGGCTTAGGAGTGGTGCATCGAGGAGAAATACTTTTATTTCTCCTCATTATTTCCTCTGCGTGCTGCATTCCAATAGAAAGACACTCATCCCCGCAATGCAGGCACACTGCAACATGAGAAGGACAGGAATGCGATGCACAGCAGCGCAGCACGAAGGCCTGCTGCTCTGCCATGCGTCAAAATATAGTAAATGAGAGCCTTAGTGTAAAAGTATAGAGTCTGTGACTAAGGACCTAAGTACTGCTACAGTGGTTCTTTGGATCGCTGTAGCCGCGTGGGCGGTCCGTGCACCGCCGCACTGGTGGTCCGACCACCATATTATAAGTGCGGCAGTGGGACCACCACAGGACAGCTGCAACTACCTTGAATCTAGGATCCTGGGGTGTTGGAGCAGTGGTAAGAGGGCGCAATATACTGGCAGTGCCGCTGCAGCACGGCCAAGCATATTACGAGTTTCCTCAATGCGACCCTTTTCATGGTGGTGAGCCTGCCATGAAAAAGGTGGTAGTGAGGAAACTAAGGGGACACTATAGGGTCCCCTGTTGCCTCTGGGGGTGCCTGTGATCCCCCCTGTCTGTATGCACTCCCTGTTCCTGCACGGCACGGACTGAACAGTCCATGCTGTGCAGGAACGTGATTTGGCGCTGGCACTGTAGTTCCTTTCTGAGGCTCACATATGAACCTTAGAAAGGCAGCGTCGTAGGACAGCAACAGCACGACTGCCCCACCTAGATGTCAGTTGGAATCCAGCGGGTGGTCTGACTTTGGGTTTGGCACTCTGGCAGAAGGGCGCTGGTGTCACGGCCCGCTGCCAGACCACCAAACCCGTAATCAGGCCCTAAATATTTAATTATTATCTTATTTCAAATAACACAGTTCACAATGTTTGCTCATAATAGTTAATAGGTAAATTCTTTATAATTGAACAAATGTAAAAAAATAGGCATAAGTTCCTAGAAGTACGTCAATTGATCTGTGCAGTATGTAACATCTGCTACCCAGGCCCTAGCAGCCGGGGGCGCTGTCTTCCCCAGTGCGTTGCCACCCGTCTTTTTGCCAATAGGAGTAGGAGCGCTGTAAGTCGCCTCGCTGTATTTGGAATGTCACGCACATATGCAAGCAGCGTCACTAGGGTTTTTTTTGCCAGCTTCTGGCCTGTTATTTCCTCTACGTGTTGTAATATCTCAACCCAGTATCTAGCTATAGGCTGGCACTCCCAGGCCAAGTGTAGGAAGTTTGCCTGCGTTGCACCGAATCGCCAGCAGCTCGTGTCAGTCCACAAGCCCATGAAGTGCAATTGTGTTGGGGTGCGGTATAGGTGGTGCAGGAATTTTAAGTGTATGAGTCTGAGGCGGTAGTTTGGAGAGAGCTGCTCTAATTGACCACAACAGAAAGTCCACTGTGCGTCCGAGAGAATGATCCCAAGGTCTATATCCCAAGCGCCACGTGAGCTAGGTGTGTGCTAATCGGAGATTCACGGTGTGTGATAGTGTAAATGCGGGTGATCAGTTTACGTGCCGATGTTTCCTTGAGTACATGTTCTAGCGCTGGGAGGGGCGGAGGGGCTGTAGGGAATGTGCTGAATCGTGTCCGATTTGCAGCCCAGAGCTGAAAGTACAGCAGCGCATCTAATGGCGCAGGTTGTGGCGATCCGCTTAAGTGCTGTAGTGTGAGGAATTGACCGTTGGGATACAGGTCGTCAAAGGTGACCAACCCTTTCTAATGTGTGCGCACCCATGCATTCCGCTCCATGAGCGGGGGAATTAGTGGATTGTTGGCCAGCAGTATGGATGGTGTGTATATTATGTCCAGGTTTGCCCTTCGGCAGAGTCCACCCCACGCCCAGCGCATGACCTGTGTGATGTCAATTTCTAGCCTAGGGCGCTTATAATTTTGGTATGGTGCTGCTGACAAGGGCAGGGGAGCCACCCTGTCTATCTCGATGGCGACATGCGGCTGAAATGGCGTTGGGTGTTGCCAGAAATATAAGAACTGTCCCTGAGCGCAGTATGCATATAGTGTGAAATCAGGAGCTCCCAATCCACCCTGAGCCAGTGGTAGCGTAAGTAATTCCCAATAAACCCTGGGCAGCTTCCCGGCCCAGACTAGTTCAACCATATTTGATTTAAGGTGCTTAAAGAAGTTTGCGGTGATGGGTATTGGGATATTTACAAAGAGATATAATAATTTGGGGAGGATGATCATTTTTGTGATCGCGATGCGGCCAGACATGGACAGTGGCAAATCCTTCCATCTTTGGATCCTTTCCTCTATCCATGTCATTACCCTCCCGTAGTTGGCCAACTATATCTCTTGCATGTTCCTACTGATCCATATCCCCAGATAGCGTGTAAGGCTGTCCACCCAGGCTATCGGGAATTCGGAGGTAAAGGTGGTGGTGCCATCAGTCAATGGGGGAATTGTAGACTTGGCCTAGTTGATGTGGATTCCTGAAATACCCCCATATCTCACCAATTCTCTGGTAATAGGTGCGTAGTTGACCGCAGGGTCGATAACATAGAGAGTGATATCGTCAACGTGCATGGAGACAATCAAGCCTCTCGGGGTGAAACCTATTCCTCTGTTTGCGTTGTGTTGCCTTAGTCTGGCAGCAAGTGGCTCTGTGGCAAGGGCAAACAAAAGAGGGGATAGTGGGCATCCCTGACGGGTGCCCTGCAAGATTTTATTGGGATCAGAGATTAGTCCATTTACTCTCACTCTGGCGGTAGGAGAGGCATAGAGGAGTTTAATTTGTTGTATAAAAAGGGGGCTCAGTCCCAACCGAGTCAGGAGTATGAAGAGGAACTCCCACTCCAGTGAATCAAATGCCTTAGTGGCATCTTGTAGTGCTGCGATAGCAGAGACGGGTGGCAAGATAGTGCATTAGCATAAATATGGTCCTTAGGTTGTGTGAGGTTGAGCGGCCCGATACGAATCCAGATTGATCTGGCCGCACAACCAGGGGAAGCAGGGGCTGTAGTCTGTCCGCCAGTAATTTGGCAAATATTTTATTGTCTATGTTAATAAGAGAAAGTGGACGGTATGAGTCACACGTGGTGGGGTCCTTGCCTGGCTTAAGCAGCATGATAATTATAGCCTCGCGCATAGAGGGAGGAAGTGATCCCCTCTGTAGTGCCTCCTGGTAGACCTCCAGTAGGCGAGGGGCCAACAGAGATGCGTATTCTTTATAAAATGCGAAGGTAAGTCCATCTGTCCCTGGAGCTTTGTCTCCGGGTAGGCCCTGGATGACCTTCTGAATGTCTTACGTAGTAAACGGCTCATTCAGGTATTCTCGGTGAACATTTCCCAACCACCGCAACTCCACAGAGTCCAGATATTCCACGATTGCTGACTCCAATGGACCTGCATTGGAGGTGTAAATGTGCGTGTAAAAACTTTTCATTGTGTCAAGTATTTCCGTTTGTGAGTAGATTGGGGGCGCATCAGGGGGATGGAGCTCAGTGATGTAGGAAGAACCCCTGGGTGGTTTTAATGATTTAGCTAGCGTTTTTCCGGGTCTGTCTCTTTCTCCATACCTGCGAGCCTGTGTGTATTTGTGTAAGAATTTTGTTTCTCTTTTGGCCTCGTCTTGAAATTCTGTCAATTTTCCGCGTAATCTAGCTAGTGTGTCAGGTGTTTGGGATTGGAAGTATTGGCCTTCTAAATCTCGGATCTCGCTCTCTATCTTCGTGAAACAGTTGCGAATGTCTCTTAACACTCCTGACTGCAAAGCTAAGCAATCCCCGCGGATTACAACTTCAAAGGCCTCCCATATTGTGCCCACCGAGTCCACTGAGCCCGTGTTGCGTTCAAAGTACTTGACAATTTTATTTCATATCTCCTCTCTGAATACCGTGTCTAGCAACGCGTCTGGAGGTAGGCACCATGTGAAGGGCTGTATGTGTGGTTTCGGGATTTGGAGCTTAAGTGCTACTGGTGCATGATCTGATAGTGTGCGTGGGTGATGTGTGGCTTCGTTTACCCATGAGTGGATTTCTCTAGACGTTAGCCAGAAATCTAGTCTGGACCAGGCTTTATGTTGCTGAGATATGCTGGTGCCCTCTTTGAGTTCGGGATGAAGTGCTCGCTAGGTGTCTACCAGATAATGATCGTCAATTAAGGTGCGGATTGCGGCAGCTGAGTGCGGTGATGTGGGTGAGCCGCCCCCACTCTGTCAACCTGTTCTAATAGGACAACACTAAAGTCCCCGCCCCAGAGTATCGCAGCATTCACCAAGGTTTGGATCCCCTGCCACACCTGGTTAAAAAAGTCGGGATCATCTGTGTTTGGCCCATATATGTTTGCTAAGATTATGTGCTGTCCGTAGAGCCCCCCCTTTACTAGAATATAGCGGCCCTCTGAATCCGCTGTGACTCGGTCAGTTTTCCAAGGGAGACCATTGTGTATCAAAATCGCAAACCCCAGTGAGTAGCTGGAGTAGGTCGAGGTGTAGACATCGCCCCATCTGCTGGTTTTGAGCCTAGGCAGGGATGGATCGGACAGATGAGTTTCCTGCAGGAAACAAATGTCCGCTTTATGCCTTAACAGTTAAGTGCGTACCAGATGAGCTTTCCTGTAATCATTCAGGGCGCGAACATTCCAAGTGATACAGTTTACCGTTGTCATGTTAGCTTATGGGGCGCCGTGTTTAGTCAGGGCCAGGGGTGGATATTCCTGCGTGTGGTCAGCTGTGTGTGGCGCTGGATATATAGTAGCATGTACGGGAGCTATTACATGTACTGCAACGCAGTATTTTTGTCAGCTTGATGATCGCATGCAAAAGAAACAATTGATGGACGGAATGCTGGACAATGCAAACATTCACCCCCAGTCACAAGGATCTGGGTTAAATCCATCATTCTTTTGCTCACCACACCACCCCAGTTTGGACCCAGCCATATGCAAATCAGTCTTGACCCTGTTCCTTGTGGGAACAGTCCAGCCCGAACTGCCAGCAATAACATTCTCAAAATGACCTTTTGCGGTGTAAAACAATAACCGTTGAACCCGTCCCACCCCCCTCCCACACCAACCCCCCAATTAGGTTGAGTAAGTGACCCTCCGATATCCTAAAAACAATTTAATGAATACAAAGGAGCCCAAAGGCTACTAGGGAATTATCCCGGGGGGAACGAAGAGTCACCGGCGTACACCCCTGCCATTTAAGGCAGGGTGGCCGAGCCCAGGCCTATTACTACTCGTGCTGTTACATTAATAATGAAGAACTCAATTAATAACACAGCATTAAGATGAGAAAATAGATATGCATCTGTGATGGGCCCATATATGCCGAAAATAGAAACCATAGACAGGGAGCATCATACAAATTTAAGAGTTTAATATAGGAATGAAAACCTGATCGTGGCATCTCACAGGACAGTGCAGTCATTCATTGTCACTCAAGTAGCTGCATGATGACATGTCATCCGCGTGTTTCATTCCTGGTTGTTGCTTCACCGGCTGTTTGGCAAATTTCAGAGCAGCACTCGCATCTGTGAATATGAGGGGCTTGCCGTCAGTTTGTACTCTGAGTATAGCAGGGTAAAGAAGAGCGTACTTAGTTCCAGATTTTTGAAGCAGTTTCTTGGCTGGAGCAAACTCTCGGCGCTCCACCTGTACGAGCTGAGTGAAATCCGGGTACAAAGCTATTGTGTTACCCTGGTATTGGATTGATCCCTGCCCGCGGGCCCTTCTCAGTACTGTGTCCCGGTCTCGGTAGTTGAGGAGGCGAGCAAGGATTGGGCGCGGCTGGGCTCCGGGTGGTGGTTTAGGGTTGAAGGATTGATGCTCTTGTTCCACTAGGAACATGCTGGAGAGGTAGTTTCCAAAAAGGTCCTTCAACAATGCTTCCACATATTTTTCCATGTTTGGGATATCATATTTGTCGTCACCGGGATTCCAGTAATTCGGATGTTATTGCGCCGGGATCTGGCTTCCAAATCTTTATTTTTTGCCTTTCTAAGGTTACAAATCTTGTCCATGTGTAGCAGCTGCTCTTGCGTTTCACACGCTGAATGACGTGGTCCATGCGCGCAGCCAGGGAGTCCAGTTTTGAGTCTATCGCCTGCAGACTGGCTTTAACATCTTTTAGCAAGGATCTTAAGTTGTCTTCTTGCGTAGGCCTCTCCACACGCGTCGGCCTCTCCACACACGGCACCAACTGGCCAGGGGCAGGGACTGATGGTTTAGGTCCTATGCCACTGTTGGTTTAATATTAGCACAGGTCCAGGGTTCCGGATGTCTGACTCTCGGTTCGCCCCTTTGGCTGCGTAGTAAGTGAACTTCAGATGGGGAGCATTACAATTTCCAGGACTCCCCGGCTCACAAAAGTGACGCCCAGCGGTCCAGACTGCAGGATTCACAATCACGCGCAATGCCCAATGCGTGATGCGGGTAGGTTCATAGAGGATTAGGGGGAGCCAACCCAGATGCGAGTCCTCCAGTTGGTGCCTTGTCTCAGTAGGGCTCCCAATGGCAAAGTGTGCTCATTTCGTGTTGCCGCCCTCAAGCCCAGGCACGTGGCAGTTTGTCTTTGTTGAGAGGCCTCATAATAGTGCTGCTGGGAGTGTGCAGCGAATTTTGCTAATTCAATCCCGGGAACTGCAGCGGCCGCCCAGTTGCGCGGTCCATATGGGCCCGCCGCAACCGCCCCAATGCACGGAGCTGTATTTTATGGGGCTCTGCAGCGGCCGCACAGGAGTCCCCTGGCCGAGTGAAACTAGCGGTGGAGCCTGCACCGGCACCCTGCCCGCCAAGCCGCTAGCACCGGCGCAGGGCCTTGTGCGGAGATGGAGGAGTGCCACGGGCCTCTGGGTCTCCTGCGCCCCGGGCCCCACCAGGGGCCGTCAGTCGCACAGCGTCTGCTCGAGCATCACCGTGGGACTCACCAGACAACTGGTCCCGCCGGCTCACCTTCTTCCCGCTCCACCCAATGGCCGACGGCTCCACACAGCGGGGCAGCTGCAGTCCTGTAGAGCACCTCTAGGAAGCCACAGGCACCGGCACTCGCAGCCAGTGGAGCCACAGGGCCGGCCGCAGTGTCCGCCGTGCCAGCTCCAGGCAGACCACGAGAGCGCACCAAGGTCTACGCACAGATCGGGTGAGCGGTCAGGAGCTCCCCTGGACTCCGGAGGTTCAGGGCTCTAGCCCAGCTCCCAGGTGAGCATATGGTGTGCTGGGTTATGCAGATTATCGAGGATTAGCAGGATAAATGTCGGATAATCGGACTCGGCCGACAGAGCCCTCTCAAAGAGCGCCCATCTTGCTGCTCGGTTCAGCCACGCCCCCCTCCTCTTGAACCTTAGTTGAATCTATCTGTGAAATGTTGATGAGTTCATAGGTGGCAATTGAGACTTTTTTTTATTGAGTTATACGTATCTCAGGAGTGATCGATGTATTTTGGAAGCATTCTATGTAATATATGTGATTTTGGCGAGTTGATGTAGCAAACACAGTCATAATGCCTGTCCACCAAAATAAAAGGTGTTTGAAGGGTAGACGCTTTCTCAATGAAGCTTATACTACCCAGTTATTACTCAGTAGAGAGGTGTCAGCTAAGAGGATATGCAGTCATAAAACTGAAGTATTCACCCTATATAGAGTACTAAAGTAAGAAGCTAATGTATGAAAGTGTACTATAGAGATTGAATACCCTGGTATAAAGTGACAAAGAGGGCATAATGATTCTGGTATACTATCGACATAGAGGGCCACATTTACCATAGGGTTGCATCACTTTTACACAACGCTACGGGGTTCAAGCACGACGCAACCCTCAAGTGTGAATTGAAGGCCGCCTTGCATGGCCCATAGTGGCTTGATAAATCTGGAGTAGTGTAACGCAATGCAAATGGCTCCATTGCATTACTCTTCCCCAGGGAGGCATTCTATGGGTGGTGCGTGGCTGTTCCTATGCATCACCAGTGGATTTTGACACATTTACTGTTATTGGTAGAACTGGGCATGCGCAAAAACTGCTACACATCCCTAGGGGAGGCGCAACAAGGAGAAAAACCTTTATTTCTCCTTGTTTTTTCATCTTTCTATGTATTCAGCAGCACAAATAGAAGAAGGAAAATACCTCAGGAAAGGTTCCCCTTCCTGCACAAAAAACAATCCTGCTTACAAAGTAGGCACCATGTGTTAAATACTGTGCAACAAGGTGGCTTGCTGCACTGCACTGTGTCACATATTGATAAATATCCCCCAGAGTGTTTTCTTTGTAGTGACGTGTTATTGTGGAGGCAGCTTTTTGCAAACCTCATTATTGACCATGTTTACTGAAAAAAGGTGTCTGAAGAGAGTTTACTTCCTCACTAAAGGTTTTTACACAATTATTCATTAGTCTTTTGACAATAGAGAGGCTGCTCTTTGTAAATGCAATCATAGACGTTGTTCACTCAGAGAAAATATGTTTTCGCAAGGATGAGTTCCTCACTAAACTCTTTGGCATTTCGTTTCACCCTGTAGAGAGGTATTAGTAGAGAGAGCAGGTTGTCATTAAACTGAAGCATTTATGCTGTATAGAATTATATGGGATAGACTCAGTCTTTAATCAAATTGTGCCTTGTTTATTTTGCACCCTACTAATATGTGTTAGCACAGGGCCCAGAGAGCTTGCAGGTTGTAAACCCATTGATACACCATGTCACCAAAGCTTCGACCCAAGTACATCTGATGATGAAGCTCCCTCCTCGGATACCGTCTGCAGCCTAACCCCCCTCCATTTTACCTTCTTTCTTCAAAAATGCTTTAAAGTCTGAAGGTAAGCACTGACTGGACCCAATCCAAGTGGATTGGGTCCATCGTGCACCACACTCCATCGTGGTTGACCTTAGCTTTCGACATTTATCCGGTCGCGCGCGACTATATGTCCGCGGTTGGCGCTTTGATCTTTTAGGCACTATTTTGCACCTTATACTCCTTTTCTAGTGATTGGATTTTGCTTGTTTTGGTGTCAAATAATTTATTAAAATGAACTCTATTTTTTAAATTGGTTTGGGATTTTTCTTGTGTTTTCCCGTTAATGCTGCTTGTTTGCCACATAGATAATTTGCACAGGTCTTTTGTATACCAGTTGACTCCTGTTCTGGCTTTTGCTGTGTTGCTTCATTTCATGTGGGCCAGAGTGCTAGTGCAGTTGGTGATCCACTTGTTGAAGTTCTCTATGGCGTGTGCTAAGATGCCACCCCCAACCACTTAACATTTTCCATCCCTAACGGCTCTACATCCTTCCTCCTTCCCCATTTTAATGTTCCACACCGTAACATATTTATGAAGAACACCTATTCCTGCAATTTGATGTTGACTTCCCTCACCTTCCTTATCTGCCTAACCGCACCAGGCTCAGTCTGCTACTATCTCCTATCAATGTCTTTCCATTGTGTCTTTCTTCACACTCCTCTTCCCCTACCTTTTCTATTTTACTTTCTGCCTTATACCTAGGAATCATTTCTGCCACCAAAAAAAAACTCTGCGGATCTGTTATTCTATACCCCCAATTCTGCTAATTTCCTTCTTCACTATTGCTCCAGCAACTTTCAATAGGTAAATTCTGTTCCCCGGCAGTAACAGATGTACTCAGTCAAAGTACATATAATGTCAATGTGGCTTACAATTCCAATGTTGTGCACCTTACAAAACTTGCTAAATCTCTGTTTAATTCTTTGTGCTCCTTGGTAATGCTAGCAGTCTTTTATGGTTCACTCCACACTATCCTGAGCAGTAGCCAGCTCTATCTAACTCCCATTCTATCTTATCTCACCTGCACTTTCTTTCAGTCTTTTTTTTATCATTTTTCACAATTCCATATCCCCTAAGTGAATTTAGGTCACGTGTGGCCATGCTCTGCTCCCACTAAGTTCCCATAACATGGATAGCATTTGGCTCCATATCATCTCTCCTTGACCATGCCATTTCACTGACACCTTGTCATCCTCCAGCCTCACCTGCTGGCCATAACTTTGCATTCTTGAGTGCTCCGAGGCTCATTTTGAAATAAAAGGGCCACATATACACCCTCCTTCTCTATTCTGATGCCTGCCTTCTATTAGAGTGGTGGTATATACTCAACAATTATTTTCATCGACCCATCACAACCTATGTCCTGTTGTCACAACCCCCATTCAGAAGTAACATGTCTTAGGCCATCCTCCACTCCTCCAACAATTCTGAAACACCGCTAACAATGTGCAACTGAGGGTCCCCCACTTCTCACCCTACTGGCAGGGTGCCACACAAGCTATGATGGCTGCGGGTACCATCACATACACTGCACTCTTGGACTATGTCATGTGGCTCTTGTACCTTCGGTCCATAATCGCTGCATCTATTAATATTGTCACTGATCTCCTTCTCGTTGCATTGCCAAGAGTCATTGAATAATCCCTTTGTGTGTGCATGCTAAGGAAGAGACAGTGCTGTCACTTGGCCACCGACGACACCTGGTCAGGCTCCCACCTGCACAGAATCTCCTAATGACCGTCTGCAGAGAGGGAGCTTCCCAACACTCTACATGGGGCGCATTTTGTGAAAACAAAACCCAACTGTAATGAATTATTTGAGTTGGGTGCTTATGACATTTTCCTAATAGAGGTGATGTCATGAAGGCATTATGTCAACAGAATTATGGGCAGGTTAATACCAGGGCTAACAGGCTTCATGCAAAGGGCATCTGTATAACATTTTGCCATTTAGCCACTGTAGGTCAATCGCTGTTTGTTTAACCCCTTATCAAAGTAAGTACAAAGGAGGAAAGTTGGGAATATGGGCAGGTAGCATTAGGCGTTGTATTGCATTTATAAAACAATATGTCTTAAGAATTAATTAGTTCATTTGGCTGAGATACAGCATTGTGGCATAAGCTATTTCTTACCCACGCTCCATGTGAGCCCAAAATACATCTAGCATGAGCCAAAGAGCACACAAATGCTGTTTCTGATTCAAAATAATGAAACAGAAAAACAGCTGATCAGTGAGATCCTGAATAACCTGAACTAAAACAATATTAAAACTTATATTTGAATTACATTATTTAATAAAATTAAATCCAACCGTGCAATGCACCAAACACTTGGTCATGAAAATCTATGAAATGTATGCTTTAAAGTTCATACTTTTATAACACAAAATAGTATAACATTAATCCATTAGCAACACGTGCAGGAAAACTGTAGCAGCCAAAGGAAACACTGAACACGAGGTTATCAGTTCCTCCCAGTGTATGGCGTAGATTGCTCTGCATGTTCAGAAGCATTACTCAAACAGTTACTCTTCAAGCTTCCATTGGAGTGCCTTCACTCAAGGTGATAAAGATAAAAATATTTTAAATTGAGACATGTAAAGTTTCGTCAGTTTTACCATGGTGCCTTCATCGTCAGAGGGAGATGACTTGCACCTGAACTGTCACAACTGCGAATAGTTGAAAAGCTTGAGTAATGAAGAAAGCACCTGGCATCCCATAGGCAAGACAGAGAGAATCGTAGGTGGTATAATGTGGCAAGATGCACGTGGAATTAGTAGTATTTTCACCCTGAGTACAACATAAAGTGTGAGTCCTGCTGGTGCTCAATAATCTTTAGGAGCTCAATAATACATTAAAGCGAGGGAGCTCTATATGTTTTCCAACCAGAGGTATGTGATCTTAGCTGTTCTCAGTGGTTCATTTTGAGTTCTAATGCACAGGATATCACTGAAGCTCATGGCTTGGGAGAGAATACATTTTCATAACTGTAAGTGAAGCTGAAATGATGGCAGAGAGAGGTGGTAGGAGGCCAACAACAGCAATGCTCTATCCTGACCTGATGACCCTCTTACCGGCTCTTGTCATGTAGTTCCTAGGAATCCCCAGGACCTGCTCGTTTTGAAGGACATAAACTGATGGCTTGGTGTCCAGACTGATTCCAGGCACCCCCACAGGATATGTCAGCCGTTAGACCAGCTAGCTCTACACTGCCACTACCACCCCCCTGTATCCAACAGTGGTGTAGGTAGTTTCTGGCAACCACTAAACATGACAACCCTGATCCCTCAGGGATCATGCTTGCTTATTCTCAGGAAAAACACAGAATGAACGATTGGGGACATTTTCAGTAAGTATTTATTGACAAAGCTTCAGTCTAATGTAAAACATATGTGCTGCAACAATCAGGAGACAGAAGCATACAAAAGAGATTGCAAACACCAACAAAGTGAACAGTAGATACATTTCTACCATGGTGCTAGAAAGATGAAGATATGTAGTTCAGACAAGACAGAAGCACTTGCGTACTCCTACAATGCGCAGCCTATATAATTGGCCTAAATGTACCCAGCCTAGATATGTAGGTGAAGCATGTATGTATATATGCATATATGTAGCCAAGACTCCCCTAGGGAAGAACCAATCCCTCACCTGATGGTAGAGAACGAAGGACCCCATCGCTGCTCCGAGGCAGACACCCTGCAAAGGATGACAGACCGCTGCTTGTCAAAGATTCAGCATGCAGGACCCCGTTTCAGCATGGAAGGAATTCTCCTCTATCGTGTAGGAGGAATAGGGGTGTTATAAACTAGAGTGGTCACTTCAGGGGTTCTTCTAGAATTGATATGTTTTGCAAACAATCATAAGTGTTTTCAAAACAATGCAACCATGCACAGCGGGCCTGTTGTCCATGGATTGATGAAACAGAAGTGTAAGTGGTGACCCTTATACAGAATAAATATGCAGTGTGTGAAGGCTTGTTTATGTACGTCATGTACAGAGGATTATGATAAGCTCCCAATGAAGAGCTTTCAGTTATTAATTATAATAAGGTAACCCGATGTTTTCCTATGGGAGAGGTAGGCCTTTCAGTGGTGAAAAACAAGATTAAGAGTTTTTCACTATCAGGACATGTAAAAAGTAAAAGTCGATGTCAAACTTTTTAAATACACTGCACCCCACCCTCTGGGCTGTGTAGCGCCACTCTAAGGGTGGCTCACAGCTACTGAAAAGGAAGGCTTAGGTCTGGCAACAGGATTTTTTGTCAAAAATAAAACTGTACACACAGGCTGCAATGACAGGCCTGAGACATGTTTAAATGCTATATAAGTTAGTGTCGTAAAGATGGCTTCAGGTGTAGTGTAGTTCGTATTTCCCTAATAGGCGCTGCGCATTGGAATAATATAACCTATAGGTTTGACATAGGACTAAGGTCGGTATGTCCCTATCGATTATATTAAACTTAATTACCTGTGCCAGCTAGCTCAGAGGCCACTAGAAACTCCTTGAGAACAAGAAGGGAGTAGTTTCTGGCAACCGAAAAACATGACAACTTTGTTTCCCTTTAGAAGCGGAACACGTCTCAGAATCGTGGAAACAATAGATAACAGTTTCACTCATTGAATCGTGTATGCTTAGTTTCTACAGAATTACACAGAAAGGAAAGACAGGCGTTTCAATAAAAAGGGTTTTATTGAACAGTCTTGTTTCTCGTGTAAGAGATATGTGCTGTTATGATCACAAGACAGTATGCAAGATAAATAATGTACAGCGTAAGCAGTAGAAATAAATAATACTGCACTAGCATTATCTTTTAGCATATATTCACGTACATAAATAACATGAGCTAAAAATGCGGGTACTCATACGATGCGTCTCTAAGCTAGTTCTACCCCAGTGTACCTAACCTAGTCTAGGTGTAGGGAAGAGTAGAAGTAGGTGGAGTATTCTCTAGTATGGTAGACTAAGAGTATGTTAAGTCTAGTATGCAAAGAGTCCCTCTAGGATCTAGTCAGCTCCATACCTTGAGAATGAGAGAGGTGGGAATCTCCTGCCGGATCTTGGAACTCTAACACCCCGCGAAGGGAGTCAGAACACTGGAAGCTGGATTCATCTGCGTGCAGGAATGACAGCGTCTTCTCAGTGCGTCAGGCCGGGATACGGGCTCCTCTGAAGTCGAGGTCTCCTCTAACTTGCTTGGGCAAGGGAAGGTATATTTATACCTGGTAGGTGTCGTGGAATGTTAGCATTGATGTGAAGTCGGACAGAGGAAGACATCAGGAATGAACCCTTAAGGTATAACGGTTCATACATAATAGATGAGTTCTTGGAGAAATCAATAGTCCTGTGCTAGGGGAACTCCCGAATCTTAAGGGTCTGGTTTCTAAGAACTCGTTGTGACGTTAGGATGGACGGATGTCGGTGACCATCCCTGTATTTGGAGTGCACGGTTAATGCCTAAATAAGGACTGGGATTCTATGCCTATATAAGGGCAAGGTGAATTGTGCCTATATAAGGACATGATTCAGGAGAACCTATATACGGACCCCTAAAGTGGAATACAACACCCACTCCATCTTCGATTGAACGATAATACTAATTGCTAAACATTTAAATGCTAAACATAAAATTGAGTACCACATATTACTAAAACATTTCTAAAAGCATTTGTAAAAGGATCTTAAAAACTGTTGAAATGCCATAGGTACTGTACATTTAAAGCATTGTTTTCATTCTAAGCATATAACAGAAGTGGAATGTAACGTGAATGAAACAGTAATATATACATATGATGAAATGGTCGATAAGTTCTTAAAATCAAAGCCATAGCATATCATGGAAGTAAATGAAATTGTAGACAAGTAAGGTGACAATGTGTCCCTGGAAGTATTCAAAGAAGTCCGTTTTATAAGACTAGTTCTACTGTAAGCAGATTGTTCATTTGCCATGTCATTTTTAAAAATTTTAAAAAGAAAAAGTTCAATTCTGGGAAAAGTTCCAAGTTTGAAAAATAATGAAGGCCAAATTTCATTGTTGCCCTGGTACACTGTGAGCCGAATCAAAGTCAGTGTATGGGTCTGGCGTAAACATTAGATCATCTATTTCCGTAGCCAAAATATCATCCACCGAAGTTGGTGACATTTGGAACACCTTGTTCAGAAGGTTAATTGCACAGAGATGAGAAACATCGCCTTCAGCAGAAGATGCAACGTTCGAGTCCGTTGTTACCTGTGTGCCCGTTGATCCATCTCGTACCTCAGCAGCAGCCGGAAGCGTCTGTGAGATCTCAATGAATGCCGCCATCAGGATTGGAAGCCTCTGGGGACAACACACAGCATGGGCCGTTATCGGGTCCAGCAGAGTATCGATATCCGTTGGCATGACTGATGGGAGTGTTAGACAGATGTCTAGCATACATTCTTCACCGCAAAACAGGCAGCGTAGAATAGGTAAGATGCAATCTTGCCAGATTGGTCTGAATGACAGGAACCACGTTGTATTAAGTTCCCGTAGACGAGGCATGCCCAAATGCTGTACTATTCGCTCACGGCATTTCCGTTCAAGGAGGGTGTAGGAAGGTGGAATCTGACTATATGGTTGCCCCCACTTTTTTTATGGTGTTTTGCTGGTTTATGACTTAGTTGGACTGGGATCCTGCTATTCAGGGCCCCAGTCTATCTGCTTTCTCTGTAAAATGGTTTCCATGTGCCTTAGGCACATCTCTAATTGGAATCTGGAGTGCCCTTATAAGTCCCTAGTATATGGTATATTATGTACCAAGGGCATAGGTACCTCAGAGGCCTGCCAGGGGCTGCAGCATGTATTGTGCCACCCCTGGAAGGCCATCCAAAATGACACCACAGGTCTGCTACTGCAGCCTGGGTAAGGTGGTGCATGCACCCCTTACTGTGATATAGGTTACCTATATCACTACCTACATACACACATATAAACCTATAAGTCACTCCTATGGCAGGCCTTGTCAATACTGGAGGCAGAGTGCATGGTTCCTATGTGAGAGGGGGCCCCCTGCATGAGCAGGGCCCCTCTGCAGCGTTCGGAGACCCTTCTCTGATGCTGTTTGTAGTGCAGCCTGACCATATACTCTTAAGTGCATTATAACTTAACGTTAAATGCTAACTTTGGGATGGCTGCACGTAAACATGTCGTGTTTGGTGTCAAACATCTTGGAATACTACCCCCCCGCCAATTCTGGCAGCGGGGGTAGCATTCCACCCTTCTAGAGGGAGAGACATGTTAACCCTGGCTTGCCCGGTAACTTCTTTCCAAAGCCCCAGCATCACAAAATGGATGCTGCTGCCACAGACACAAGTCTGGCCTCCTGCTGCTGGACGAAACTCCGGCAGGGGAGGCCTGGACAATAGGTTTCCTGTCGCAGGGAGGTGTGACCACCTCCCCAGACAGGATAATGTGTAGTGGGCTGGGCGGGAGCACCATCTGTGTGCTTTGAAGTCCTGCACTGGGGGCACATTTGGTGTCCCTGTGCATACCCCAGTTCAAACCGGATCAGGGGCTTCCAGCCCCTGCTTTGGCGCGAACTGGACAAAGGAAAAGGGGTGTAGCCACCCCTCTTCCCTGACCCACCCATAGGTGGGACCACAGAGTAAGTCCAACCCCTAACTTTAGTATAAGTATAGGACCCCAGTCCCTAGGACTTTAGATTATCCCTGGACGAAACTCTGACACTGAATCCTGGACCTTCGACGCTCTACATCAAGATTAGAGGACTGAAGAATCTCCCTTGGGGTCAAGGAGTGACTCCCCTGCTTGGCAGGCACCAAAGACGCATCTGTCCGGTCTGCATCACTGAAGCTCCCGTCGGACGCCGAAGACCCTGCAACACCAGAGGTGGATTCTCAGACTTCCCCGAGGCTACCCTGAGTCCCCAGCAAAGCTGAGGCCCGTAGCTGTCGTGGGTAACGTGAGACCGTGACCCCTGGACACCGAGCACATTTGCAAGTGCATCCTCTTCTGGGTCTCCCACGAAGTCGTGCTTTGGGCTCCGAGTAGCCCCAGCCTCCAGCACCAACTGCACCGAAGATCACTGGCCTCCACTCCACGAGTGTCCTGTGAGCCAGCTCCACGTGCACCGTCTCGAGGCTCCTTCGCGGTTGCTAGTCCGTTGGCTAGTAGCCCTCCACGAAGGCCAATCCTTTTCTTCTTGGGCTCCCTGGTTGCTCCAGGCTCGCCCTTACTTACCCTCGCTGGGTGAGTCCCACAGACCTTGCTAGTCTGCACCATCGTCATCTTCCACTTTCCACGAGACTTGCTGTTGCCAAGGCCTGTTGGGTCCAATCCGGTCGCCGACACCTCAGCAAGCAGCAGACATCGTGGGACAGTCCGAATCCTGCTCCTGGTCGCCGACAACGCCTCCTGGACATCGTGACTGTGGAGTCAAGACGACCGACAACTCACCTGAAGCAGCCGACATCGGTGGGCATCAGTCCATCGCCTTCCTGGTCACTGGCTAGTGACCCAGACTCTGTCCCCTCTACTTTCAGGTTCTTCAGATCTCCGATCCACTCTTGGATCCACCCGGACACTTTCCAAGTGGTCGCCAGCAGCACTTTGCAGCAGAACGCCATAGAAATCGACGACGAAACCCGACACCGAAAGACACCTATGCACCCGGCTTCCCTGGGTGAGGTAACACGAGTACTCCGGTGCTCCCGTGGGTAGAGACTCTAGAAAGACCTAGTTCTCAAAGGGTTTGCTCCAAGTCCTTCTTTAAGTGTCCCTTTTCTTTAAATTTCCAATCGCGACTTTCCCCATAGAAGTTAACGGCGATTCGCGGCTGTGTGTTTACACTGCACGCGTCCCCCGTGGGTCCCCTGTGTCACTACCTTGGGTGGTTCCTTGTGGTCCAAGCACTTCTACAGACTCTAGGCCTAGTGTCTAGCTCAGTCGTGGTTCTTATACCACTTTTTTGGTATATGGTTTGGTACGCCCCTAGGGCCCAAACGTGTATTTGTGCTATTACTGTATTTAAATAACTTATTACTTATGTATTTCGAACTCTAGCCTCATAAAGAGACTAGAGGGGTGTGTTTAGCAATAAACACATATATTTTGAATATATACCTGGTGTGGTGCTCTTTCATTTGGTCACTCAAGAGATTATAGGCTGGTAAAACAAGCTGCTTTACATTCCTTCAAGAGTTAGCCTGAAGGCTGCTCTCCATAGCTACCACTAGGATAGCTTTCAATAAAGGTTGTCTTTAATCCTAACTCCAATAAGGGTTGTTTGGACTGGTGCAAGGTGCCCACTATAAATAGTGGACAGCATATGCCAGGCCAACTTCTCACATTGGTGTGCAGCGTGTGGGATTCCACCTTGCCATTGTTTTACCAGATAATCTCAATTGAATTGATCAACTGAAAACCACTAAAGGTACCTAAGGTACATATAATTTGAGCTTAGAATACAGTAAGTTCTACTGAACTTAGAGTTGTGTGTTAAGGGATAGCACAACCCTTTCTACAACTCAAGAGAGTTTAGTAGGCCACACTAGAGTAGGTAGTGCATACACCACACCACACTAGTAATGTCTTTAAAGGTAGGATCTAGAGAATCCTTACCAGAAGCCACTGGGCTTCTTCCCTCCAAGTATGATACCCTCCCATTCTTGGAATTGAGAGCATTATGTAACTTGAGGAAATTAAGGACAGGCCAAAGTCCCACCACCCAACACCTTAGAGAGATGTTGGTGGCTTATGATCTCAGCAGGCCCTTAGGGACTGAAGGGGCAGGAGCAGAGGGTGGGGCAGAAGAAGAGGAAGGGGCCAGGGGTAACAATACCCCCAGCACCCCCTCTGAAACTGGCCAGGAGGGTGACAATGACCCTGGCCTGGATAACCCAATCCCTCCTGTGGAAGATGAGGGGGAGGATCAGGATGACCTCCACCTTGCCCCCCCAGGAAGGATTATGAGTGTGCCTAGAAGGTCTAGATCTCCTTCTCAGGAGTCTAACCACTCTAGCACCTCCATAGGGACTTCTATCTCCTCTCATAGGAGGGAATCCTCTCATGAGAGGAGACAGAGGCTGATTCAGTATGAGGAAGCTCAGCTTGAACTCAGAAGGAAGCAAGTGGCCTTAGACAGGGAGTCCCTAGATCTCTTTAGAGAGAGAAAAAAGTTGGGACTAGAGTCCCATGGTGGCAGCAATACCCCTAGAGATAGGGAAAGGTCTTATGACCATAGAAACCTAAGCAAGATTGTCCCTCCCTACCAGAGTGGGGATGACATCCACAAATGGATAACTGCACTGGAGAGGGCCTGTAAAGTTCAGAAGGTCCCCCAGAAGCAGTGGGCAGCAATCTTGTGGCTCTCCTTTGCAGACAAAGGAAGAGACAAGCTCCTCACTGTAAGAGAAGAGGATGCTGACAATTACAAAGTCTTGAAGAGTGCTCTGATAGATGGGTTTGGCCTAACCACTGAACAGTATAGGTTGAAGTTCAGAGACACCCAAAAAGCTCAGACTCAAGACTGGGTTGATTTTGTAGATTGTGCTACTAAGGCTCTGGAAGGTTGGATACATGGCAACAAAGTGCATGACTTTTTAGGATTGTACAATTTGATTATGAGGGAGCAGATCCTTAATAATTGTCAAAACCAGCTTTTGCACCAGTATCTGGTGGACTCTGATCTGACCTCTCCCCAAGAATTGGGAAAGAAGGCAGACAAATGGGTCAGAACCAGAGTAAAAACTAAAAATCAGGGTGGTGACCAGAAGAAAGATTCTACTAAGTCCCAAGAGAAAGGTGGGGATAAATCTAAGGATAAGTCCACTACAGGGCCCCAAAATTCCTCTTCTGGGGGTGGGTCCCAAACTCCTTCTTCTCCTGAAAAGAAACCATATTGCCATGTCTGTGAAAAGCCTGGGCACTGGAAATCTGATCCCAGTTGCCCCAGGATTGGCAATAAAGAAAATGTTCCTCCAGCAACTACTACCACCCCTCCTGGTACTACCAGTAGTAATCCTCCAGTTGGGAGTAGTGCACCCAAAAAGTTAGGTGCTTTTGCAACAGGAACAGAGGTGGGCCCTGGTTTAGACAGGGACCCCTCAACAGACTCCTCTGACTCTGATGGTGGTGTAGGATTTGCCACCTTTACCATGGGTCCCACAGCAATGGGCAGGTACAGACTGGAGCCAATAATTAATGGTCAGAAGACTGTGGCATTTAGGGACACAGGGGCTAGTGTCACCATGGTGGCAGGGAAACTAGTCCCCCCTCACCAGCTTTTACCTGAGTTTAAATACCAGGTGACCAACATTGATGGTGTCAGAACAGATCACCCCATGGCCATAGTCAATCTCAGCTGGGAGGGGGTCACAGGCCCAAATAGAGTGGCAGTGTCCCCCACCTTACCTGTAGATTGCCTGATGGGCAATGATCTGGAGATTTCAGCCTGGGCTGAAGTTGAACACCAAACCCATCTCAGGATGTTGGGTGTCCCTGTAAAGGTTAGTGGGGCTGTGATGGCCACAGCCCCAGCCCAAGAATTTGGAGAGGTGGAGCCTGAAAGAATGGCCCACTCTCCCCCAAAAGAGAGCACAAGGGTTGAAGAAAAGTCTTCTTCCCCCCAGACAGTAGGTGAGAGTCAGCCTCCTCAGGGAACTGACCCTACCCCTAGTGAAGGAACTGCCACAGAGGTAGTCAGGTCTGGCCTGGCCACCCCCCTGATGGCAGAGGACCCTTCCAAGGGGGTACCCAGTCTGGAGCAGGTAACCTGCCCCTCTCTACCCTGCCTCAGCCAGCCCAGGGCTGCAGAGGTCAGGGAGGTCAGTGGACCCCCAGGGCCCCCTGTCCAGAGGAACCCCCATCAGCAGATTAGGGGCACCCAGTCTAGTAGCCCTAGCCAGGTGCAAATTCCTCGACACACTGAGGGATCCCCCATACCTTTATGCAGGGACCTCCCCCAGAAGGACTCTGGTAGGCAAGGGCAAACCTGGGACCAAAAGGTTCCAAACCTGCCATGTCCCTCCAGTGTTCCATCCAAAGGGACCCAACCCCCAGCTGTAGGCAGTCAAAGGTTGACCCTTAGAGCAAAGTGTAACTCAGTCATGGAAAGACAGGCATATATGGTGACCAGTGATCTGAGGAAGCTGAGGCCAACATTCCTAGGGCCTCACTTCCCTACTGAGGCACCTCACCAGCCTTGTACTTTACCTAAGCACACTAGAGGTAGTGAGTCCCCATGGTGGAGACCCTCTCATACCCTTAGGGTGAGGGATTGCTTAGTGGACCATAACACAGGGGGCAACCATGCTAGTGCAGGTGCTTCCTTATATGGCCACTTAGTCAATAAAGGCTCAACTGGCCAAGGTTAGCCTTATCTCCTTTCGTTTGGGGGGGGGTTATGTAGGAAGGTGGAATCTGACTATATGGTTGCCCCCACTTTTTTTATGGTGTTTTGCTGGTTTATGACTTAGTTGGACTGGGATCCTGCTATTCAGGGCCCCAGTCTATCTGCTTTCTCTGTAAAATGGTTTCCATGTGCCTTAGGCACATCTCTAATTGGAATCTGGAGTGCCCTTATAAGTCCCTAGTATATGGTATACTATGTACCAAGGGCATAGGTACCTCAGAGGCCTGCCAGGGGCTGCAGCATGTATTGTGCCACCCCTGGAAGGCCATCCAAAATGACACCACAGGTCTGCTACTGCAGCCTGGGTAAGGTGGTGCATGCACCCCTTACTGTGATATAGGTTACCTATATCACTACCTACATACACACATATAAACCTATAAGTCACTCCTATGGCAGGCCTTGTCAATCCTGGAGGCAGAGTGCATGGTTCCTATGTGAGAGGGGGCCCCTGCATGAGCAGGGCCCCTCTGCAGCGTTCGGAGACCCTTCTCTGATGCTGTTTGTAGTGCAGCCTGACCATATACTCTTAAGTGCATTATAACTTAACGTTAAATGCTAACTTTGGGATGGCTGCACGTAAACATGTCGTGTTTGGTGTCAAACATCTTGGAATACTACCCCCCGCCAATTCTGGCGGCGGGGGTAGCATTCCACCCTTCTAGAGGGAGAGACATGTTAACCCTGGCTTGCCCGGTAACTTCTTTCCAAAGCCCCAGCATCACAAAATGGATGCTGCAGCCACAGACACAAGTCTGGCCTCCTGCTGCTGGACGAAACTCCGGCAGGGGAGGCCTGGACAATATGTTTCCTGTCGCAGGGAGGTGTGATCACCTCCCCAGACAGGATAATGTGTATTGGGGCTGGGCGGGAGCACCATCTGTGTGCTTTGAAGTCCTGCACTGGGGGCACATTTGGTGTCCCTGTGCATACCCCAGTTCAAACCGGATCAGGGGCTTCCAGCCCCTGCTTTGGCGCGAACTGGACAAAGGAAAAGGGGTGTAGCCACCCCTCTTCCCTGACCCACCCATAGGTGGGACCACAGAGTAAGTCCAACCCCTAAACTTAGTATAAGTATAGGACCCCAGTCCCTAGGACTTTAGATTATCCCTGGACGAAACTCTGACACTGAATCCTGGACCTTCGACGCTCTACATCAAAATTAGAGGACTGAAGAATCTCCCTTGGGGTCAAGGAGTGACTCCCCTGCTTGGCAGGCACCAAAGACGCATCTGTCCGGTCTGCATCACTGAAGCTCCCGTCGGACGCCGAAGTCCCTGCAACACCAGAGGTGGATTCTCAGACTTCCCCGAGGCTACCCTGAGTCCCCAGCAAAGCTGAGGCCCGTAGCTGTCGTGGGTAACGTGAGACTGTGACCCCTGGACACCGAGCACATTTGCAAGTGCATCCTCTTCTGGGTCTCCCACGAAGTCGTGCTTTGGGCTCCGAGTAGCCCCAGCCTCCAGCACCAACTGCACCGAAGATCACTGGCCTCCACTCCACGAGTGTCCTGTGAGCCAGCTCCACGTGCACCGTCTCGAGGCTCCTTCGCGGTTGCTAGTCCGTTGGCTAGTAGCCCTCCACGAAGGCCAATCCTTTTCTTCTTGGGCTCCCTGGTTGCTCCAGGCTCGCCCTTACTTACCCTCGCTGGGTGAGTCCCACAGACCCTGCTGGTCTGCACCATCGTCATCTTCCACTTTCCACGAGACTTGCTGTTGCCAAGGCCTGTTGGGTCCAATCCGGTCGCCGACACCTCAGCAAGCAGCAGACGTCGTGGGACAGTCCGAATCCTGCTCCTGGTCGCCGACAACACCTCCTGGACATCGTGACTGCGGAGTCAAGACGACCGACAACTCACCTGAAGCAGCCAACATCGGTGGGCATCAGTCCATCGCCTTCCTGGTCACTGGCTAGTGACCCAGACTCTGTCCCCTCTGCTTTCAGGTTCTTCAGATCTCCGATCCACTCTTGGATCCACCCGGACACTTTCCACGTGGTCGCCAGCAGCACTTTGCAGCAGAACGCCATAGAAATCGACGACGAAACCCGACCCCGAAAGACACCTATGCACCCGGCTTCCCTGGGTGAGGTAACACGAGTACTCCGGTGCTCCCGTGGGTAGAGACTCTAGAAAGACCTAGTTCTCAAAGGGTTTGCTCCAAGTCCTTCTTTAAGTGTCCCTTTTCTTTAAATTTCCAATCGCGACTTTCCCCATAGAAGTTAACGGCGATTCGCGGCTGTGTGTTTACACTGCACGCGTCCCCCGTGGGTCCCCTGTGTCACTACCTTGGGTGGTTCCTTGTGGTCCAAGCACTTCTACAGGCTCTAGGCCTAGTGTCTAGCTCAGTCGTGGTTCTTATACCACTTTTTTGGTATATGGTTTGGTACGCCCCTAGGGCCCAAACGTGTATTTGTGCTATTACTGTGTTTAAATAACTTATTACTTATGTACTTCGAACTCTAGCCTCATAAAGAGACTAGAGGGGTGTGTTTGTTTAGCAATAAATACATATATTTTGAATATATACCTGGTGTGGTGCTCTTTCATTTGGTCACTCAAGAGATTATAGGCTGGTAAAACAAGCTGCTTTACATTCCTTCAAGACTTAGCCTGAAGGCTGCTCTCCATAGCTACCACTAGGATAGCTTTCAATAAAGGTTGTCTTTAAACCTAACTCCAATAAGGGTTGTTTGGACTGGTGCAAGGTGCCCACTATAAATAGTGGACAGCATATGCCAGGCCAACTTCTCACAGAGGGCTCTCTCCACATCGCTCGGAGTGATGTTGGCGAAGAGGCTTGCCATAGCGTAGTAGGAGGAATAGAAACAGAATTCCTGCAACAAGTGCTAGAATTAACGGCACACCACCAAACACCGAATGTGCGAAGTTTGGGATGATTCCGAGGACAGCCTGGAAAGGTGCTAATAGTCCGGAACAGATGGTCTTAAATATATGTACCATTCCGCTTGTATCTGACATGTTAAAGATACGTTCTATCATTTCTACGAAATGTATAGGGCAGTTTGTACGAATTAAAGCTTGTATCTCAGCCAAAGTCCTTGCAACTTGTAGATCAAAGGTTTCTTTGGCCGAGGTCAAAGGCACTGATTGTTGTATAAGCATGGCTTTCATTCTGCTTAGAGTATCAAATCGTATAAAAGAGACATTCAACGGAGGCCATAGAGGCGACTCCCTGACTGTGTCTATTGGGGCAAACAATACTTGCATACAGCAAGTGACCCTGGAGTTGACTGATACTAGATTTGGGATGCCTGGCAACATGCCACAGCAACTCTGATCATTCAACATGAGGTAACTCCCATTAGAAAGTTGTCCAAACGTTGGATTAATCACAGCAGCTGGTGTACCCTGCTTGAGGCAGGACAAGTTTGCCACAGAACCATTACAAGCCCTGTGTAAAGAAATGTCCTGACAAATCAGTGAACCGCTTAGTGCACTTTCACAGTGTGTACCGCTTAGAAACACTTCACGATCCCCACTCCAACATCTATAGGTGTAAGGTAAATTCCAGGATGTCTTAATGTATTCTTTACCCAACCTTTCATATTTGCCTGCTTGCATCTGTTTAAGGCAATACTGAAACTGGAATGTAGTCACAGGTAGACTAATTTTGCCATAAATAAGCCATTCTGTAGCTGGTTTTTCTGCCACTGTAAATGGTAATTTTTCAAGTTGTTCAATGCTCAGTACTGTATACTTTGCTCCCCTTTGTGCCAGTTTGATCTGTTTATCAGTTAGATTGTATTCTGCAAACAGAGCCGTCGTGTTGATAAAACGCCAAGGCACATAGCCCGCACGCAAAGATTGCAGCGTCCAGCTTAATAACATAATAGAACGTAACTGAGACTGGCCTTGCTGTAACATGGCTAAATCTTGTTCCAGTATGTCGATAGCAGAGGATACAATACTGTCCAATGAATAAATTCTGGAGGACAAAGTTGTTAACCCATTGTCGACCACAGAGAGAGTTTTCTCCAAATTAATACGATCAAGTTCACGTATTCGTTCTGCGGCCTCCATCTGTGACATCTTCCATGCTTCATTATAAGCAGCATAAATGCCGGCATATATGAAAAGTTTTTGACGCGGTTTTCTTGGTCCAAGCAAGAATTCCCTAAGGTCTGCGTCTTCTTTAAGTAAAGATAAGTGTTGTTTCACATCCTTAAGTGTAGATTTTTGAAGCCAATCGAGGCATAATTTTCACACACTGTATGTTGTTACTACCCCCGGAAGCTGTCTTTGGACGTATCGTGGGTCTGGCCTATGAATAGTAAACCCCTGTGTTTTATTCAGGAATCTCCCTTGACAGTTGTTTGTGTCTGTGGGCCAGATCAACCATTTTCTCCAATCAGGATTTGTTCTGTTGAGTTGTAGTATGGTGTCAACTGTAATCGCTGCCTGTGTATTGTTATCACTTGCAGGTGTTGGTACAGAAGGATTTTTCATGTCTTTGATCTTGGCTAACCCAAGGCAAGACGTTTGTTGGACCGTGTCATTCAAAAACATTATTTGTTGAGGGATGATACAGGCTCTAAATAAAGCTTCTATCACCTGCACTTGCCAATCTTTAGTACCCCAGACAGATTTTGTGTCTATTGTGTCTTTCCATAAGTCGAAACCCTGTCTAGACAGTTGGGCAATAAAAGCTGCAGAGTAAATCTGTTTTGTATTTGTTAACATAATTTTCAGTCCTGTTTTGTTTACATTTTTATAGTAAAACGTTTCTGGATCAGATGTATTGTATCCTGAAAAATATGGAATCTTTTTAGCAAATGTTTTTGAACTACCTTTTGGTGGTGTAGGACAATGCTCCCATTGGTTAAACATAAACACATTTCTAGGTGTTGCAGATTTATGCAAAAAATGATGACCATAGTGGTTATAGCAATACAGCTGTTCATAGTCTGATGAACCCTCTAAATATTCATTATTTGAAAATGCAGCAGATTTTTCTAGGTCAAACATCATATTGTTTACAGTTTCAAAGTCCCAATCATCAGAAAAGGTACTGGATGAAACAAAATCACTTAGTGAGATCTTAAATAAATGTGGAATGTTTAAATGTTCCGTCGGGCCAAAAATATCAAAATCTGTTCTGTCCCACACTATACCATCCTGTATAGGAACGGCTGTGATGTTCACTGCAGACAAGTCTCTTGTTTCACGATGGGATGATTTGTGAGGTTTTAAAAGTAAGTTCACTTCTTTTCTTTCAATGTCCAAATGTATGTATCTCCCATTTATAAGCACGCTCATAGTCATAACCAAAGCTAGCCACAGCAGGAAGAAAAATATTCCAGAAATAACCCAAAGTTCAATCCATGGTGAAACTAGATAAGTCTTTTTCAAAAAATGCAAAAAGTCTTGTACTTGCTGTTTAAAAGTTTTTGATGCTGGCGACGTCTCGGGTTCACTTGGATCCTCAGAAAACATATCAAAGTTAATGAAGTAGCTAGAAGCAGTTCTGTCAATTGTTGGAATTGCATCAGGATTTGTAGAAATCGCTGGGACCAGTTGATCACTTGTTACATTGGTGTAGACAGGTGTATTTGGACGAACTATTACTTGTGTTTCAAGAGGGATGAGTTCCATAGCATTGTTGCTCAGTCCTTCATCTGTTACTGCTGAAGTCTCGATGGTTATCAGTCTTTTAGTCTGAACCTCTTGGATAGTAGCGAGAGGAGTGTGTCTGCTACTAGGTCGGAGTCCACGAGGCCTACTATTTAGTATTGGCCACATACTGTGGTTTGATGAGGTCGATGGACACAAATCTTTTCTCCTTTGTTCCAGCAAGGGGCGGCAGAAGTACTGTTCTTGTTCCGTGTATGGCTAGGACAGGTACTGGTTGTCTGTATGAAGGTCCAAATTCCTTCTTGTCCGCAATTTTCTCTCTGACTAGATCCCCAACTTTTGGAATTCAGACAGGCCTTGCTGGGACCGCCTGTTTTTCCCCAGTGGTGGTTGGCTGCAGGAATACGTTGCTTTGTTTTGTTCTTAGTTCGTTTAAGTCCTGTAAAACAGCCAAACGATCTTTGATATCAAAGGGTTTATTTTCCACCACTGTGCCACTGCTTTCCAGATCTGGCACCCACATTCTTGTCCCAAACAGGACCTCATATGGAGTGACCCCCCCTAGAGAACTTCTTGGCAAGTTGTTTAATGAGCATTGGACCCCATATAGATGTCTGACCCACCCATCACCCGAACCTAATACCCTAGCTGTTATAGACTGCTTTATGTCCCGGTTTTTCCTTTCCACAACAGAATTTCCCTCAGGATGAAACGGAGAGGAGTACCGCAATGCAACGCCCAGACTGGCCATGGCGTCTTTGTAAGCCCGAGAGCTAAACGCAGGGCCCTGGTCAGAATGTTGCGTGCCTATTGCGTATGTGCTGATAAAGACTCGCAATTCTTTGATAACAGTTCGAGCGTCAGCCGAGCGCTGAGGCCATATCCATAGGAACCTTGACTTAGTATTTGTGGGATTGCACTTGTCCATGAGGACGCCTGTGCATAGATAGTCTAATGCTGTCTAACAATGGTGTCTGTACTGTGCAGCTACATTCGTAGCATGGTGTCTGGTGGCTTTCTCGCTGTAATTTACAGTCTAAGCAGTTGTTGATGAATATGTGTATTTCTGTATTCATCCCAGGCCACCAGTACATCTCTTTTAATGTCAATATCGTTTTAGAGATCCCGTGATGTGACAGACCCTCCCCCAAATGTGTTTCATAAATCAAAGCTGCTCTACGTTCCATGTTTGGAATTACCCTATCCCCCACTCCAGGGATTCGAGCAAAAGGAACGTTGTTCGCATCAATTACATAAGAGTACTTGAGTGGAAACCTTATTGGTAATGCTGCACCACTGCCTTTGCTCATAGCATTGACAGCCAACATTATCTCACTGTCTATTTTCGTTTTTGAACGAGTGATCGCAGCTACGGAAGCCGTCTGAACAGCCCCCTTTGCGGCTTCATCAGCCAATGAATTCCCTGCAACGTGAACGCCATCACGTTGATGACTCAGTGTATGGATCACGTGAGCCTTTGGAAGTTCGCTTTTTAACTGAACTACTTGTTCCCAAAGCGTTTTATGCTTTATTGTGCCACCTTTTGCATCTTTGAACCCGTTTTCAAGCGAAGTTTGTATATATTCATTATACGACTGTACACAGTAGAAAGAATCGCACACTATTAGTGTGGGGAATTCTCGATCTGTACTTTCAAGTGCCAGTTTGAATGCTTGTAGTTCAGCTCGCTGAGCTGTGCAATCTCCTAGAGACTGGGTTTTTGTGACCATAGGTCTGAAGTTGCCATCGCGCATGCGACCTTTAACGATTGCGCACGCTGCACTGTAAGCTTGCTTACTCCCTGTTGCGGGATGTGCGTATCCGGCAGTGTAAATTATGAATTCGTACTGATCGAGAGGCAGAATCTCAGTAGGCAGAGGACATTCATGTTCATATTGCAGGAACACTTGTGTTTTTAGATCGGGATCAAAAACATATTCAACATCTGTTGCAGCAAGAGAATTAACCCATTGTATCCATCTAGGATGTAATGCTTTAGCATTTGGAATGCTCGCTTTTGTTACCGCCTCTAAGGCCTGGAACAGGGGTTACGACAATAATGCGTTTCCCTTGGGCTAGAGCTCTTTCTTTTGCTACAGCGGTTTGAACTGCTGTCCGAAATTTTTCTGTTGAAGCGAAGCGCATTTCTGCTTGTGTATACAAATGTGATTTGTATGCAATTGGTACTTTTTCACCCTCATTAAATGTTAAGTAGGTGAATCCGCATTGACCCGAAATTATTCGGATCACTAAGTTGCGTTGACTTACGCGTGTTTGTAAGTGATTTGTTGCTAACATGTTAGCCTGGAGTGAACGCAAGATTTCTGTGTGTTCTTGTGTCCAATGTTTGATTGAAAAATCAGGTTTGATTAATGCCTAGAGAGGTTTAACCCTTTCTGCGTAATTTAGAATGTAAGTTCTTCCAAAATTTAGGAAACCCAGGATGGATTGTAAATTTTTCAGCGTTTTAGGAGGTTGAAGCAGCGCACACCTTTCTAAAAAGTTGGCTGCCAAGCTCTTGCCTTCACTTGAAAGCTCATATCCTAGAAACAGGACATTGAGATGGGCAATTCTGGACCTTTTGAAGTTGAATTTGTAGCCCTCAGAGGCGAAGCCCAGTATAATGGTGCTCACCCTGTTCAAGTGTTTGTCCAGGTCATCGTCCGTCAGATAGATGTCATCGACATATGACAATGCCTCATTATCATAAATTTATAGTAACTCCGTTACCCTCGCTGAGAATAACCCGGGCTGTTCTTGAACCCTTGTGGGAGTCGACAAAATTGACGCTGGGTCCCCATTATTGAGAAAGCTGTTAAGTACCTGCTTCCAGGTGCTATGTTTTGACAAAAGAAACCATTTGAGATATCCAATGTGGTTTTGTATTTTTACGCACCATGTTATTCATTAATGCTGTACTATGTGCATTTTGCACTGCAAATGTTTTTGAACAAGTGTTTAACTGTCTGTAATCCAAAAATAGATGATAGGTATTGTCTGGTTTGGAGACAGGAAACAAAGGATTGTTCATTGAAGAGGTGCATGTTTCAATCATCCCCTGGTATTCAAGTTGATCTAAGATCTCCCTGACCTGTTTTTTAGCTTCTTGCTTTATTGGGTACTGCCTTTGTGCAGTAGGTTCATTTTTCAGATGTATTTTATGGTGAGGTGAATCCTCATCCCATCCTACATGATTTTTGTATAATGCTGGGGCCTGGGCAACTGCCCATTTCCTGGCATAAGTATATTTTAGGTGAATTGGAATATGGTTGGAGAAGGCAGGCATAATAATGTCCTCGCCATGTGGGCACTCCCTGACAAATTGTGGTGGCCAGTCTTTTTCTGCTAGAAGTATGTCATAGCCCCTTGAAAGTTTTTCCCAAAAAAGTGCTTTCACCTGTCTAGGTATGTCTCCCTCCATCCGGAGTGTTATTTCATATAACTTTTGTGGAGCACTAACCCTGGTGTCTACAGTCTCAACTGTAATGTACTCATTCAAGTCCACTATCTCCAGAAGTTCCTTCAGGTTCTGGCAAGCTATTGTGACTTCTGCTGCACTGTCCAGCATTGTCTGAGCCCATTCTCCGTTCTTGAGTTGTGTTCCCAGTATCCTCGGCATGTCTGACCTTCAGACCTGCTACCTTCTTCTTTGAGAATTAAGGTTGTGATTTATTTTTCGGAACGTGTTTGTCGTCTTTCGATTTCATGCGTTCTTCTCTATGTTCTGACCGTCCTCTTCTTTCCGATATCTGTGACGAGATCTGAAAGGTACGAGAGGAACCTGTATCAGTATCTTGATACCTGTCAGGCTTTTTCAAATTATCCCTATTCCTGAGGTTATACCTCCTTTCAGAGGGCTCCTTTTGAGGAGACCTACCTCAGGATTGAGAACGTTTCTCGTTTGAATTATGTTTATTAGTTTCCCACTTCTATTTAGAAGATGTAGGAGTTTGTTTAATAGAGTCCTTCTCAGGACTTTCAGATAGTTTTGGCTTCAATGGTCTTCCACCCAAACTATCTCTGCCTAATTCTGCATATGATTGCTCTATTATTCTGGGTAGTTCAGTTTGATGTTCTGTAACATCAAATCCCCTTAATCGTTGGCGGATCGCCACTGCTGCTGCCTCCTCTTTAATATTAGATAATATTATTGTTGAGACCTGGTTGAAATTTTTCAGTAATTTCATACCTAAATTTAGAGCAGGCTCTGCCCCGTATTCGTTTTGAATTTGTTTAGGACATCTGGTATTACTGCAATTGATGGAATACCATGTGTTTTAGTATAGATGGCAGCAAAGACTGAGCCCCAAGTGGTACAGTCTTCCAGTTGTGGTGTGATCCCCATCGGTAAACAGATGGTTAGGATTCTGTGTTTCTCATACGGGCTAGTATTTGGAAATACTGCTTCGATTTGAGTAATTTTTTGAGCTATCCAAAATGGAATTTCCTCACGTTTTGTGGGTATTTTACCCATGACTGCGTATAGAGTCTGTGGTGTAATTTTTAGTGTATTCCCCGGTTGAGGAGTTTGATTTGGAAGTGTCAATGGTGGTTGGACTGTGAAAGTCTGCATGACATATTGGACTAGTTGTCTGTAGATTTTTATTAACTCTTGTATTTGAGTAAGTAATTCCTCATCTTTCATTATATCCAGTTCGGGATGAGGAGTGTAGCCGGCTAGTATTGGCCATGTTGCTCCTGGTCTACCTAGTGGACCGAGCCTGGTAATGTTTCTGTGATGTTTTAGGGCGCCTTTAAACCAGAGCTGATGCTCCTGGTATGTTAGTGGAATTTCAATATCCTCGAAAGGAATATATTCCTCTGGTGGATCATCTTCTTTGTAGAAGTGAAACAGTCTTGCTACTGAATTTGATTCAGGAAATATGACCCATGAATAGAAAACCTCTGTCTGAAAGGATTCGTGTGCCTCTATCACGAAAACTGCTCTACCTCCTCTTGGGGGTAGGCCGTGTTTTATATGTTTTAGAGTGATGGCTCTTCTTAAGTTTGGATTGATGTCTATGACACCCTCCTCGTTTTCAATAAAACCTGTGATGTTATAAGCTGTTAAAGCTGGTTGACCTGCAACGTCACCGTTGTCGGAGTCAGGCATTTTGTTTATTGAAAAATGTAGAACAAGTTTCAAGGAAACAAAAAGATAAGGTGCACAATATTTTGGAACACTGTATCCTTCAACGTTGAACAAACCAAACAACTAATATATAGGGTGCTTCCCTATTTAGTTATGGCGGATATTTAACCCTACCCACTCCGGACGTCTTATGGAGTATGTGAGTAGGGGTCTCTGAGAAAAGCATGACTGAGTTACTCAGTATCTAGCGTTAAATTACTGCTTTACCAAACCGTTGGGCGCCATGTAGTATAGTTCCTATTTCCCTAATAGGCTCTGCGCATTGGAATGATATAACCTATAGGTTTGACATAGGACTAAGGTCGGTATGTCCCTATCGATTATATTAAACTTAATTACCTGTGCCAGCTAGCTCAGAGGCCACTAGAAACTCCTTGAGAACAAGAAGGGAGTAGTTTCTGGCAACCGAAAAACATGACAACTTTGTTTCCCTTTAGAAGCGGAACACGTCTCAGAATCGTGGAAACAATAGATAACAGTTTCACTCATTCAATCGTGCATGCTTAGTTTCTACAGAGTTACACAGAAAGGAAAGACGGGCGTTTCAATAAAAAGGGTTTTATTGAACAGTCTTGTTTCTCGTGTAAGAGATATGTGCTGTTATGATCACAAGACAGGATGCAAGATAAATAATGTACAGCGTAAGCAGTAGAAATAAATAATACTGTGCTAGCATTATCTTTTAGCATATATTCACGTACATAAATAACATGAGCTAAAAATGCGGGTACTCATACGATGCGTCTCTAAGCTAGTTCTACCCCAGTGTACGTAACCTACTCTAGGTGTAGGGAAGAGTAGAAGTAGGTAGAGTATTCTCTAGTATGGTAGACTAAGAGTATGTTAAGTCTAGTATGGCAAGAGTCCCTCTAGGATCTAGTCGGCTCCATACCTTGAGAATGAGAGAGGTGGGAATCTCCTGCCGGATCTTGGAACTCTAACACCCCGCGAAGGGAGTCAGAACACTGGAAGCTGGATTCGTCTGCGTGCAGGAATGACAGCGTCTTCTCAGTGCGTCAGGCCGGGATACGGGCTCCTCTGAAGTCGAGGTCTCCTCTAACTTGCTTGGGCAAGGGAAGGTATATTTATACCTGGTAGGTGTCGTGGAATGTTAGCATTGACGTGAAGTCGGACAGAGGAAGACGTCAGGAATGAACCCTTAAGGTATAACGGTTCATACATAATAGATGAGTTCTTGGAGAAATCAATAGTCCTGTGCTAGGGGAACTCCCGAAGCTTAAGGGTCTGGTTTCTAAGAACTCGTTGTGACGTTAGGGTGGACGGATGTCGGTGACCATGCCTGTATTTGGAGTGCACGGTTAATGCCTAAATAAGGACTGGGATTCTATGCCTATATAAGGGCAAGGCGAATTGTGCCTATATAAGGACATGATTCAGGAGAACCTATATACGGACCCCTGAAGTGGAATACAAAACAGGCCCATTTAATTTACAGGCCCTGGGTATAGGTGGTTTAACTTCACTAGGGTCTTACAAGTACATTAAATGTGCCAACATGGTGTAAGACAATTTTACCATGTTTAAAGAAGAGAACACACATCTTTTAGCACTGGTCAGCAGCAGTAAAGGGCACAGGCTAACAAAGACGAGATCAGCACTGAAGGAAAATGAAAGTAAAATGTCTGGGGGGAGACCACCCTAAGGCAAACAGGTCTAACACCTGTACCTCGGGTAATTTGCTGACTGCCTGTAACATTTCATGCAGATTCATAACACAACAACAAAGCTATTAATGAATCAAAATGTTGCAGCCCTCCCTTGATGCATTGTCATAAAACTTCACCTACCAATAGAAAATGAATCCTTCTAAATGTACAACAAATATGGTACAGGCTTGTCAACAAATTGTGAAAGTTATCAATAAGTGAACACTTTTTTTAACCCCTCTTTCTAACTCCAAACTTGAATACACTAAGATCAACATACGAAGGGCATTAATACAAGTTGCCCGAAGTGGTATCTCGGGGGAAACCACTTCAGGCAACTTTGATATTCCCAGTGTCTATAGGACTGGATCTGGAATTATTGGGTTAGTTAACTCCAGACATCATAATTTAGCAACTACTGAAAGAGGGTGCAATGAGTTAATATTTATTTCTCAAAAAAATAACACACTGTATGTGGGCTGCAGTATACAAAACACATAAAAAGTACAAGTTGCCTGAAGGTGTATCCCGGGAGAAACCACTTCAGAAAACTTGGAGTTTCCCAGCGTCTCTAGGATGAAGGTCCAGCTTCTCAAAGGTTTAGCATTGCGCAACTTTTTTAATGCAAACCCAATGCTAAACCTGCCATGTATTAACAAACCAAAGCAAATTGGTATTTACTTTGGTTTGTATGGAAACATAACGCAAAGCAGGCATAACACTGCTTTGCATTACTTTGCATCAAGGTGGCGTTACATGGGTGGTACATGGGCGTTCCCATGCTTTTTGATGGTAAACCCTATTGACTAGCATTGGTAGACAGTGTTTAGCACCAAAAATGAACGCCACTGGAAAGCAGGCGTTAAAAGGAGAAATGTTGTCATTTCTCTTTGCTTTTCTGACTTTGCGTATGTGCTACACTGCGCAGCACACATACAAAGAAGAAAAAGCTTTAAAGTGTGCCTGAGCATAGTAATTTGTACTGGAAGGGTACCCTTCCAGTACAAAACCTATGGTAGACTCAGGCACGCACCCTAGCGCTATGGCGCTAAGGTGTGTGTCTGGCGAACGGCAGCTAAAATCAGTGCCGGTGCGGCTTGATAATTCTGGAGTAATGCAACGCAAAACAGCACAAATTGCTGCATTGAGTTACTCTGGCCCAGGGAGGCATTTCATGGATGGGGTGTGGGTGTTCCCATGCAACACCTATGGATTTTGAGGCATTCCCAGATTTACCACTACTGGTAGACCTGGGAATGCTCCAAAACTGCTAGGTATCCCCACCCAAGGAGGCTCAACGTGAAGAAATACCTTCATTTCTCCTCATTCTTTCCTCTTTCTATGTGTGCTGCCTTCTGCAGCACACACAGAAAGAGGAAAATGCCTTAGGTGATTGTTTTTGTGCAGGAAGGTGTCCCTTCCTGCACAAAAACAATCTGGTTTACTATGCAGGCTCCCTTGGACCATGGTGCAAGAGGGCCTGCATTTGTGCTAGGCAGCAAATGGTGCACCAGCACTGGGAAATACAGTGCATTCCTGCCCTTTCCCTGTCATGCAGGGCCACAAGGTGGCTTGCTGAACTGCCTCAAATATTGATAAATATGTCCAAGAGTGTTTACTTTGCAGTGATATGTTACTCTAGAGGCTGTTTTTTGCAAAACCCATTATTGACCCTGTTTACTGGAAAAAAGTGTCTGAAGAGAGCTTACTTCCTTACTAACGTTTTTACATCCATTCATGAGTCTTTTGACACTAGAGAGGCTGCTCTTTGTGAATGCAATCATAGACCTTGATCCCTCAGAGAAAATATATTTGCACTGGGATGAGTTCCTCACTAAACTCTTTAACACTCAGGTTTCACCTTTTAGAGAAGTGTTAGTAGAGAGATCATGTTGTCATTAAACTGAAGCATTCATGCTGTAAAGAATTATATGGGATAGACTCAGGGCATAGGGCAGCACAAGTCTTTTTGCTGCGCTGCCATACGCCAAATCGAAAGGGCAGGAATGTACCATATTTACGAGATATGGTGCATTCCTGTCCTTTCAGCCGGCGCGCAATTTAGTGCCTAGCCCCAATGCAAGCATCCTTTTACCATGGTGAAAGAGTGTCTGCAATGTTGGATCAATTGTTTTTGTGCAAGAAGAGACACCATCCTACACAAAAACAATTCATAGAGGCTTTCCCCTCTTTCTTTGTGTGCTCTATTCTGCAGAGGAAAAAAGAGAACTAATAAAGTTATTTCTCCTCGTTACGCTTCCCCTGGTGAGGCGTACGGTTTTGATGCATTCCCAGATTTACAGATACTTGTAAATCTGGGAATGCGTCAAAACAAAAGTGTGCTGGGTGGTAACGCCCGCCACAACGTCCATGGAACACCTCCCTGACACAGTGTAAGGCAACGTAACGACTTGTGCTGCTTTGCCTTACATCATATCTACGATGCAATTAAAAGCCATGCAAAGTGGCTTTGCTTGGACTTGTAGATGTAGGTCTTCACTCAACTGTGTGCAACTGTAGCGTCATAAAAAGAGATGCACCGGCGGCGCAATGGGCTTGTAAATAAGCCCCCCAGCGTTTACCCTGCAGAGGTGTTAGCTGAGAGGATATGTTCTCTCAAAGCTGAACCATTCACTTTGTATGGAGTTATATGAGAAAAAGTCAGCCTTTCATCAAACTCTACCATACACGGGGCATATTTACAAGCCCCTGTCGCCACCACAACCTCACTTTTCTCGACGTTGTGGTGGAGATAGGTGCTTCACCTCATTCACAAAGCGGCGTTCAGCCACTTAAAGTAGCTTATCGCCGCATTGTGAATAAGGCACCCTTTCATCCTATACTGAGGGTGGAAGGGGCGGACAATGGGTGTTGTGGTGGGAGTTCCACAGCAGCATCCATTGATTTTGACGCTGTCCCATATTTACAAGGGTGGTGTAAATATGGGGCAGCGCCAAACTTAAGACCAAGGAAAACCTGGTCTTACCCTGGTGCAACAAGGAGAATGTTTCATTTCTCCTCGTTTTTGCTGTTTCTATGTGTGCTGGGTTGTGCAGCACACATCGAAACAGCAAAATGCCATTGATTGTTAATGTGCAGGAAAGTCTCCCTTCCTTCACATAAGCAATCATTAAACAAAATGACGTTTCGCAACTTCTATGTGTGCTGCATTAAGCAGCACGCATAGAAGTTTCAAAACGCCATTTCAGATTATGTGCAGGAAGGGACACCTTCCTGCACATAAACAATCATTCCCCTCAATGCTGGAACCCTTGCACTATGGTGCAATGGTGCCTGCGTTAGTGCTAGGCAGGTAAATTAGCACCAGTGCTGGGGGAGACGCAAGGCTGAACCGTATTCTTGTAAATATGGTGCAGTCCTGCATTTCTGAAGTGGCGGAGCACGGCGTTAAGTCAAGTAGGCTAACGCCGCACTCCGCCACTTCCTTGTAAATATGCCCCACAATCTGCACCCTGTTGATGTGTGCAAGCAAAGGGCGTAGTGTTTCTCAAAAACCTTGTCCACAGACCCTTTACTCTGAAGATGTCAGTAGAGATCCTGCTGTTTGTAAACCCATTCATACTGTTTGCTCAGAGAAAAGGTGTTTGTAGAGGGGTGAGTTACTCTCCAACAGGCTCATTTTACAAGCCAGTGCTCCACCAGAACATCACTTTTAATGATGTTCGAGCAGCGCACATTGCAGGGCCATATCCACTAGCCCACTTAAAGCCACCCTTCGGGGCTTTTTATGGCCTTGTATATATGGAGTGGGGCAACACAGGGCAAGTTGCTGCTTTGCCTCACACTGCGATAGGAAGGCATGCCATGGGCGTTTCAGTGGGTGTTCTCACGTAACACCCTTGGCATTTGACACATTTTCAGATTTACAAAATACTTTAAACCTAGGAACGCATCAAAAGCCTATGCCTCCCAAGGGATGGCGTAATGGTTGTTTTTGTGAAGGAAGGGGCCCCTTCCTGCATAAAAAAACCCTGATTTCAACGCAGACACACTTCCGCCATGGTGCAAGGATGCCTGCGTTGGCACACAGTAGCCATTTGAGCACAGTCAAGGAGGACAGGAATGTGCCGTATTCCATAGATATGGCGCATTCTTGCCCTTTTATTTTTGATGTAAGACAGCGCGGCAGGAAGGCTTGCAGCGCTGCCCTACGCCCAATATAAGTAAATGAGGCCATAAAGTCTTTAACATCCAGCCTTTACCCTGTACAAAGGTGTCTGTAGAGAGGGAATGTTTTCATAAAACTGAACCAATCACTCTGTATAGAATTGTATAAGAAAGATTTACTATACCATACTCAGAATATATTTACGATGGGTTTCATTAACAATCCCCATACGGCACATTTGCGCCGCCGGAGGATCCCTTTTGTGACACTCCAGAGGCGCAAACTTGAACATCATATTTACGAGGTCAAACAAAGCCCCTTTGTGTGGCTTTGAATGACCTCCTAAATATGGAGTAAGGTAAAGTAGGGCAAGTTGCTGGGTTGCCTTACTCTGCACCAAGGAGGCGTTCAATGGGTGTTGCGGTGGGTGTTCCCACACATCACACATGGGTTTTGATGATGCCCCAGATTTACAAGAACTTGTAAACCTGGTGATGTGACAAAGCCTTACGCCTGCCCAGCGGAGGTACAACGAGGATAAATATCACTCTTTCTCCCTGTTTCTTCTTTCCATGTTGGCTGCGTTCTGCAGCACACATAGGAAGAGGAAAACACCTCTCAGAATTCTTTTTGTGCAGGAAGGTGTCCCTTCCTGCACAAAAGCAATCCTGCCTACAATGCAAGCACCATTACAATGTGACGCAAAGTTGCCTACATTGGCGCTAGGCAGCTAATTGTGCACCAGCTCAGAGGAACAGGGATTCGTCGTTTTGCCATAAATACAGTGCATCCCTGCATTTTCCTTATGGCGCATTAAGCTGGCTGGCGGCGCCGCATTGCATTAGTTTCTTGTAAATAAGCCTCTAAGATTTTACACCATGTTTGAGTCACAAAAGTGATGCAAATCAACGCAGAATCTTTTTTTACCTGTATACTTTCCAGTTCAAAACCTGTTTTGCTCTGGAAAATCACTTGAAAGTAAAGCAAGGCAGCGCATAGCCCTGCTTTGCATTATTTAACACCAAGGGGCCTTCCATGGGTGGTGCATAGGCGTTCCCATGCAACCACCCAAGGTTTTTGATGCAAAACCCTATTTACTTAAAAAAGTTGACAGGGTTTTGCAGCAAAACGCTGGGCCCAGTTCAAAGAAACGCTATGAAGGAGAAATGCATTTATTTCTCCTTTCTTTTCAGACTTTGCACATGTGCTGCACTGTACAGCACATATACAATGTGGCAAAAGGTTCAAAGTTAGTCTAAGTATAGTATTTTGTACTGGAAGGGGATATTTCCAGTACAAAACCTATGCTAGACTCACAGAGACATCCTTGCACTATGGAGCAAAGGTGTGTCCGTGGTGCACGACAGCACATTTCTCTGCCGGCACTAAGGAAAGGGGAGGAGGCTGCCCTGTTTCTGTATATATGGCACTCTCCTTCTACGCAGCGCAGCATTTGTGGCGGCTGCACTGCGCGATAATCTAGTAAATCTGGGCCTCAATCAGCAGTCTGTTAAAATATGGTAGCACAGGGTCTAGTGTTTCTCTAAAACCTTGTGCACTGAGGGGTATATTTACTAACATTTAGCACCATGTTTGTGTCACAAAAGTTACGGAAATTGACACAATATCTTCTTTTCCTTTTCACTTTCCAGCGTTAAAAATGTTTAGCCCTGGGAAACCTCTTGAAAGTAACCCAAAGCAGCGTATAGTGCTGCCTTGCATTACTAGGGGGCATTTTATGGGTGGTGCATGCGTGTTCCCATGCAACCACCCAAGGTTTTTGACTTCAAGCTCTAATTACTTAAAAAAGTGGACATGCTTTCATTTCTCCTTATTTCTCCTTCCTTTTCTGACTTTGTATGTGTGCTGCACCTTACAGTACACATACAAAGAGGGAAATGTTTAAAGTCATTCTAAAAAATAGTATTTTGTACTGGAAGGGTATCCTTTCAGTACAAAACCTATGCTAGACTCACGGATACACCCTTGCTCTATGGCACAAAGGTATGTCCGAGGCGCACGGCAGCACATTTCAGTGCTGGCTCTAGGGAGAGGAGAGAAGAGTGACATATTTCTGTAAATATTTTGCTTAAATCTGTGTTAATAATTTTTTAATGAACAGAGCAGACATTTACATCACAGGTCGCAGTTTGTTTAGGTTGCATCGGTTCTTTACATCATAGTAAATGTAGATGTTTGTACAAAGCTAGTTTGTGCAAAATATTAACATTGTACACATTAGGTATTCTGCTACTATATCTTGCTGCGTACAGCCCGTTTGGTCCCCTAATCCCTGGCATCAGTGGGGGTCAGCCATTAGGGGCATTCCATCTGCACTGCACTGGTGTGTGAACTGTGAATCAGTCTTTCAACTCGTGAAGTGGGTGATAACGTGTGGGACAATGCAAACAAAACTAGGGCAGTGGTGTTGTTTATCTAGACCTAGAGCAGCCCCCGATCCCCACCTCATTAGGCGCGCACCGCCTCTTCGTCTCAATCTGCAAGCGCACAAGACTATGACTATATCAGGTGTTGTCCGATTGTATTTCTGCTGGCAGTCCCTCTACCACGCTCTGTTAAAGATTGCAGGAATCGCTGTTAGCATGAGCTGAAAGCCATTTTGTACTTGGCAGCCATTTTAGTTAGCCATGTGCTCGCCATGTGCTTTCTCCCTCTTCCAGAGTCTTGCACATGCTCAGAGAGGCCTAGCTGGTAGAATGCACCTGCTCCTAGTATAGAACTGTCAGGCTATTCTTACTCATGTAAGCAGTTTAGTCTCCCTCCCACTTTGTGGAGCAAGCAAATTTTGTATACCCATATTAGTCAATAAGCATGCTTGTATGTGCTAGGACCTCCCTTGATTTTATGCTGACTATGTAACAAATACATATATAAGGACCCTGTTCTCTGCACTCATTAGAATGCCTCCTACAGTGGCCTGCGGGTACCGTAAGATGCAATCTCCCTCATCTGAGGTTAATAAAACATGTTTTTTGATATTACAGCTTCTGTGCCAATCTCTTCTTTGTTGGTCTTAAGGACCAGATGTATCAGTGAACCCCTAAGAAGGTTTTTATTTCTACAAATGGCGCCCGAATAGGGACCTCATCGGTGCAGCGGCTATCCAAGGGAGTGGTCTTGAAGGGAGACAAGAATCTACTGAGGAGTACAGGACAGGAATCTACTGAGGAGGTACCCTGCGCACGGAGATTGTTTGTCTTCCAGCCCAGTATATTTCTGGTCTTCCTGATCTGATCCTCCAAGTGTTTGCCGCTCCCGACTGAGAACTTCTTTGGCGTGAGTATTTTAAAACGACCGTTAGGTCACTCAGAACTTGGCAGTTGGAACCTGGACACCATTTGATTGGTAAGAGCCGTTTTGCGGCACTTGCTGTTGGTTTGATGCCTTTGATTGGTAAGGTAGTTTTAGTAACACTTACTGTGGCTTTGTTTGTATGATTGGCCAATTTTGGAATTTGTTTTGTAAGTTATATATGCATTGCAATTCATATAGGCAGGTAATGAGGAGATTTTTCTCTAACTTTGAAAACTTGAACGGCACACATTGTGTTAAGTGTCACTTGGAGTATAATATTATATATGCTATAATATTTTTGGCATGCCTGCTTCTAGCACACTTTGTTGAAAGTGTTGCTGTTTTGGAGGTACCGATATGGATTTAGTAAGTACTCAGCTGACTCCCCTCAGAGGGGATACCTAAATAGGTTTACGTATAGTAAAAAGATATTTCTTCCTTGGTGACTAAGTACCCCATGGAACTAAATATGTACATAAAACGGATCCGGATCTGCGCACTTAGTAACATTCATAAGTGGTGATATGCAGAGCGCTTTTTGAGTGTTCTACCAGCCAAAACTGGCGAATTTGGTGTATTTTGGCTTCTTGACCATGGAACAGTTTTTTGGGCTACTTGTGAGAGCTCTTCTTGTAAATATGACTTACAATTAGTATTTACAAATAGGTTGGTCTTGCGTACACTTTGTAAGCAGTCCTAAGTGTTGATTTGTGGGTTAAATGTGTGTTTAAATGTCTATGTGGGGTTTGTGGTTTGACATTGGTAATACTTGTGTGAGTACTCTTTGTGAAAGAATGTCTAGCTTTAAGCGCTGTGTTGTGTACTCTGCGTGTATGACCCCCTTCTGTAACTGTCTGAATGAGCTCAATGAGTTTGTTTATGTTTTTTTGCTGTCATCATTCTGTTATGCAAAATGTAATTTAGTTACTTACATATTAAATAAAAATCCAGAAATGAATTATATAACATACGCTAAACAGCTGCATGTTACTATTAAATTGACAGAGTACGACACTATACATGTGTGCAAATTGCCACAATGCTAAAGATAAAATTAGAATTCGTATTCAATAGGATTAAAATAGGCCTCATACAGAGGAAAAAAACGAAATTATGTGTTTTGTAATCAATAGACTAAAATACACGTTACAGCATTTTCCTTAAATACATTGTATTAGACATTAAAAGGCATGCACATCATATGAGTGAATTTGGTCGTTGCTGAACTAAATACACATTATAGAAAGATAGATTTGACTGCATTGAAATGCCTCAGTTTTTAAATAGACTGTGACATGCTTTTCTTTCAGCACCCGAGGAAAAAGCTTTCCAACAGCTGTGTTTAAACTGACTAACTGAAAAGAAACTGTTTGACACAGCAAATGGGGATTTAACTCTGTCAGGGTATTTCAAATAATAAAGGGGTTTTTCCTGAGAAAGGCGTGAAAATTCGACGCCTGCTGACAAACAACAGCTGCATAAATAGCATATGGCTATTCCTGATCACGGCCACAGACAGGAATGCTGAGTCAGCGAAATTTTAAGTCCGTGTAAAACTGGTATAAGGGCCTGCATTATTTTAAAAGTTTCAAAAAACCAGTTTCATTATTTTGGATAACAGAGAACAAAATTGAAAGTAGGGATTTCCTTTCTTAATGCCTTCTTTACATAAGTACATCTGTGGTTCTGATGTTAAATGATAACTGTCCTTTTAAAAAGTGGCGCAGACTTTTCCTGTTTCAAGTAAGGCTTCTGTGCTTAGGGTTATGAATGAATGTGTTTAAATATGATAGGCTACGAATGAAGCTTGCTTTTCAAATGTGGAATCATCAAAATGGTTGGTTTTGATTAAAATAAATCAAATTAATTATATGAAAAAAATATATTGTTAAACATAAATGCTTTAAATTCGTTTTTTCATCTTTATAAAGCCTAATCATCATACTGTGAATTCCTAGTATCAAAGTTGAATTTAAGCAGTGCTGTACCGCATTAGCAGGAACCTTAAAATGTGAAATGTCACTTTACCCAGCCGTACAAAACTCATTTTTATAAGGGTATATCTTATACATTTCTGATTTCCCATTCCTGGGCTATCTAGAGAACACTCTGGGGTTCCTATTATGCAAAAATATTGTAGGATATTCATTTTTAAGTGCCCCTACCACCAAAGTCGAAATTGAGCTAAATTCACAATTTTACAAGCAGTTCTACCACTCAAGGCAGTTTTAACGTGCTCTCAGGCTTCCATAAAGTATATGCAAGTATAAAACAAACAGCTGACCTACTGCACCCAACATACTGTACATAAATGAAAATAAGTATACAGAAACCAGCAGACGTTATTATCCTACCTTTAAATTGCTGGCAAACACACCGGACAGGACTGCCTTTTAGCTGTGATTCTCCAGAGTTGCTTTGCATTACGAAAACCGCATGGCAAGCCTTGCACAAACAAAATGAACAGCTGCTGAACGGGTCAAAGGTCGGAGTTCTGCATTTAGCAACTTAGCAGGGTGAAGGGTAATGTTTGCTGGGACACTTCGACCTTCGAAAAGTTTTTGAAAGACGAGATGATAGCGCAAAGAGAGAAAGAGAAGCTTTGCTTCCTATTTTTGGCAAACACACGTTTAGCGCAGTCGTATGAAACGAAGGAAAACAGCCCTCAGTTGAGCATTGATCTGCCAGGTATATAAAATAATGGTTTTAGTTTAAAGAATACTGTGTAGGGGCTACGATAAGGAGGAAATGGATTTTAGTTTACATTCATGCGCCCTCATGTTAATCTAGTACAATTGCTCAAGGTATTGATACATTTGTTGCTGACGCTTTCTACAGTACTCGATGTGCTTGAATCAGAGAATAGACACTTTCTAAGATATCTCCTACAAGTTTGTTTGTGCCCAGTTGCTACAAATAGGGGTTGAAAGTGTTGACAGAAGTAAAACCTGTTTCAGGTTTTCCTACTGTCAAAATGGGGGAAGGAGGCTAGCTCCTCTACAAATTAAGGGTAGGCAAAATTATGTTTTCTCTCTTCTTTTTCTCACTTTTTTTTGAGTCTGTCTAAGCTGTCTAGGAAATGGCCATGTGATAGTTATTGGCTATTCTGTAATACTGTTTTAAAATTGTTAGAATTAATAAAAAGATGAAACACATAAGCTATGTTACTGCCCATCCTGTATGAAAGAATGAGTAGAACAGATTGATGTTCCCTTATTTGATCTTTAAGGAGAACTGTATAGTGGCGGTTTCTGTTAAAAAATCTCAGGTGGCAACACTATTATTGTTTATGTTATTCTCATGTTCTATACAGTTTTGCAAGGGCATTGCTAGTTTTTTATTAGCTAGTCTCTGTCAATAAGCTGACAGCCCTTATTAGAGCTGGAGATAGGGTTTTTTTCCTTTTGAAAATGATGTTGCATAGTCCAGATCGTGAAAAGTACAATGCAGGAAAGACGCTCATGTGATCCTTAGCAAACATTTTGAAGGAAAATATTGTTTTATAGGAATTTGTTTGTCATAACATGTTCTGCTGGAGAAAATGTACTCACTATGTTGAAGTTTAGTTCTTTTTGCAATAAGAATCCCTGTTAAATTAGCAGTTTTAGATTTTCCTGCTGCACCTATAACATGAGAGCATGGTCCTAAGCATAACATGTAAGAGAAATTATTTTACAAGTGTCTGCAGTCCTGTACAAGTAATGTAAAATCTATGAGTAAAAGTGTAGAACATTTCCTTTTTCTTGAGGGTTCTTCAGATTGGTAATATAGGAATACACCAATGTAAGTATTTGGAGTATGTCTGTATTGTTTTTCTCTTTTTCTCAGAATTTAGTAAATGAACACAGACTTCCTTGGCTGTTTGGGATTGGGTGATGTATTACTCTTGTCAGTTCACCAAAACGTTCCTTTTATACTTGCCAATAGGTCCAGGGTCTTCTACTCTCAGATAGATGAAGTGGCTCTTGGGTGCCTTGCTAATGTATGGGGCGCCCGAGACTAAGGAAGTATTCTGAGACTATCCTCTCTGTTGTTAGTTTATTTCTGTGCCTTGTCTAAAGACCTCTTGTTCTGTCCACCAATAGATATTTGCTGCCTTACAACCATTGCCAGAGGGGCCCGGACATCAGATCCAGCCTGGGAGTCAGCACCAGTCCAGCCTACAGTCAAAACAAAAGGAACCAGCACAGGCGTTGCTGGCAACTAGGACCTCAGTGAAGGCGGAAGCACTGGGACGTGAAGTGTGTACCCCTGCCACTGTCTTGGGCGAAAGACGGGGTTACAAATCAGGATGGAGAAATCTTTGTGTGGATCCAGTTTTTGATGCCCAGCTGAGAGAGTCACAGAACGACAAGGACGGCAAGGAGGCTTTTGCTTGAGGTGACCCCCTTTGAAACAAGGGTTGCTTCAGGCCTTTGAGTCCTGGTCCCAAGTGAATGCAAGTCTACGCCTTTGTTTGTTGATCAAGAGATGCCCGAGCACACTGGGTACAATTTGTGGCCCTAACAAAAGAGCAGTGCGCCAGAGGTGCAATACAGGAGTTAGGGAAGGACTTGAGTTTAGGGTACAGGTGCTGTGCCCTTGGTGCCTGTTAGATTAAAGTGAAGAAAACTGGTGCACTGCCTGAGACACTGGACAGGATCATTGAGGGTATTTGCCCTGGGGGGTGATTGCCCTATCCTGAAAGAAAGACTTTTCCTTCTCCGTGATTCTTGAGTTGCGAGTTGTGCAGCTCCACCGTGGGAACAACAAGAGCCTGCCTGTGAGGCTCAAACGGACACAGGGAGAAGACTCCCTCTGGCTGGTGGTTCTACAAATTCCCAAGGACTCTTTTTTTTGTTAGTAATGTACCCCTTTGGTCGTCCCATTTTTTTTGGAGGAGCAGCCCTTTGCGGCTCCTTGTCCTAATTCCTATGGCCCTGTGTGGTCCTCCTGGTCCCCCGGAGCCACAATTGTTTTTGTAATAATATGTCTGATTGCTTTAATATTTTTTAAGAGTAATGTTTATTCTGCACGAGAAAAGTTCATCTGAGCATGTTACTTTACTCTTTCCTTAAGTATATTAATTGATAATTTAGCCCTCATAAAAAATACTGAGAAAGTCTATTGAAAATGTTTTTATTAGGTATGTGCTGTTGGCTATTTTGAAATTGACATTAATAGTCACTGAAATACATCAGAGCCCTGAAACTTAAAATTAGACTAGATGGTTTTGGTATTTGCTTTCTGCTTAGGATTGGAAAATATTGAGATTTCTGTTTGAGATAATAGTCATTATTCTCTCTTGCTACCTGTATGACCCAATGCTCTGTTCACTTTGTACTCCTGCTTATACCTTGTATATACCTGCTTAATGAAATGTTTAGAATGTAAATGCCCACCTAGCATAGGATATTGATGAATTTATGAGAAGAAAATGTGCAAAATATTTTCTATGTCTCTACTAGATCATGGGAATGTCTTTAGCTCATGCTAAAAGGATCATCTGTTAAAGATTGCAGGAATCGCTGTTAGCATGAGCTGAAAGCCATTTTGTACTTGGCAGCCATTTTAGTTAGCCATGTGCTCGCCATGTGCTTTCTCCCTCTTCCAGAGTCTTGCACATGCTCAGAGAGGCCTAGCTGGTAGAATGCACCTGCTCCTAGTATAGAACTGTCAGGCTATTCTTACTCATGTAAGCAGTTTAGTCTCCCTCCCACTTTGTGGAGCAAGCAAATTTTGTATACCCATATTAGTCAATAAGCATGCTTGTATGTGCTAGGACCTCCCCTTGATTTTATGCTGACTATGTAACAAATACATATATAAGGACCCTGTTCTCTGCACTCATTAGAATGCCTCCTACAGTGGCCTGCGGGTACCGTAAGATGCAATCTCCCTCATCTGAGGTTAATAAAACATGTTTTTTGATATTACAGCTTCTGTGCCAATCTCTTCTTTGTTGGTCTTAAGGACCAGATGTATCAGTGAACCCCTAAGAAGGTTTTTATTTCTACAGCTCTCTTTGCTATTAGCGCGTCTCTCCTAATTCACGCTGTGTAGTAATGCTGGGGACTAATCTGTCCATTATGTCAATGCCTTGTCTCGGCAAGTCACATAGAATCGTGTCCCAATGTGTTGCAATTGGGATTTTGCGTAGGCCTAGTGTGCCCTCCCGATGCAGCGCAACGCTTTTCGCCTTAGCCCACAGCTGCAGGGAGCGTCTCTAAGCCAGTGCCTGAGGGGGTTCAGGGGATTTCCATCTTTTAGTGATCAGTCGCTTTGCCACCACCAGTCACAAGGCGATAAAGTGAGCGGTCACTCTTTGGCTCTTGCTACTACAATAAATGTGTAGAATGCACGTCCCCCATAACATGGGTACTGTGCGCTCCTTGCAGCGAGTCAGGGCATGGGTCACCGTCCCCTAGTATCCCCGAGTCGCGAGCAGCTCTACAACATGTGTAGCAAATCAGCACCTGTGGCGCAGCATCGCGGGCAAGTGGCGTCTGTACAATTGGAATAACTATTGATTTTGGCTGGAGGGAGATATGCCTTTTGTGTGATGTAGTATTGTATTAATCGGAAGCGTATGTTCCTTGGCACGCTGATAGGATCTTCTAGCACAGTGGTCCACTCAGCATTAGTGAGTGGATGGCGAAGATCCTACTCCCAGCATTGCCGCAGAGGTGACAATGGTGTCGCTGTATGGTGTCTAAGGGATGCGGCAAACCACTTTGTGAGGTGCCAGCCCTGCCCCATATCATGCAGGTGTGTGTGCTCTGTGTTATGAGTGCGCGATGCAAGAGGAACTGACCCAGCTAGAGCCCATCCCCCTCAACCAGTGTAGCAAATGGTAACAGGGTACCCTCGCAATATAGTTCTCCTACATCGTGGATCCCCACCTCCCCCCAGTGGCGTAGCTCAAGGGACTTGATGGGTGTGCGGCATCTGGGAGTGCCCAGTAATGGCAGGGCGGGCCCAAGCGTTTTTGAGCTTCATGTATGTATAAGCACCTGCGGTAGCAGAGTTATGCTGTATTGGGCAGCAGAGGGACTGGTGCCTTCCCCTGTTGCATGGGTGAAATAAAGTGAGAAGGGCATTAAGGGACTAAGGCAGAGAAACGGCTATCGTGTTAGGTAACTGGCGCCAAGAAAACCATCTGGCTACCCACTGCAGCTGTGCAGCGAAATAATACTGCTCTAGATTGGGCAGTGCAAGCCCCTCTTGATTCGTCGGTAGGCAGAGCTTTTAGAGAGCCACAAGGTAACGGGAGCCCCCCCAGATAAAGCCCCTCACCACATCCTCAAGGGCCCAAAAGAAAGGCGGTGGTATGTACAAGGGCAGGTTTGTGAAGTAATATAGGAGTCGCGGCAAAACTGCCAGTTTAATCAGGGCCACGCGACCAGCAACCGCCAGAGGAAGCATGCCCCAGAATGACATCTGTGAGCGAATAGATGTCAGTGCTTTACCCAGGTTGCAATCAAATAGATCAGCTTGTTGGTGAAAGATCCTGACCCCTAGGTACCGAAATTTGTCTTTTTGACATTCTATGCAAACATTGTTGAGTGTGTACTCCGGGTTTGGACATGTGTTATTGAAAGGGTATAGACATTACTTTGACGCGTTCACTTTCAGTCCTGACAGAGCAGCAAAGTCTCCGAGGAGTTCACGCCAGTGATGGGGGAATCGATTGAACATTCTTGACATATATAAGGAGGTCATCTGCAAACAGTGAGATTGTGTGTGCGCCATCTCTCTACAGAATTCCCCAGTCCACATCCCATGCCCAAACGGCCGCTGCCAGGGGCTCAATAGCAAGTGAGAAAAGTAACGGGGACAGTGGGCATCCCTGCCGGGTCCCCCATTTCACCCTAATCGAGGCTGAGATATGAGGTCCCATCTGCACTCTCACCATCGGTTCATCATGGGACCAGAGGCGCCAACCGGTCGGCCAGCAATTTCCCCAAGATCTTGTAATCTGTATTTAATAGGGCCAAGGGGCGATATGATCCCAGCTCAGTTCGATCCTTAGGTTTGGGGAGCGAGACCAATTGGGCCTCGCATAATGACTTGGGGAGGGCAGACTCCTCCAGAGCAGCGGAATATAGGTCATGTAAACGTGGGGTCAGCGACACAGCATAGGTTTTAAATATTCCGCAAGTAGCCCGTCGGGGCTGGGGATTTTGCCCATCGCCAGCGCGGGGATGACATCTTGGATCTCGTCCGAGACAATCGATATGCCAAGCGCTGCACTTTGCTCCGGTGTTATGACTAATTGAGAAAAGCATCCACGCGCATCTGGTCATGTTGGACAGTAGATTCGTAGAGGATGGTATAGTGTCTCGTCATCTCCGTGTGTATCTCATGTCGCGTGTATACCGTATGCCAGCAGCGGTGCGTATTGCATGTATGGTGTGTCAGGGTTGCTCTTGGTGTAGCAATCATGCCAGCAGCCACACCGTTCTAGCCGACACTGCAGGTGTGTGTGCTGAATGCGCTGCATAATTTAGACATCTCAACATTTCCAGCAGTTCCACATGTTCACTACATGCTGCATCTAATCACTGCATGCCAGTCAAACCTGACACCATCCTAGTTTCATGTTGCAATAACTTGCGCTCTACCCTACCTACGTCTTTGCTTAGCTGTTTGCGTATGTTCCACGTGAGTCCCATACAGCGCCTCCTGATGGTCACTTTGAAAGCCTCCCACTCCAGAAGCGTATTATCTATGGAGCCTTCATTAATGTCGAAGTATTCCACTGTGGCAGCTCCTAAGGTGGCACAGAATTCTGGGTCCTCCAATGCCGCTGGTTGGAGGTGCCATGCAGGTAAGATGGTGGACCCACATCCCAGCTAAGCTGCATGCATTGGGGGTTGTGATAGGAGTGTGTGCGTCCTAGGTATTCTATCTGTCTGACAAGGGGCAACAGTGATGGTGAACTTATTCCATATTTCTGTAAATATGATGCTCTCCTGCACTCGTCTTCTCTCGCAGCTCAGTGCAAACGTTTTGCCTGCTGCACTGCATTGCATGAGTATTTAGTAAATCTGCCCCTAAGGGGGTCTATTTAATAAGATTTTACTCCATGTCGCATTTTAAGATTTTATTCAATTGACGCAAAATCTTTTTTTACCTATTTGCTTTCCAGCTCTAAACTTGTTTAGCGCTGGAAAATTACTTGAAAGTAACGCAAAGCAGTGCATATCGCTGCTTTGCATTACTTGGCACCAACAGGGCATTCCATGGGTGGTGCCTGGGAAATCAGATGCAACCATCCAAGGTTTCTGATGCTAAGCCTAATTTACTCAAAAAAGTAGACCAGAATTACATCAGAAAATGGTGCCCATTTCAAATAGGCGCTATGAAGGAGTAATGATTTAATTTCTCATTCCTTTTCCGACTTTGTATGTTGGCTGCACTGTACAGCAAACATACAATGTGGGTAAAAAGTTAAAGATCGTCTAAGCATTGTATTATGTACTGGAAGGGAATCTTGCAGAACAAAACCTATGCTAGTCTCAAGTAGACAGCCTTGCACTATGATGCAAAGGCGTGTACATGGCGCACAGCAGGACATTTCTGGCCAGCGCTAGGGAGAGGAGAGAAGAGTGCCATATTTCTGTAAATAGGGAGCTCTCCTGCTCTCTCCTTCTCGCACAGCACAGCATTTGCAGCTGCTGCACTACACTGCTTGACAGTCTAGTAAATTGGCCCCTTCGTCTTTCCTCTGTTCAGAGATATCAATAGAGAGCTGCTGTCTGTAAACACATTCATTCACCATGTTCACTTAGAGAAAAGGTCTTTGTTGAGGGGTAGATTGCTCAGTAAAACCCTTTACATCCATCCTTTACCCTGTACAGAGGTATTAGTAGAGAGGGAATGTTGTGATAAAAGTCAACCATTCAATCTGTGTAGAATTGTAATAGAAAGGTTTACATTTACATAAAACGTTGACATAGTCAATCTGCACTCTGTTAAAAATGTTGTAGCTCAGGGCCTAGTGTTTCTCTAAGACCTTCTACACATAGCCTATACTCTGTTCAGAGATATCTGTAGAGGGCTTGTGGTAACCAGTGCTAAAGTGCTTGTGTTCACTCCCTAAACATGGTTTGATTACCATATACCTAATTTGCATGTTTAATTTACTTGTAGAGTGGTATACCATATATCTTGGGCCTGTAAATTAAATGCTACAACTGGGCCTGTATCACTTATTGTGGCACTTACCTAAGTAGCCCTCTAAAACATATCTCAGGGCTGACATTGCAGCCTGAATACAGTGTCCCACTGTCATGTCAACTTAGCATTTAAAAACCCCTTGTCAAGCCTTCAACTCTCCTTTTATTACATATAACTCACCCCAAAGGTTGGCCCTCAGGCAGGTGCTGTGTAATTAAAAGGTGGACATGTACTTTTAAATTTGATATGTCCTGGTGGTGAAAAACGTCCAAATTCATTTTTCACTACTGTGAGGTCTACCACTCCCATAGGATAACATTGAGGGTTCCTTATTACATTTAATAAGCTGTAATTCTTAAATGAGAGGAGGTGGACATGCCATGTTTGGTACCTATGAATTTGTAATGATAATCATTCTTTAATGGTAAAGTCTAATTTATCATTGCAAGTTTGGAAATGCCACATTTAGAAAGTTATGACAACACAAAAAGATGATGGACGGAATGCTGAACATTTCAAACATTCACCCCCAGTTTCAGATCTGGGCTATATTAATCATTTCTTTTGCTCACCATGCCACCCCAATTTGAACCTAGCCATATGCAAATCAGTCTTGACTCTGCTCCCGGTAGGAACGGTCCAGCCCGAACTGCTAAGCCAGTTCCTCCCTGGACCGGAAACAAGCATCCTGGGACCAGTTTCGGGGTATTTCCCCTCTTAATCCAGACTAACTTGAAAACAGTGGCGCAGTGAGCATGCGGTCCATGTCTGCGCATGCCCTTTCCACTTAGGGAAACTATGATAACAAACAAAGTTGATGGACGGAATGCTGAACATATCAAACATTCATCCTCGGCCACAGATCAAATCCATTGTTTTTTTTTTTGCTCAACATGTCACCCTTGTTTAGACCCAGACAGATGCAAATCAGTCTATACCCCGCTCTGCATGGGAACAGTCCAGCCCAAACTGCAAAGTCAGGTTCTCCCTGGACCGGAAACAAGCTTTCTGGGACTGTTTTTTGGGTATCACACCTGATCAGCCAGGCTACCTTGAATCTAGTGGCACAGTGAGCTCAAGGCCAAGGATGGGCATACTCTTCCCTCTTAGGGCAACTATGAAAACACAAAAAGATGATGGACGAAATGCTGAACATAACAAATATTTATCCTCAGTCACAGATCTGGGTTAATCCACTGTTTTTTTGCTCACCATGCCACCCCAGTTTGGACCAAGCCACATGAAAATCAGTATTGACATTCATCCCCGGTAACAGATCTGGCATAAATCCATTGTTTTTTGTATGCTCACTGTGAGAAGTTGGCCTGGTATATGCTGTAAATATTATAGTGGGCACCTTGCACCAGTCCAAATAACCCTTATAGTGATTAGGTTAAAGATAACCTTTATAGAAAGCTATCCTAGTGGTAGCTATGGAGAGCAGGCTAAGTCTTGAAGGAATGTTAAGCAGCTTGTTTTACCAGAATGCAACCTTATAGTATTGGTTAAATGAAAGTGAAACCACACAGTAGTTATAAATATATGTATTTATTTTATATAACACTCTCTAGTATCCTCTACATGTGGATAGAACACAAATCCAGTAATACAGTAGCAAAGAAACAATCGTAAGTAGCACAATACACAGTGGGCTCCAGGGGGAGACCAAACCATATACTAAATAAGTGGTATAAGAACCACGACTTGGGACTTAGACCTAGTCTAGAAGGTGTAGAATTGCTGGGACCCCAAGGAACTACCCAAGGTGAGTACGTAGGGACCCCACGGGGGACGGGTGCAGTGTGAGAACACGAACGCGTGCGCCGTACAAGTCTATGGGAGAGTCGTGGATGAAGAATTAAAGATTAAGGACCCTTCCCAGTGGATGTCGAGGAATTCCCTTGGAACTTAAGAGGCTGGAGAGCCACCCCACCCGTGGATACCTTTGTACTAGAGTTACCTATCCCAGAGGAGCCGGGTGCATAGGCATGAAGTGGCGTCGGAAACCCTTGTTGTTTTCTATGGAAGACCTCAAAGAAATGCCACTGCTGGAAGGAAGAAGAATGCCCGTTGGAATTCACACATGGATTCTTGAAGAAGAGAACCTGAAAGCAGAGGGGACAGAGTCTGGATCACTCAGGAGTGACCAGAGGCTCGGTAGACGAATGCCCACCGATGTCGGGTGCTTCAGGTGCGTTGATCGTGATCTTGACTCTTCAGCTGCAGGGACCAGGAGACATCTTGGACGACCAGGGGCCGGACACAATCTGTCCCATGAAGGATGTCGAGTGCTGAGGGGCCACTGTCCGGCAGGAGCACCAACAAGCCTTGGCAGCGGCAACCCACGCAGATGCTCAAGATTGGATTCGATCTGGCCTAGCAAGGACCAGGAGACTCACCACAGCAAGGGGAGTCAGGGCAGGCCTGAAGCAACTAGGGGAGCCCAAATAAAGCAGAGTCCTTTGTGGAAAAGGTGCGCTATCCCAATGCACAGAATTGTTGCACGGCAACAAGCATGTGCTACTGCAAATGAACGTGGTGCACAGAGGTACGGGTTATGCAGTCCCCACGAGGGATACTGGCCTCAAACTTGGTAAGAGGGCAGCTCAACCTCGGACACCTTCAGAACCCACCTCCTGTGTTGCTGGAGCCTTTGGAGTCTGCAGGACCCCAGGATCAGCAGACTGGTCAGATGTGTTATGGTGCCTGCGAATGCAGGGGAGTGACTCCTTCACCACAAGGGAGATTCTTCAGATGCCTTGGATGTCCACAGGGTCCTGCACGGAGCCTGTATGGAGCACGGACACAGACGAGGCTTTGGACGGAAAGGGAGATGAATTCGAGCCCAATGGCGGTCCAGCGAGGTCCAGCGTGTCCAGGCGGTTGAAGGTCAGTGGTTTCTTCTTGTAGAATCTTGTCCACATAAAATCTAATGTCCTGTAGTCAGGGAACCCATCTTATACCCACGGGAAGGGGTTGGACAGATTCAGGGGACCCTCCTAGGGGAGGGTCCGGACAGTGGGGAGGATACTCCTATGTCCTTTGCCCAGTTTCTCGCCAGAGCAGGAGCAAATGGCTCCCAGAACTGGTTTGAGCTGGACTATGCACAGGGACACCAAATGTGCCCCTCATGCAGACTTTCTGGCACTGAGACAGTGCACCCAGCCAGCCCCAAAACACTAAATCCTGTCTGGGAGGTGGTCACACCTCCCCGTGACAGGATGCCTATTGTGCTGCCTTCCCCTGCTCGAGCTTGGCTCAGCAGCAGGAGGGCAGAATTGTGTCTGTGCCTGGCAGCATCCATGTTGTGCTGTCAGGGTCGAGTAAGCTGGCACCGGTAGACTATGGTTCTGAGGGGAGGTATCATACCTCCCACACCAGTTACTTGTGTGGAGGTATGATTCCAAGGTGTTTGACACCAAACACGACATACTTCATTGCAGTCGTTTTCGAGATAGCATTTACCGCAAGGTTATAATGCACCTCTACCTATATGTCTGGCTGTGTCACAGACAACCCGGGAGAATGGTCTCCAAAGGCTGCAGAGGGGCCCTGCTCATGAAGGAGCACCCTCTCATGTAAAACCCAGCACCCTTCCTTCAGGATTGTTAAGGCCTGCTATAGGAGTGACATAAAGTTTTAAGTGTAGTGACATATAGATATAGTTAACCTATATCTAAGGTAAGTGGTGCAAGCACCATCTTACACAGGCTGCAGAAGCAGAGCTGAAGTTCCATTTTGCATGGCCTCTCATGGGTGGCATAATACATGCTTCAGCCCATGGGAGGTCTCTGGGGTACCTATGCCCTGGGTACATGGGTACCATATACCCCAGTATCCAATCTGGAGTGTACCAAAGTACATACATAGCAATTTAAGGGAGAAAGCAGATAGGCTGGGGTCCTGAATAGCAGGATCCCAGCCAGACTAGTCAAAACAGTGGGTGCAAAAAGCAAAAAGTGGGGGTAACGATAAGAAACAGATCCTACTTTCCTACACAACCCCCCTAAAAACGTAAGCAGATGAGACTAACCTTGCCCAGTTGAGTCTTCATGTTCTAAGTGGAAATATCTGGAGAGTCCATCTGCATTTGCATGGTTACTCCCAGGTCTATGTTCCACTGTATAGTCCATCCCCTGTAGGGAAATGGACCACCTCAAAAGTTTGAAGTTTTCACCCTTCATTTGTTTTAGCCATAAGAGGGGCTTATGGTCAGTCTGAACAATGAAGTGAGTGCCAAACAAGTATGGCCTCAGCTTCTTCAGAGCCTATACCACAGCAAAGGCTTCCCTCTCAATAGCTGACCAACGTTTCTCTCTGGGGGTCAACCTTCTGCTAATAAAAGCTACTGGTTGATGCTGACCCTCTGCATTCAATTGTGATAACACAGCCCCTACCCCCAACTCAGATGCATCAGTTTGAACAATGAATTGTTTGGAATAATCAGGACTTTGCAGAATGGGAGCAGTGCACATGGCCTGCTTGAGTGGACTTTGCAGAATGGGAGCAGTGCAATGCCTTCTGACAGCTAACTGTCCACTGAACTTTCTTGGGCATTCTTATTGATGTAAGATCATTCAAGGGAGTCACTATAGACCCATAGTCCTTGACAAATGTTCTGTAATACCCAGTCAGGCCCAAGAAGGCTCTGACCTTAGTCTGGGTAGTTGGAGCAACCCAGTCCATGATGGTCTGGATTTTGCTCTGCAATGGTTGAACCTGGCCTCCACCCACAAGGTGGCCCAGGTACACAACCTGACTCTGCCCTATCTGGCACTTAGTGGCCTTGATAGTGAGGCCTGCCTTTTGCAGGGCCTCCAAAATATTCTTAAGGTGGACCAGGTGATTCTCCCAGGTGGAACTAAAGACAGCTATATCATCATGATATGCTGCACTATAGTCTTCCAGGCCTGTAAGGACTTTATTCACCAACCTTTGGAATATGGCAGGTGCATTTTTCAAACCAAAAGGCATTACCACAAATTGATAATGCCCACTTGGGGTTGAAAATGCTGTTTTTGGTTTGGCATCCTCAGCTAGTCTGATTTGCGAATAGCCAGCAGTAAGGTAAAATGTACTTAAAAACTTGGCTGAGGCCAAAGTATCAATAAGTTCATCTGCCCTTAGAATTGGATGAGCATCAGTCCTAGTGACTGCATTGAGTCCCCTGTAGTCAGCACAAACCCTCATCTCTCTTTTACCACCCTGGGTGTGATGTTTAGGTACCAAGACTACTGGACTAGCCCAAAGCCTATTTGAGGGCTCAATTACTCCCAGTTCCAACATCTTTTGGACCTCAGTCCTGATGCAGTCCCTGACATGGTCAGGTTGTCTGTAAATTTTGTTCTTTACAGGTAGGTGTTCACCTGTGTCCACTTCATGGGTACACCAGGTGGTCAGACTTGGAGTCAGTGAGAACATGTGCCTATACTGATTGAGGACCTTCCTGCTATCAGTCTGTTGCTGCTCAGTGAGGCTGCTTGCCAAAGCTACTCCATCTACTGAGCCATCATCAGGGTTCTGTGAGATGAGGTCAGAGAGTGGGTCACTCTCTTCCTCCTGTGCCTCATCAGTATCCATGAGCAAGCCCATGTGAACATAAGGCTTGAGCCTATTCACATGGAGCACCCTGTGGGGGCTCCTGTGAGTTCCAAGGTCCACAAAGTAGGTGACCTCTCCCTTCTGCTCAAGAATGGTATGGGGTCCACTCCATCTGTCTTGGAGAGCTGCTGGGGCCACAGGCTCCAACACCCATACCTTCTGCCCAGGCTGATAAACAGTAAGGACAGCCTTTTGGTCATGCCAGGCCTTTTGCAATTCCTGACTAGCCTCATGGTTTTTCCTTGCCTTCTTCATGTACTCAGCCATCCTGGAGCAGAGACCAAGTACATAGTCCATAATATCTTGTTTAGGAGGTTTGAGAAGTAACTCCCATCCCTCCTTCACCAGACACAAGGGACCCCTTACTGGATGCCCAAACAAAAGTTCAAAAGGGCTGTAGCCAACCCCCTTCTGTGGGACCTCTCTGTAGGCAAAGAGAAGGCAGGGCAACAGGACATCCCATTTTCGCCTAAGCTTTTCTGGGTGTCCTATTATCATGCCCTTTAGGGTTTTGTTGAACCTTTCAACTAACCCATTGCATTGTGGGTGATAGGGTGTGGTAAATTTGTAATTTACACCACACTCCTTCCACATTGCAGTTATGTAACTTGACATGAAGTTTGTACATCTGTCAGTTAGGACCTCCCCTCCTTAGGATAACCCACCCTGGAGAAAATCCCCAGCAGGGCCCTTGCCACCACAGGGGCTGTGGTGGTCCTAAGGGGAATTGCTTCTGGATACCTAGTGGCATGGTCCACCACCACTAGAATGTAAGAGTGTCCAGATGCAGTTGGGTTCATGGGACCAATTATGTCAATCCCAACCCTCTCAAAGGGTACCCCCACCACAGGTAGTGGTATCAGGGGGGCCTTTGTAGTACCACCTGCCTTACCACTGGTTTGGCAAGTGGTTCAGGTGCGACAAAACTCCTTTGTGTCATCAGACATGTGAGGCCAGTGAAAGTGAGGGACAAGTCTGTCCCAAGACTTACTTTGGCCTAACTGTCCTGCTAGGGGAATGGCATGTGCTAGGGTGAGTAGGAAGCCCCTAAACATCAGAGGTATAACCAACCTCCTGGTGGCACCAGGCTTGGGGTCTCTACCCTCTGAATATAGGAGTCCCTCATCTCAATAGATCCTGTGGGACCCACTGACATTCCCTGCAGCCTCAGCAGCAGCTTGCTGTCTGAGGGGTTCAAGAGAGGGGCAGGTTTGCTGTTCCTGACTCAGATTTGCCCTGGAAGGTCCCCCTGTCCCCAAGAACTCAACCTGATCAGGCTCAAGTTCATCTGGGACAGTTCCTTCACAAGACCTGGGATCACCTTCCTCAAAATACTGACCCTCACTCTGAGCCTGGGGGGAAGACACAGCCTTACCCCTCCTGCTCCTCTTCTTGGAAGGTACCTGGTCCATCTTTACAGGATCCAGGGCCTGTTCAGTGGCCTTCAGTTTGGCCTGTGACCTAGTCATAGCAAGCACATCTGCAGTGATGCCCAACATTGCTGCATGTGTCCTGAGTTCCACTTCAGCCCAGGATGAAGTCTCCAAATCATTGCCCAACAAGCATTCCACAGGGGGGTCTGAGCTAACCACAACCTTCTTAGGGCCAGTTACCCCTCCCCAGCTGAAATTAACAACTGCCAAGGAATGGTCTGTCCTGACATTGCTAGCATTGGTCACATGGTACATCTCACCATGTATGATCTGGTCAGGGCCCACAAGATCTTTTGTCACCATTGTGACACTTGCACCTGTGTCCCTGTATGCCATGGCCTCCTTACCATTTATCAAAGGCTGTTGTCTGTATTTGCCCAGGTTACCGGGACTGACAAATAAGGAGGCAATATCCATGCCTCCATCACAGACTAGAACAGCCTGAGCTGGAGTTCTGACTAAGCCAGAACCCACCTCAGAGCCCAATGTTAACCCTACTATTCCCTTGTTCCCTGTACCACCACTTGTAACTGTACTAGGGGGAGCAGTTGCCTTAGGGGCAGTGGTGGTTGGAGTTGAATCCTTGGCCTTTGGACAATTGGCATCTCTTTTCCAATGGGTTTTTCCTTACATAAGTAACACCAAGGTTTGTTTTTGCCTTTTCACTTGTTAGATTGTGACTCCCCCCCAGATGCAGGTTTTTGGGGCCCTGATGAAGACTTCTGATCTTTATTTTTGTCCCCACCCTGATCTGAGGTTTTAGAATCTTGTTTCTTCTGGTCACCACCATTGGTCTGAGTTTTCTGCTCACCCTGGTTCCTACCCACTTATCTGCCTTCTTTCCCAATTCTTGGGGAGAAGTCAGATCAGAGTCAACCAGGTATTGATGCAACAACTGGTTTTGGCAATTATTAAGGATCTGCTCCCTCATAATCAAGTTGTACAATCCTTTAAAATCATTCACCTTGCTACCAAGCAACCAGCCTTCTAGAGCCTTAATGGCACAATGTACAAAGTCTACCCAGTCCTGAGTCTGTGTCTTCTGGGTGTCTCTGAACCTAATCCTGTATTGTTCAGTGGTTAAGCCAAACCATTCAATGAACTCTTCAGGACTGAATAGTTGTCAGCATCCTCTTCTTTAACAGTGAGGAGCTTATCTATACCTTTGTTAGCAAAGGAGAGCCAAAAGATAGCTGCCCACTGCTCTTGCTCATCTGACCCAGGAGTCTTCCTAAGGTCATCTAACAGTAACACCTCAATTAGACGTTGAGTGTTGGCATTTCTCCCTGTCTTCAGCTTCCTAGATACACACATGGCTTTCAATTCAGGGAATGTAAAGTCATTGTACTTAGTAGGCAGAATGCCACCAGTGGCACCTCCTTTAGAAGACATACTAAGTGTGGTGTGGTGTATGCACCTACCTAACCTAGTGGGAACTAAACTCTCTTAGGTTGAAGAAAGGGTGTGCTAGACCCTTGACTACCCAACCCCAAGTTCAGTAGAACTTACTTATCTAAGCTAGAATTATATGTGCCTAGATACTAGTGGTTTTTCAGTTAATCAATAAGATTTATCTGGTAAAACAATGCAGGCTTGAATCCCAACCGCTGCACACCAATGTGAGAAGTTTGCCTGGTATATGCTGTCCACTAATTAAAGTGGGCACCTTGCACCAGTCCAAACAACCCTTATGGTGATTAGGTTAAAGATAACCTTTATATAAAGCTATCTTAGTGGTAGCTATGGAGAGCAGCCTTCAGGCTAAGTCTTGAAGGAATGTTAAGCAGCTTGTTTTACCTTTAAATGCAACCTTATAGTATTGGTTATATGAAAGGGAAACCACACAGTAGTTATAAAAATATGTATTTATTGTATATAACACTCTCTAGTATCCTCTACACGAGGATAGAACACAAATCAAGTAATACAGTTGCAAAGAAACAATCGTAAGTAGCACAATACACAGTGGGCTCCAGGGGGAGACCAAACCATATACTAAATAAGTGGTATAAGAACCACGACTCCGGACTAGACCTAGTCTAGAAGGTGTACAATTGCTGGGACCCCAAGGAACCACCAAATGTGAGTACGTAGGGACCCCACGGGAGACGGGTGCAGTGTGAGAACACGAGCATGTGTGCCGTACAAGTATGGGAGAGTTACGGTTGAAGAATTAAAGATTAAGGACCCTTCCCAGTGGACGTCGAGGAATCCCCTTGGAACTTAAGAGGTTGGAGAGCCACCCCACCCGTGGATACCTTTGTACCAGAGTTACCTATCCCAGAGGAGCCGGGTGCATAGGCCTGAAGTGGCGTCGGAAACGCTTGTCGTTTTCTATGGAAGACCTCAAAGAAATGCCACTGCTGGAAGGAAGAAGAATGTCCGGTGGAATCCACACGTGGATTCTTGAAGAAGGGAACCTGAAAGCAGGGGGACAGAGTCTGGGTCACTCAGGAGTGACCAGGGGCTTGGTAGACAAATGCCCACCGATGTCGGGTGCTTCAGGTGCGTTGACGGGGATCCTGGTCCCTGCAGCTGAAGAGGTAAGATCCCCGTCAACACACCTGAAGCACCTGACATTGGTGGGCATTCGTCTACCGAGCTCCTGGTCACGCCCAGACCCCAAACATTAAAAATCAAGTTAAAATCCTTGCCATCCTCAGGGACTACAACTCTACCCCTACTACCCCTTATCCTTTCGACTTGAATGCCGAACATGCCATCCGCACGGTCTCTATCAACCCCAACAGGCCAGCCACCCTCCGCAACAGATCTGTGGTCAAGAGTAATCTAGCACCTGTCCATTTGACCGCCCTGACTCCTAAAACTACGTCCAAATCTTCTCTGTCTGGTCTGTTAATCAATTGCCGATCGGCATCTAAGCACGCCGCAGATATTGCTGATCTCATCCTTTGCAAAAACTCTGACTTAGCAATCCTAACAGAATCATGGCTCAACGAATCCTCATCCCCATGCCTGGACCTCCTAGTCCCTCCTAACTACAACATCGCAAGGCTGGACAGACAATCTAACAAGAAAGGAGGAGGCATCGCCTGCATCTACCGCTCTAACCTTCTTGTCACGGAACTCTTGGCGAACACCACCGATTCTTGTGAATACCTCGCCTCGCTGTGGGCAGCAACTCTACCCAACTATGCAACCTGCACATCTTTTACCACCCTCCAGGCATGAACGACTCCTTTACCGACCACCTCATGGAACTCATCACAGCTAAGTTTCCCACCAACGCCAAAGATATTTTCCTTGGCGATTTTAACTTACACTGGAACGATCCCAAGGATTCACATGTCAACGCCATCAAAGACCTCCTGGCTGATCAAGCTCTGAGCCAAGCCTGCTCTTTACCAACTCATTCAAAAGGGGCCACTCTTGACTGGATCATCTCCAAAGAATCAACAGTCAAGCTCATCGCTATTGACCCATGCGACTGGTCTGACCATCATGCCATCACCTTCCATCTGCCTGGCACGCACAAAACGAGAGCACCGCAACCGGCGATTCCTAAACTCTGGATCAGAGATACCAAGAACCTGGACCGCAGTGAACTTGAGGCTCGCTGCATTTCCGACCTCCCCCCCCCCTTCGCATATCACAACAGTCAGTGGCCTCAACGATCACTACTCTGCAACAATATCAAACATCCTGGATGATCTAGCCCCACTAAAACTGAAAAGAACGCAAATCAAAGACAGAAACCCCTGGTTCACGGGATCCCTTAATAATGAGAGGAGAGCCCTCCGACACGCTGAAAGATCCTGGAGGCAGCACCCCTCTACCGCACATCTAAAACTCCTCCGCCAGGCCAGAAATGTCTACAACAGGAACATACTCAATTCAAAAAAGACTTCTTCAGAACTGAACTTGAGAAAGCCAAGAACAGACCCCACAAGCTCTTCGAACTGGTCAAACACCAATCTAATAAACTCGCCAAAACATCGAAAGAAACCCCTAAGTCTCTTATATCTGCAGAGGAATTCTCCTCCTTCTTCGCTGACAAAACCTCTGCCCTTGGAATCGAACTCAGCTCCATCACACACCCTCAACCCCTTCTTGACCCGCCTCCTCCCACCACGACGCAGCCACAGGCTCCTCCTAAAAATCATGCTCACTGGTCTGTCTTCAAAGACTACGAAGAAGACTCCATCTCTGAAATCCTTTCCACCTTAAACCCGAACAACCATTTTAATGACCCGCTCCCTTCCAACTGCCTAGCTGCCGTTGCCCAATCCATTATTCCTAGTTGGACTACAATAATCAACGCCTCCCTCCAGCAGGGAACGATGCCTGACTCCCTAAAAGCCGGCCAAGTCCTCCCCATTCTGAAAAAGCCGTAGCTGGATCCAGCCTCTCCCGATAACTTCAGACCCATCTCCAACATCCCCCTGTTAGCCAAAGTGCTGGAGAAATGTGTGCAACAACAGCTAAGCCAACACATTAACAACTTCCACCTGCTCGATGACTTCCAATCCGGATTTAGACCAGGGCACAGCACCGAAAACCACCATGCTCCACATCGTGGATGATGCCCTCCAAGCCCTTGACCAAGGCAAAACTTGTCTCCTAATTCTCCTGGACCTATCCTCAGCCTTCGACACGGTTAACCATGAAAAACTACTCGAACGCCTCAAACTCAGAATGGGATTGGATGGCACTGTTCTAGAATGGTTCAGGTCCTTCCTCCAAAACCGGTCACAGAGATTCCTAATCAACGGCAACCTTTCGTCACCATCCCCAATCACGGTTGGAGTCCCTCAAGGATCAACCCTGTCCCCCACCCTCTTCAACCTTTACCTAGAACCGCTTACTGAAGTATTACGCACTGCAAATATCTCCTATCATATGTACGCTGATGACACTCAGATCTACATCAAAACCTCATCTCTCGAAGAGATTCTCTCCCTGAACGAAGCCCTGAAACTCACCGTCCAATGGCTCGCATCCAATCAACTCAAACTCAATGCAAAGAAAACAGAATTTCTCCTGGTCTCCCTCCCAGTACCAACCTTGATATTCATTCATGGATTAAGGCTATCACAGCCTTAAATTGCCCACCGACCATTGTGGACTCCGGCTAAATCCCTGGGAATTACCCTCGACAGCAACCTGAACATGCGGGACCACATCAACTCGATGGCCAAAACAGCCAGATTCCACCTGAGCTACCTTAGGAAATTGAAACCTTTCCTCGATGCTCCCGACCTAAAAATGGCAGTCCAAGCACTCGTCATCTCTAGACTAGAATATGGCTGCTCTACCCTCTCGGGTTTACCCAAGATCTCCTGGCACCTCTTAAAGCCTGCCTCAATGCGGCCGCCAGACTACTTACCGGCACACGAAAATATGATCATATTTCCCCACACCTGAAAGCTCTCAACTGGCTTCCCCTAGAGGCCAGAATACAGTTGAAGCTAGCATGCATCACGCACAAAGCTTTATACTCTAACTCCCCTGCATATCTGGCACAGAAACTTGTGATCTCCGGAGGAATCAGAAACTCCCGATCTGCCAGAAACCTCTTGCTTCAACCTGCACGCTTTCGAAAAAAAAACTTTCAATCGGGCCTTCTCCGGGGCTGCTCCAAGAATATGGAACTCTCTCCCACCCGACATCAGAAGAATCCCCTCTCTAACTCGATTCAAAAAGATGCCAAAACCTTCCTTATGGGCAAATTCTCGCTTAAGTTTGGCCTCATGCTTCACTATGGCCCTGACCTATGGCCGTCCACTGCCTCCCTTCGGACTACCTAGCCGCCCATCGGAAACTTGGTACCTTGTCTTGAATAATTGTAAACATAATCTGTATATATGTAACCTCGTCTTCAGTATTTGGTTTTGTAAACTGTAAATACGTGTCCTTCTCTCCCTTATATCTCCGGCACCCGGCCCCCTACTACTCGATCTGCAATTGGTTGTTTCTAAGCCTGTCTGTATATTGTTTGCTCTCATGTAAAGCGCTCTGATACCCTAACGGGTCAAGTTCGCGCTCTATAAAACACATAAAATAAATAAAATAAATAAAAATAAAAAAATTAGTTACAACACCCTTCCAGCCACAACATGAATCATCAATCACTCAATATATTACTCATTCGTCCAATAGTTACCTATTCCAAGCGCAGTGCACATTTGTCTATTTGTATCTCTTTACCCATGGAAGCGAAACTCAATTGCAGTATTGCATAATTCATTATCTTTACTGGCAGCCCAGCTAGGGGATAAAAGAAAGAAGGATGTGGATGGGAGGTATTGTCTATAAATGAATGGGGAGGCTTCTTGTGTTCATGTTCATCTGACACAGGCCGGAGGCAGAGCACTCGCGTTATCGAGTGTGTCTGCAGGTCAGGGTGCGTGTGCTGCAACTTGTTACTAGGATTTTAAGCTTTTGAAAACGTTTTAATCTTTTAAAAAACGTATTTTTCTTTGTGTGTGTGGGATAGAGCTGTGTTCAATGCTCTAGGGGCTCGGGGGCACTTGCACTTCTGCATTACTCATCGCCGGGTCAGCAGTCTAGTTGCTGTTCCCGGCGCAGCTTGATTCCGATAAAAAGCACATTGTGACGCGACTGCGCTGAATCTGACACAGGCCGGAGGAGGAGCACTCGCGTTATCGAGTGTGTCTGCAGGTCAGGGTGCTTGTGCTGCAACTTGTTATTAGGATTTTAAGCTTTTGATAACTTTTTAATCTTTTAAAAAACGTATTTTTCTTTGTGTGTGGAGAATATAGCTGTGTTCAATGCTCTAGGGGCTCGGGGGCACTCGCACTTCTGCATTAGTCATCGCCGGGTCAGCAGTCTAGTTGCTGTTCCCGGCGCAGCTTGATTCCGATAAAAAGCACATTGTGACGCGACCGCGCTGAATCTGACACAGGCCGGAGGCAGAGCACTCGCGTTATCGAGTGTGTCTGCAGGTCAGGGTGCTTGTGCTGCAACTTGTTACTAGGATTTTAAGCTTTTGATAACTTTTTAATCTTTTAAAAAACGTATTTTTCTTTGTGTGTGGGGGATAGAGCTGTGTTCAATGCTCTAGGGGCTCGTGGGCACTCACACTTCTGCATTACTCATCGCCGGGTCAGCAGTCTAGTTGCTGTTCCCGGCGCAGCTTGATTCAGATAAAAAGCACATTGTGACGTGACCGCGCTGAATCTGACACAGGCCGGAGGCAGAGCACTCGCGTTATCAAATGTGTCTGCAGGTCAGGGTGCTTGTGCTGCAACTTGTTACTAGGATTTTAAGCTTTTGATAACTTTTTAATCTTTTAAAAAACTTATTTTTCTTTGTGTGTGGGGGATAGAGCTGTGTTCAATGCTCTAGGGGCTCGGGGGCATTAGCACTTCTGCATTACTCATCGCCGGGTCAGCAGTCTAGTTGCTGTTCCCGGCGCAGCTTGATTCAGATAAAAAGCACATTGTGACGCGACCGCGCTGAATCTGACACAGGCCGGAGGCAGAGCACTCGCGTTATCGAGTGTGTCTGCAGGTCAGGGTGCTTGTGCTGCAACTTGTTACTAGGATTTTAAGCTTTTGATAACTTTTTAATCTTTTAAAAAACGTATTTTTCTTTGTGTGTGGGGGATAGAGCTGTGTTCAATGCTCTAGGGGCTCGGGGGCACTCGCACTTCTGCATTACTCATCGCCGGGTCAGCAGTCTAGTTGCTGTTCCCGGCGCAGCTTGATTCCGATAAAATGCACATTGTGACGCGACCGCACAGCGGACGCGTGCAGCGGGCGCGCCGCTGGCGCGCCGAAGGCGTGCCTAAGGCAAGCCCGTCTGCGCCCGTCCGCGCACGGCCGGGCCCAGGGGCCAGAACCCCTGCATCTCTCCCCTTAACCCAACACATCTACACCAGTTCCCAGCTCAAGAAACTAAACGAAGCCCCTGGGACCAACTGTGGTCATCCATTCCCTCCGGATAAACTTCCTAAACAATGCCCATATTGTAAGCTCGACCTCACTCCCAATAGGCTACGGCACACCTCACCCAAGGCACAATTCAGAATCCTACTCCTTAACTGCAGGTCCCTGCCAAAACATACTGCGGAGATCTGGATGCTCCTTAAAGATTATGACCCTGATGTGCTGTTACTCACGGAAACCTGGCTCAGCGCCAGCTCGGAGCCCGATATTGTGCAAGCACTCCCCCCTGGCTTTGTGATGCAAAGAACAGACCGGTCAACAGGTAGAGGCGGCGGGATCGCCATTATTTATAAGGAACATTTCATCTGTCGCCTGTTGGGGAACCCTCTTGAAGACTGTGAGAACGCCCATTTCATCATTGAATTTTCTCCTCTCCTCTCACTCTCAGGCATTCTTGCCTATCGGCCCCCTGGAGCGATCGGAGCCTTCAATAAATCTCTATTCGAGGCGACGGTTAACCTTGCCAGCTCGGCGGCTAACTTTATGATCCTTGGAGATTTTTAACCTCCATTTTGATGATCCGCGAGCTGTAAATGCAGTCGAGCTGGCCAGAGACCTTACGTCTCTCCAATTTCCCCAAAAAATCGAACATGCCACCCATACCAAAGGACACCTTCTCGACCCGGTGTTCTCCAATATAGATGACCTTATAGGGACCGACCTCGTCCCACTTCCGTGGTCAGATCACTTCCTGGTAACCCTTTCTTGGTCACCTCAGACTACTAGACCCAGGACTCAATCTACCTGGGCCCTCGGTCGCCCATGGAACAAGCTTCCCTTGGAGAAATGGTCCCAGGAACTGGAAAGGACTAAACCTATTTTGAATCCGGACCCAGTCAAAGCCAACGAGGATTTTCGCAGTTGGATTGAGGAGTCACTTAACTCTGTCTTTCCAAAGACCAGGATAAAAAAGACTGTTGGGCCCCACAACTCCCCATGGTTTTCTCCTGAACTGCGCAGCCTAAAGCAGCGCTGCAAGGTTAAGGAAAGACAGTGGAGGAAAGATTTTCTACCTGTCAAAAAGCTGGACTACAGGGCAGCCATCCTTGCCTATAAAGCAGAACTAAGAAGAGCACAGGCCTCCTACTACGAGGGTAGGATTCTATCAGCTGCCAATTCGCCCAAAGAAACTTTTTCTATTATCAAAAAACTACTCAAAGCCCCCGCCCCACGAACAGCCCCTGACCCTTCTGGGCAACGGTGCAATAAACTAGCCGAGTATTTTACCACCAAGGTTCAGCATATCTTGGAATCCCTCCCATGTAAGGAGGAGGAAGGCAACCCCTCGAACGGACAGACTGACTCTTACTCCTGCCCCCCTGAATACATGCTCGAGGCCTTTCCCCCTCTGTCCCAGGAAACTTTTCTCACCCTGTTGTCCTCGGTAAAGAGTGGTTCCCCTAATGATCCAGCTCCACTCAATATTCTGAAACAGGTCACCTCTATTATAGCCCCCAACATGACAAATCTGATTAATGCCTCACTGTCCACTGGAATAGTTCCCATTAAATGGAAAGGAGACATGGTAAAAGCCCTACTTAAGAAGCCCAATTTGGACCCGGCAGACCTGGGCAACTATCGCCCCATATCCCTCCTGCCTGCAATAAGCAAGGTAGCTGAGAAATATGTTAATCGGACCCTCTCCAGATTCCTTGAAACACACAACTTGCTCCACTCTTCTCAAACAGGCTTTCGACCACGCCAGAGTACCGAAACGGCACTACTAGCAGTGGTAGAGGAAAGCAAGAAAATTCTGGACTCAGGAGGTGCGGCAGCCATACTACTCCTAGACCTGAGCGCCGCATTTGACACGGTGAATCATTCGATCCTGATCCGGCGTCTCAGGAGTATAGGAGTAGATGGCATGGTACTTCAATGGCTATCCTCCTTTCTGGAGGGTAGAACCTTTCAGGTATTTGAAGAGAATATTGCATCTAAACCCACCTCCCTGCTGAGTGGGGTACCACAGGGCTCGTCCCTTAGCCCCACGCTTTTTAATGTTTATATGGCCCCTCTGGTAGCCATTGTAGCCCCCTATGGAATCCGGATGATAACCTATGCCGACGACACGCAATTGGTGGTGGGGCTAAACCAAGCTGACCAAAAAACTCATGCCCTCTATACCTGTTTAGAGGACATTTCAAGATGGATGGATGCGTCCCAGCTTAAGCTTAACGGAGGAAAAACTGAGATAATGCTACTGGGCAATACCATGAGTTTTAAGTCCAGTTCCATGTGGCCTCCCTGCATGGGTCCAGCCCCGGACCCGAAGTCAGAAATTAAGAGCCTGGGTATATGGTTGGACCAGGACCTGAGCTTTAGGACACAGGCTAGGAAGACGGCAGGCGTCTGCTATGGCCTACTTAGAATGGCCCAAAAAGTTCTGCCCCTCCTCCAACCTCAGGCAAAAAAAGTACTGGTCCAATCACTCATACTCTCTAGACTGGACTATGGGAATGTTTTGTATTTAGGCGCCCCCATCTCAGTAGTCGCCAAACTCCAATCGGTTCAAAACAGCGCCACCAGACTACTGACTGGAACTAACAACAGACAATCTGCAAAACCCGCTCTTCGTTCCCTCCATTGGCTTCCAGTACAGGAACGCATTAGATTCAAGGCCCTATGTCTGGCGCATAAGTCTATGCAGGGGATTGGGCCGCCTATTAATTCAACCATGATACGCCCCTATAAAGCAAGTAGGAATCTTCGGTCAAATACCCTGTATTTAGCAGAGATCCTGAGGATTAAGAGGTCCAGAAGTGGTGGTCGGCTGTTTTCTTACAACGCCTCCAAACTCTGGAACTCTCTGCCTTTACACCTTCGCACAGTCTCCAACCATCTGGCTTTTCGTAAGCAATTAAAAACTGCGCTGTTTCCTTAGCTCTCTGTCTCCTCCGTGTCAGTTCATAGCGCTGGGACGCTTAAGGGTAACCATGCGCTCTATAAATGTCTTTCCATTCCATTCCATTGGTCCACTCCATATATGTGACTAAATAAATGGGGCTGTGTAAGTCTAAAAGCTGCTCACCTCAAATGTCTTAGAGTATCACTGGTGTTGTAGAAGGCTCTGCGTAGGAGCTGCTTTCCACCTGAACTTGGGAACTACCCAGAGTTCACTGCTTTGTTTTTGCATAATTTATGTGGCACTCTAAGCCTGAAAAGGCATTGTTTTAACTTATACTGGGTGCTCCCTTGTGTTCCTGGCTTCAGGCTAGGGGCAGTCGTGTTGGACCTGGCCCTGTCTGCAGGCTAACCCCAAACCTTTTTGCATTTTATCCTCAACGTTTTCCTGTATTAATTTTTGTTGGCCTTAGTACTCTGTACACTTTACCACTGCTGATCAGTGCTAAAGTGCTTGTGCTCACTTCCTAAACGTGGTTTGATTGGCATACACCTAAGTGGCATATTTAGTTTACTCATAAGTCCCTTGTAGAGTAATATACTATATAACCCGGGCTTGTACATTCAATTCTATCAGTGGAACTGCAGCTCTTTTTGTGCTACCCACTTAAGTAGCACCTTAAAACATGTCTCAGGCCTGCAATTGCAGCCTGAATGGGGTTTTAAACAACTATGTCGATTTGGCATTTAAACCCCCTATCCAAGCCTTATATTCCCCATTTTATTACATAGTAGTCACCCCTAAGGTAGGCCCTAAGTAGCGCATAGGGCAGGGTGCTCTGTAAGTAGAAGATTGGACATGTACTTGAGAGTTTTTATATCCTGGTAGGGAAAAACTCCCAAATTTGATGTTCAATACTGTGAGGACTACCCCTCCAATAGGATAGCATCAGGGATTCCTTATTGCATTTAACCCCTTCGCTGCTAGGCCTTTTCCCCATCTGTGTTAAGCCTTTTTTTGGGCTATTTGGGGTAGTTTGCGCTTAGGCCCCTGTAACTTTTTGACCACATAAGGTATCCATGCCAAATTTGCGTCCTTTTTTTCCAACATCATGGGGATTCTAAAGGTACCCAGGGTTTGTGGATTCCCCTGGAGGGGACCCAGACATTAGCCAAAATACAGCTAAATTTTGTTTTTTTTGGGAGAAATGCCAAAAAAGGGCTACAGATTAAAGCATCTGGTTTTTTCGCTGCAAATGGCATCAAAAAAGGGGTTGTGGTGCTGAAATCATCATCTTCCCAGCTTTCATGGACAAGCAGACTTTTGTCAGAAAATCTAAATTTTGTACACAGTTTTGGCATTTTTCTGGGACATAGCCTATTTTTGCAATTTTTTGAACTTTCAACCTCTTTCCAGCTAATGGTAGAAATGGGTATGAAAGCAATAATGGTTCCTGGAAAGCCATACATTTCTGAAAAGTAGACAAAATTCTGAATTCAGCAAGGGGTCATTTGTGTAGATCCTTCAAGTTTTCTTTATAGAAACAAACAGTTAAATATAGGACAAATTGAAAATTAGTTGAAAAAAACAGCCATTTGTGTCAACGTTTTCACCTGTAACTTCTTCTAATTATGACAGCTATTTGCAATCAATATACCATTACATTCTCTGGACATTTCTGGTTGTGCTGATATATAAGACTTGTAGGTTCACCAAGAACCCGACGAACCCAGAGCCAATAACTGAGCAGCGTCTTGCAATGGTTTTTTATTATGTCCCGGGTATATAGCAATTATTCTGGGAAAATGTATACATGGAAAAATCGGTATGAAAGACACCTATGTATTTCTGAAATGAACAAAATATAGAGTTTAGAAACAGTAGATATTTGCACATTTCCGAAATTGGGAGTACCTATACTAGCATGAGAATTATAGGTCATTTTTCAAAATGACTTCTTTTTACACATTGTCTTTCATTTGGAAGGCAGAAATGCATCGAAAGTCAATAGATAATAACAGTTGCTCTACAATTTTGTGTTACCCTAAGTCTCCCGATAAAAATGGTACCTCACTTGTGTGGGTAGGCCTAGGGCCCGCGACAGGAAACGGCCCAAAACGCAACGTGGACACACCACATTTTCACAGTGAAAAATGACCCTTTTTTGCAAAGTGCCTAGCTGTAGTTTTTGAACCCTAGCTCTGCCGGCACCTAGGGAAACATAGCAAACCTATACATTTTTGAAAACTAGACACCCAGGGGTATCCAGGATGGGGTGACTTGACTGGCTCTCACCTGGTTCTGTTACCCAGAATCCCTTACAAACCTAAAAAATTGTCCAAAAAAACACATTTCCCTCAATTTTCTGTGGTGGAAAGTTCTGGAATCTGCGTGGATCCACAAAATTCCACCCACCCCGCTTTTCCCAAAGTCTTTCGAGAAAAACGGTACCCCAGTTGTGTGGGTAGGCCTAGAGACCGCGACAGGAAACGTCCCAAAACGCAACATGGACACACCACATTTTCACAGTGAAAAATGACCCTTTTATTGCAAAGTGCCTAGCTATAGTTTTTTAACCCTAGCTCTGCCGGCACTTAGGGAAACCTAGCAAAACTATACCTTTTTTAAAACTAGACACCCAGGGGAATCCAGGATGGGGTGACTTGACTGGCTCTCACCAGGTTCTGGTACCCAGAATCCCTTGCAAACCTAAACAAATTGTCAAAAAAACAACATTTTCCTCACTTTTCTGTGGTGGAAAGTTCTGGAACCTGCATGGATCCACAAAATTCTACCCACCCAGCGTTCCCCAAAGTCTTCCAAAAAAAATGGAACCTCACTTTTGTGGGTAGGCTTAGTGCCCGCAACAGAAAACAGCGCAAAACGCAATATGGACACACCACATTTTCACAGTGAAAAATGACCCTTTTTTTGCAAAGTGCCTAGCTGTAGTTTTTTAACCCTAGCTCTGCCGCCACCTAGAGAAACCTAGCAAACCTATACATTTTTGAAAACTAGACACCGAGGGGAATCCAGGATGGGGTGACTTGACCGGCTCTCACCAGGTTCTGGTACCCAGAATCCCTTGCAAACCTAAAAAATTGTAAAAAAAATAAATAAATTCCTCACTTTTCTGTGGTGGAAAGTTCTGGAATCTGTGTGGATCCAACAAAATTCCACCCACCCCGCGTTCCCCAAAGTCTTCCGAGAAAAATGGTACCTCACTTGTGTGGGTAGGCCTAGTGTCCGCGACAGGAAACAGCGCAAAACGCAACGTGGACACACCACATTTTCACAGTGAAAAATGACCCTTTTTTTGCAAAGTGCCTAGCTGTAGTTTTTGAACCCTAGCTCCTGCCGGCACCTAGGGAAACCTAGCAAACCTATACATTTTTGAAAATCCAGACACCCAGGGAATCCAGGATGGGGTGACTTGACTGGCTCTCACCAGGTTCTGGTACCCAGAATCCCTTGCAAACCTAAAAATGTCAAAAAACACATTTTCCTCACTTTTCTGTGGTGGAAAGTTCTGGAATCTGCGTGATCCACAAAATTCCACCCACCCCGCGTTCCCCAAAGTCTTCCAAGAAAATGGTACCTCTACTTGTGTGGGTAGGCCTAGTGCCCGTGACAGGAAACAGCGCAAAACGCAACGTGGACACACCACATTTTCACAGTGAAAAATGACCCTTTTTTTGCAAAGTGCCTAGCTGTAGTTTTTGAACCCTAGCTCTGCCGGCACCGATTGAAACCTAGCAAACCTATACCTTTTTGAAAACTAGACACCCAGGGGAATCCAGGATGGGGTGACTTGACTGGCTCTCACCAAGTTCTGGTACCCAGAATCCCTTGCAAACCTAAACTATTGTCAAAAAAAACTAATTTTCCTCACTTTTCTGTGGTAGAAAGTTCTGGAATCTGCTTGGATCCACAAAATTCCACCCACCCCGCATTCCCCAAAGTCTTCCAAGAAAAATGGTACCTCACTTGTGTGGGTAGGCCTAGTGCGCGCGACAGGAAACAGCGCAAAACGCAACGTGGACACACCACATTTTCACAGTGAAAAATGAGCCTTTTTTTGCAAAGTGCCTAGCTGTAGTTTTTGAACCCTAGCTCTGCCGGCACCTAGGGCAACCTAGCAAACCTATACATTTTTGAAAACTAGACACCCAGGGAAATCCAGGATGGGGTGACTTGACTGGCTATCACCAGGTTCTGTTACCCAGAATCCCTTGCAAACCTAAACAATTGTCAAAAAACACATTTTCCTCACTTTTCTGTGGTGGAAAGATCTGAATCTGCGTAGATCCACAAAATTCCACGCACCCCGCGTTCCCCAATGTCTTTTCGAGAAAAATGGTACCTCACTTGTGTGGGTAGGCCTAGTGCCCGCGACAGGAAACAGCGCAAAACACAACGTGGACACACCACATTTTCACAGTGAAAAATGACCCTTTTTTTGCAAAGTGCCTACCTGTAGTTTTTGAACCCTAGCCCTGCCGGCACCTAGGGAAACCTAGCAAACCTATACATTTTTGAAAACTAGACACACAGGGGAATCCAGGATGGGGTGACTTGACTGGCTCTCACCAGGTTCTGGTACCCAGAATCCCTTGCAAACCTAAAAAATGTCAAAAAACCAAATTTTTCTCAATTTTCTGTGGTGGAAAGTTCTGGAATCTGCGTGGATCCACAAAATTCCACCCACCCCGCGTTCCCCAAAGTCTTCCAAGAAAAATGGTACCTCACTTGTGTGGGTAGGCCTAGTGCCCGTGCAGGAAACAGCGCAAAACGCAACGTGGACACACCACATTTTCACAGTGAAAAATGACCCTTTTTTTGCAAAGTGCCTAGCTGTAGTTTTTGAACCCTAGCTCTGCCGGCACCGATTGAAACCTAGCAAACCTATACCTTTTTGAAAACTAGACACCCAGGGGAATCCAGGATGGGGTGACTTGACTGGCTCTCACCAGGTTCCGGTACCCAGAATCCCTTGCAAACCTAAAAAAGTGTAAAAAAAACACATTTTCCTCACTTTTCTGTGGTGGAAAGTTCTGGAATCTGCATGGATCCACAAAATTCTACCCACCCCACGTTCCCCAAAGTCTTCCGAGAAAAATGGTACCTCACTTGTGGGGGTAGGCCTAGTACCCGCGACAGGAAACAGCGCAAAACGCAACGTGGACACACCACATTTTCACAGTGAAAAATGACCCTTTTTTTGCAAAGTGCCTAGCTGTAGTTTTTGAACCCTAGCTCTGCCGGCACCTATGGAAACCGAGCAAACCTATACATTTTTTAAAACTAGACACCCAGGGGAATCCAGGATGGGGTGACTTGACTGGCTCTCACCAAGTTCTGGTACCCAGAATCCCTTGCAAACCTAAACTATTGTCAAAAAAACTAATTTTCCTCACTTTTCTGTGGTAGAAAGTTCTGGAATCTGCTTGGATCCACAAAATTCCACCCACCCCGCATTCCCCAAAGTCTTCCAAGAAAAATGGTACCTCACTTGTGTGGGTAGGCCTAGTGCCCGCGACAGGAAACAGCGCAAAACGCAACGTGGACACACCACATTTTCACAGTGAAAAATGACCCTTTTTTTGCAAAGTGCCTAGCTGTAGTTTTTGAACCCTAGCTCTGCCGGCACCTAGGGCAACCTAGCAAACCTATACATTTTTTAAAACTAGACACCCAGGAGAATCCAGGATGGGGTGACTTGACTGGCTCTCACCAGGTTCTGGTACCCAGAATCCCTTGCAAACCAAAAACAATTGTCAAAAAAACCACATTTTCCTCACTTTTCTGTGGTAGAAAGTTCTGGAATCTGCTTGGATCCACAAAATTCCACCCACTCCGCATTCCCCAAAGTCTTCCGAGAAAAATGGTACCTCACTTGTGTGGGTAGGCCTAGTGCCCGCGACAGGAAACAGCGCAAAACGCAACGTGGACACACCACATTTTCACAGTGAAAAATGACCCTTTTTTTGCAAAGTGCCTAGCTGTAGTTTTTGAACCCTAGCTCTGCCGGAACCTGGGGAAACCTAGCAAACCTATACATTTTTGAAAACTAGACACCCAGGGGAATCCAGGATGGGGTGACTTGACTGGCTATCACCAGGTTCTGTTACCCAGAATCCCTTGCAAACCTAAAAAATTGTCCAAAAAAACACATTTTCCTCACTTTTCTGTGGTGGAAAGTTCTGGAATCTGCTTGGATCCACAAAATTCCACCCACCCCGCATTCCCCAAAGTCTTTCGAGAAAAATGGTACCTCACTTGTGTGGGTAGGCCTAGTGCCCGCGACAGGAAACAGCGCAAAACTCCATGTGGACACACCACATTTTCACAGTGAAAAATGACCCTTTTTTTGCAAAGTGCCTAGCTGTAGTTTTTTAACCCTAGCTCTGACGGCACCTAGGGAAACCTTCCAAACCCACACATTTCTGAAAAGTAGACACCCGGGGGATTCCAGTGAGGTATGGCATGCATGGATCCCCCAACGTTTTCTTACCCAGAATCCCCTGCAAACCTGAAATTTTGCTGAAAAAATCACTTTTTTCACACATTTGAGAAACCACTTCAGAAAACTTCTAGATTCCCAGCGTCTCTAGGATGAGGGCCCAGATTCTCAAAGGTTTAGCATTGCGCTACTTTTATAATGCAAACCCAATGCTAAACCTGTCATGGTATTAACAAACCAAAGGAAATTGGTATTTACTTTGGTTTGTATGGAAACGTAACGCAAAGCAGGCATAACAGTGCTTTGCATTACTTTGCATCAAGGGGGCGTTATGTGGGTGGTACATGGGCGTTCCCATGCGTTTTGATGGTAAACCCTATTGGCTAGCATTGGTAGGCAGGGTTTAGCAACAAAAATGAACGCCACTGGAAAGCAGGCGTTAAAAAGAGAAATGTTGTCATTTCTCTTTGCTTTTCTGACTTTGCGTGTGTGCTACACTGCGCAGCACACATACAAAGTAGAAAAAGCTTTAAAGTGTGCCTGAGCATAGTAATTTGTACTGGAAGGGTACCCTTCCAGTACAAAACTTATGGTAGACTCAGGCACGCACCCTAGCGCTATGGCGCTAAGGTGTGTTTCTGGCGAACGGCAGCGCAGGTGCTAAGGAGAGGGTAGAAGATGGCCATATCTCTGTAGATATTGTTCTATCCTGCTCTCTCTATGTCACACAACATTTTTTGTTGCTGCGCTGCATTCCGTGATTCTTTTGAGAATCTGTGCTATAGAGTACCTAGATAAGAAGCTAATGTATGAAAGTGTACTGTACAGATTGTATACCCTGTTATAATGTGAAAAAGAGGGCATAATGATTCTGGTATACCATCTATATAGAGGGATAGATAGCCATATTTATTAAAGGGTTGCGTTGCTTTTGCCCCATGCAATAGGATGCAAGTGCGACGCAACCCTTAAGTGTGTTTTATTAAGCCACGCAAGGCTACCTTGTGTTGCGCTAAATGGCTTGATAAATCTGGAGTAATGCAACGCAAAACAGCACAAATTGCTGCATTGAGTTACTCTGGCCCAGGGAGGCATTTCATGGATGGGGTGTGGGTGTTCCCATGCAACACCTATGGCTTTTGATGCATTCCCAGATTTACCACTACTGGTAGACCTGGGAATGCTCCAAAACTGCTAGGCATCCCCACCCAAGGAGGCTCAACGTGAAGAAATACCTTTATTTCTCCTCGTTCTTTCCTCTTTCTATGTGTGAAGCCTTCTGCAGCACACACAGAAAGAGGAAAATGCCTTAGGTGATTGTTTTTGTGCAGGAAGGTGTCCCTTCCTGCACAAAAACAATCCGGTTTACCAAGCAGGCTCCCTTGGACCATGGTGCAAGAGGGCCTGCATTTGTGCTAGGCAGCAAATTGTGCACCAGCACTGGGAAATACGGTGCATTCCTGCCCTTTCCCTGTCATGCAGGGCCGCAAGGTGGCTTGCTGAACTGCCTCAAATATTGATAAATATGTCCAAGAGTGTTTACTTTGCAGTGATATGTTACTGTAGAGGCTGTTTTTTGCAAATCCCATTATTGACCCTGTTTACTGGAAAAAAGTGTCCGAAGAGAGCTTACTTCCTTACTAAAGTTTTTACATCCATTCATGAGTCTTTTGACACTAGAGAGGCTGCTCTTTGTGAATGCAATCATAGACGTTGATCCCTCAGAGAAAAGATGTTTGCACTGGGCTGAGTTCTTCACTAAACTCTTTAATACTCAGTTTTCACCTTTTAGAGAAGTGTTAGTAGAGAGATCATGTTGTCATTAAAATGAAGCATTCATGCTGTAAAGAATTATATGGGATAGACTCAGGGTGTAGGGCAGCACATGTCTTTTTGCTGCGCTGCCATACGCCAAATCAAAGGGCAGGAATGCACCTTATTTATGAGGTATGGTGCATTCCTGTTCTTTCAGCTGGCGCGCAATTTGGTGCCTAGCCCCAACGCAGGCACCCTTGTACCATGGTGAAAGGGTGTCTGCATTGCTGGTTCAAATGTTTTTGCGCAAGAAGAGACATCATCCTACATAAAAACAATGCATAGAGGCTTTCCCTCTTTCTTTGCCTGCTGCATTCTGCAGAGGAAAAAAGAGGACTAATAAAGTTATTTCTCCTCGCTACGCTTCCCCTGGTGAGGCGTATGGTTTTGATGCATTCCAAGGTTTACAGATCCTTGTAAATCTGGGAATGCGTCAAAACCATGGGTGTTGCGTGGTAACGCCCGCCACAACGCCCATGGAACACCTCCCTGATGCAGTGTAAGGCAACTTAACGACTTGTGCTGCGTTGCCTTACATTATATCTACGATGCAATTAAAAGCCATGCAAAGTGGCTTTGCATGGCCTTGTAGATGTAGGTCTGCACTCTGTGCAACCGTAGCATCATAAAAAGAGATGCAGTTCTCTTAAAGCTGAACCATTCACTTTGTATGGAGTTATATGAGAAAAAGTCAGTCTTTCATCAAACTCTACCATACACGGGGCATATTTACAAGCCCCTGTCACCACCACAACCTCACTTTTCTGAACATTGTGGTGGCACTAGGGGCTTCACCTTATTCACAAAGTGGCGTTCAGCCACTTAAAGTAGCTTAATGCCGCCTTGTGAATAAGGCACCCTTTCACGCTATACTGAGGGTGGAAGGGGCGGACAATGGGTGTTGTGGTTGGCGTTCCACAGCAGCATACATTGATTTTGATGCTGCCTCATATTTACAAGGGTGGTGTAAATATGGGGCAGCGCCAAACTTAAGACCAAGGAAAACCAGGTCTTACCCTGGTGCAACGAGGAGAATGTTTCATTTCTCCTCATTTTTGCTATTTCTATGTGTGCTGGGTTGTGCAGCACACATCCCTTCCTGCACATAAGCAATCATTAAACAAAGTGACGTTTTGCAACTTCTATGTGTGCTGCACTAAGCAGCATGCATAGAAGTTTCAAAACGCCATTTCAGAATATGTGCAGGAAGGGGCACCTTCCTGCACATAAACAATCATTCCCCTCAACGCTGGAACACTTGCATTGTGGTGCAACGGTGCCTGCGTTGGCGCTAGGCAGCTAAATTAGCGCCAGTGCTGGGGGAGACACAAGGCTGCACCGTATTCTTGTAAATATGGTGCAGTCCTACGTTTCTGAAGTGGTGGAGCAAGGCGTTAAGCCAAGGAGGCTAACGCCGCCCTCCGCCACTTCTTTGTAAATATGTCCCACAATCTGCACTCTGTTAATGTGTGCAAGCACAGGGCGTAGTGTTTCTCTAAAACCTTGTCCACAGACCCTTTACACTGAAGATGTCAGTAGAGATCCTGCTGTTTGTAAACCCATTCATACTGTTTACTCAGAGAAAAGGTGTTTGTAGAGGGGTGAGTTACTCTCCAACAGGCTCATTTTACAAGCTTGTGCTCCACCAGAACATCACTTTTAAGGACATTCGGGCAGCGTACATTGCAGGGCCATATCCACTAGCCCACGTAAAGCCACCCTTCGGGGCTTTTTATGGCCTTGCAGATATGGAGTGGGGCAACGCAGCACAAGTTGCTGCTTTGCCTCACACTGCGATAGGAAGGCATGCCATGTGTGTTTCAGTGGGTGTTCTCACGTAACACCCTTGGCATTTGACATATTCTCAGATTTACAAAATACTTTGAACCTAGGAATGCATCAAAATCCTACGCCTCCCAAGGGATGGCGTAATGGTTGTTTTTGTGAAGGAAGGGGCCTCTTCCTGCACAAAAACCCCTGATTTCAACGCAGACACACTTGCGCCATGGTTGCCATTTGAGCACAGTCAAGGAGGACAGGAATGTGCCATATTTCATAAATATGGCGGATTCTTGCCCTTTTATTTTTGATGTAAGACATCAGTGGGGGTCAGCCGTTAGGGGCATTCCATCTGCACTGAACTGGTCCGTGAACTGTGAATCAGTCTGTCAACTCGTGAAGTGGGTGATAACGTGTGGGACAATGCAAACAAACCTAGGGCTGTGGTGTTGTTTATCTAGAACTAGAGCATCCCCCCGATCCCCACCTCATTAGGCGCGCACCCACCTCTTCTTCTCAATCTGCAAGCGCACAAGACTATGACTATATCAGGTGTTGTCCCATTGTATTTCTGCTGGCAGTCCCTCTACCACACTCACTTTGCTATTAGCGCGTCTCTCCTAATTCACACTGTGTAGTGATGCTGGGGACTAATGTGTCCCTTATGTCATTGCCTTGTCTCGACAAGTCACATAGAATCGTGTCCCAATGTGTTGCAATTGTGATTTTGTGTAGGCCTAGTGTGTCCTCCTGATGCAGCGCAAAGCTTTTTTCCTTAGCCCACAGCTGCAGGGAGCGGCTCTAAGCCAGTGCCTGAGGGATTCAGGGGATTTCCTTCTTTTTGTGATCAGTTGCTTTGCCACCACCAGTCACAAGGCGAATAAAGTGAGAGGCCACTCTTTGGCTCTTGCTACTATGATAAATGTGTAGAATGCACGTCTCCCATAACATGGGTACCGTGCACTCCTTGCAGCGAGTCAGGGCATCGGTCACCACCCCTAGTATCCCCGAGTCATGAGCAGCTCTACAAAATGTGTAGCAAATCCGCACCTGTGGCGCAGCATCGCGGGCAAGTGGCATCTGTACGGTTGGAATATCTATTGATTGGCTGGAGATATGTCTTTTGTGTGATGTAGTATTGTATTAACTGGAAGCGTATGTTCCGTGGCACACTGATAGGACCTTCTAGCACAGTGGTCCACTCAGCATCAGTGAGTGGATGGCGAAGATCCTACTCCCAGCATTGCCGCAGAGGTGACAATGATGTTGCTGTATGGTGTCTAAGGGATGCGGCAAACCACTTTGTGAGGTGCCAGCCCTGCCCCATATCATGCAGGTGTGTGTGCTCCTTGTTATGAGTGCACGATGCAAGAGGAACTGACCCGGCTGGAGCCCACCGCCCACTCAACCAGTTTAGCAAATGGTAGCAGGGTACCCTCGCAATATAGTTCTTCTACATCATGGATCCCCGCCTCCCCCAGTCGCATAGCTCAAGCGACGTGATGGGTGTGCGGTATCTGAGAGTGCCCAGTAATGGCAGGGCGGGTGCAACCAGTTTCGCGCTTCATGTTATGAATAAGCACCTGTGGTAGCAGTGTTATGCTGCATTGGGCAGCAGAGGGACTGGTGCCTTCCCCCTGTTGAATGGGTGAAATAAAGTGAGAAGGGCATTAAGGGACAGAGGCGGAGAAACGGCTACAGTGTTAGGTAACTGGCACCAAGAGAACCACCTGGCTACCCACTGCTCTGTGCAGCAAGATAATACTGCTCTAGATTGGGCAGTGTCAGCCCCCCTTGATTCTTTGGTCGGTAGAGCTTTTTGGAGAGACACTTGGTAATGGGAGCTCCCCCAGATAAAGCCCCTCACCACACCCTCAAGGGCCCGAAAGAAGGGTGGTGGTATGTACAAGGGCAGGTTGGTGAATTAATATAGGAGTCGCGGCAAAACTGCCAGGCGGCCAGCAACCGTCAGAGAAAGCATGCCCCAGAATGACAGTGCTTTACCCAGGTTGCCGTCAAATAGATCAGCTTGTTGGTGAAAGATCCTGACCCTTAAGTACCGAAATGTGACTGTTTGACATTCTATGCAAACATTATTGAGCGTGTACTCTGGAGTTGGACATGCGTGATTGAAAGGGTATAGACATTACTTTGATGCGTTCACTTTCAGTCCTGACAGAGCAGCAAAGTCTCCTAGAGGGTACGCCAGTGATTGGGGAATCGATTGAACATTCTTGACATATATAAGGAGGTCATCTGCATACAGTGAGATTGTGTGTGTGCCATCTATCGACAGAATTCCCCAGTCTACATCCCATGCCCAAACGGCCGCTGCCAGGGGCTCAATAGCTAGTGAGAGAAGTAACGGGGATAGTGGGCATCCCTGCCGGGTCCCCCATTTCACCCTAATCGAGGCTGAGATATGAGATCCCATCTGCACTCTCACCATCGGTTCATTATATAAAAGCTTGATCATGCGGATGAAGGTGTCCCCGAGTCTGTAGCATGGCAGCACAGTAAACAGCTATCCCCACTCCAGGGATTCAAAGGCCTTTTCTAGGTCCAATATTAAACAACCAGAGTAGGGCAATCAGTCCACTGATTAAGTGACCACCCTGAAGAAGTGCCGCAATTCAAGGAAACCAATTTTGATCAGTGTGAACCAGGGATGGGACCATAGGCACCAACTGGTCGGCCAGCAATTCCCCAAGATCTTGTAATCTGAATTTAATAGGGCCAAGGGGCGATATCATCCCAGCTCAGTTGGATCCTTAGGTTTGGGGAGCGAGACCAATCGGGCCTCGCATAATGACTTGGGGAAGGCAGACTCCTCCAGAGCAGCGGAATATAGGCCATGTAAACGTGTGGTCAGAGACACAGCATAGGTTTTATAATATTCCGCAAGTAGCCCATCGGGACTGGGGGTTTTGCCCGTCACCAGCACGGGGATGACATCTTGGATCTCGTCAGGGGCAATCGATGTGTCAAGCGCTGCACGTTGCTCTGGTGTTATGATGGGCAGGCGCACCAAATTGAGAAAAGCGTCCACACGCATCTGGTCATGTTGGACAGTAGATTCGTAGAGGATGGTATAGTGTCTCATCATCTCCATGTGTATCTCATGCTGCGTGTATAGTGTATACCAGCATCGGTGTGTATTGCATGTATGGTGTGTCGGGGTTGCTCTTGGCGTAGCAATCATGCCAGCAGCCGCACCGGTCTAGTTGACACTGCATGTGTGCATGCTAAATGTGCTGCATAATTTAGACATCTCAAAATTTCCAGCAGTTCCACACGATCACTACGTGCTGCATCTAATCACTACAGGCCAGTCATACCTGATGCCATCCTAGTTTCATGTTGCAATAACTCAGGCTCTACCATACCTACGTCATTGCTTAGCTGTTTGCGTATGTTCCACGTGAGTCCCATACTGCGTCCCCTGATGGTCACTTTGAAAGCCTCCCACTCCAGAAGCGTATTATTTATGGAGCCTTCATTAATGTCGAAGTATTCCACCATGGCGGTTCCTAAGGAGACACAGAATGCTGGGTCCTCCAATGCCGCTGGTTGGAGATGCCATGCAGGTAAGGTTGTTGCGGGGATTCTGCACATATACAGAGCTATGCACAGGAAAATAGGACCTCGGTGTATAGTGGTGTACCAACCATGCACCTTAGTACCCACAATCCCAATCCGACTAGCTTTAGCATCTCATTCGTTCTCCATACTACAGCAAAGCTACCAATGATTAGACATCCCAGAACACGGACTCTCTCAGGAATCACGGGAGCAAGAACACTCTTTCATTACTCACTCATACTTGTCCACAACGTGCGTAATAAGAGACACTGTATAGTTTAAAATGTTTATTTCAACTATCGTGCTCTAAGATAAAGTACACGTGCCAGTACTATCAGCATAATGCATAACGATAAAATAATAAGCATGGTTACAATTCCATGTAATACAAACGGGGACAGCATTTTATAAAGACAGTGGATATAGGGCTAAATTGCCTTACCACCCTCCCCGTGCTAGTAACTAGTTTATTATAAAAATAGAAGACCTCTGGGCTTTGTCAGGCGGACCCCCATACCTCAATATCTCGATGCAAGGTTTACATCATCAGACAAGCACAGCTCTTCTCCCTGGAAAGGTTTTTCTCCAAGTGCCACCAACAGGGAGATCACAATATTAAAAGCACACGAATTTCTCCAATGCAGCTGTATTTCGTGTTATGTCTAAGTGTGAGGGGCTGACCAGATCAGCAATAACAAGGGACATTGTTTTTCGACCTTGTACATGGTGTGCAGACGAAACCCACAGGGAACATGAGAAAAGGTGAAAGGCAAAAAGGTAGACAGTTCTAATATAGCCGGGCACAAGCAGAGTCTGGAAAAACAAAGTCACAGAGTAACGTGTGCAAAAAAAGGCATCATGGCAGCCAGGCCTAAGCTAACTTAGCAATGTAGACAATGAGGCCACAAACCACACTACAAGGTTATGGACCCACATCCCAGCTAAGCTGCATGCATTGGGGGTTGTGATCGGAGTGTGTTCATCCTAGGTATTTTATCTGTCTGACAAGGGGCAACAGTGATGGTGAACTTATGCCATATTTCTGTAAATATGATTTTCTCCTGCTCTCGTCTTCTCACGCAGCTCAGTGCAAACGTTTTGCCTGCTGCACTGCATTTCATGAGTATTTAATTAATCTGCCCCTAAGGGGGTCTATTTAATAAGATTTTACTCCATGTCACATTTTAAGATTTTACTCAATTGACGCAAAATCTTTTTTACCTATTTGCTTTCCAGCCCTAAACTTGTTTAGCGCTGGAAAATTACTTGAAAGTAACGCAAAGCAGTGCATATTGCTGCTTTGCATTACTTAGCACCAACAGTGCATACCATGGGTGGTGCATGGGAAATCGGATGCAACCACCCAACGCTAAGCCTTATTTACTCAAAAAAGTAGACCAGCTTTACATCAGAAAATAGTGCCCATTTCAAATAGGCACTATGAAGGAGTAATGATTTCATTTCTCATTCCTTTTCCCACTTTGTATGTGTGCTGCACTGTACAGCACACATACAAAGTGGGAAAAGATTTAAAGATAGTTTAAAGCATTGTATTACGTACTGGAAGGGTATCTTCCAGAACAAAACCTATGCTAGTCTCAATTAGACATCCTTGCACTATGATGCAAAGGTGTGTACATAGCGCACAGCAGGACATTTCTGTTCCAGCGCTAGGGAGAGGAGAGAAGAGTGCCATATTTCTGTAAATATGGAGCTCTCCTGCTCTCTCCTTCTCGCACAGCACAGCATTTGCAGCTGCTGCACTGCACTGCTTGACAATCTAGTAAATAGGCCCCTTCGTCTTTCCTCTGTTCAGAGATATCAATAGAGAGCTGCTGTCCGTAAACACGTTCATTCACCATGTTCACTTAGAGAAAAGGTCTTTGTTGAGGGGTAGATTGCTCAATAAAACCTTTTACATCCATCCTTTACCCTATACAGACGTATTAGTAGAGAGGGAATGTTGTGATAAAAGTCAACCATTCAAGATGTGTAGAATTGTAATAGAAATGTTTACATTTACATAAAACTTTGACATAGTCAATCTGCACTCTGTAAAAAATGTTGCAGCTCAGGGCCTAGTGTTTCTCCAAGACCTTCTACACATACCCTATACTCTGTCCGGAGATATCTGTAGAGGGCTTGTGTTAGACCTGGCAGCCTTAGGATGGTCTTCCCCCAAGGTTTTTTCCACCAGTGTTGCTGTAATTTTGCTTCTGTTGGCCTAAGTACTCTGTGCACTTTACCACTGTTAATCAGCTCAAAAGTGCTTGTGCTCACTCCCTAAACATGGGTTGATTGCCATGTACCTAATTTGCATGTTTAATTTACTTGTAGGTCCCTTGTAGAGTGGTATACCATATACCTTGGGCCTATAAATTAAATGCTACAACTGGGCTTGTATCACTTATTGTGCCACTCACCTAAGTAGCCCTCTAAAACATATCCCAGGGCTGACATTGCAGCCTGAATGCAGTGTCACACTGTCATGTCAACTTAGCATTTAAAAGCCCTTGTCAAGCCTTCAACTCTCCTTTTATTGCATATAACTCACCCCAAAGGTTGGCTGTCGGGCAGGGTGCTGTGTAATTAAAAGGTGGACATGTACTTTTAAATTTGATATGTCCTAGTTGTGAAAAACTTCCAAATTCATTTTTCACTACTGTGAGGTCTACCACTCCCGTTGAATAACATTGAGGATTCCTTATTGCATTTAATAAGCTGTCATTCTTAAATGAGAGGAGGTAGACATACCATGTTTGGTACCTATGAACTTGTAATGATAAACCTTCTTTAATGGTAAAGTCTAATTTATCATTGCCATTTTGGAAATGCCACTTTTAGAAAGTTATGACAACACAAAAGAGGAATGACGGAATGCTGAACATTTCAAACATTCACCCCCAGTCACAGATCTGGGCTAAATTAATCATCGCTTTTGCTTACCATGCCACCCCAATTTGAACCCAGCCATATGCAAATCAGTCTTGACTCAGCTCCCGGTAGGAATGGTCCAGCCCGAACTGCCAAGCCAGTTCCTCCCTGGACCGAAAACAAGCATCCTTGGACCAGTTTCGGGTATTACCCCTCATAAGCCAGACTAACCTTAAAACAGTGGTGCAGTGAGCATGTGATCCATGTCTGCACATGCCCTTTCCACTTAGGGAAACTATGATAACAAAAAAAGATGATAGACAGAATGCTGAACATATCAAACATTCATCTTCAGTCACAGATTAAATCCATTGTTTTTTTTGCTCAACTTGACACCCTTGTTTAGACCCAGACAGATGCAAATCAGTCTTTACCCCGCTCTGCATGGGAACAGTCCAGCCCAAACTGCAAAGCCAGGTTCTCCCTGGACCGGAAACAAGCATTCTGGGACTGGTTTTGGGGTATCACCCCTGATCAGCCAGGCTACCTTGAATCCAGTGGCACAGTGCGCACAAGGCCCATGTATGGGCATACTCTACCCGCTTAGGGCAATTATGATAACACAAAAAGATTATGGACGAAATGCTGAACATAAGAAACATTCATCCTCAGTCACAGATCTGGGTAAACCACTGTTTTTTTGCTCACCATGCCACCCAAGTTTGGACCCAGCTACATGAAAATCAGTATTGACTCTGCTTCCCGTGGGAACTGTCCAGCCCAAACTGCCAAGCCAGATACTCCCTGGACCGTGACAAACATCCTAGGAGAAGTTTTGAGGTATCATCCCTCATCAGCCAGGCTATCTTGAATCCAGTGGCACAGTGAGCACGGGACCCACGTCTGGGCATACCCCTCCTACATAGGGAAACTATGACAACAATAAAAAGATGATGGAGGGATTGCTAAACAAATCAAACATTCATCCTCAGTCACAGATCTGGGTTAATCCACTGTTTTGGAACCAGCCATGTGCAAATATATCTTGACCCTGATCCTCATGGGAACAGATAAGCCTGAACTTCCCAGCCAGGTCCTCCTTGCACCGGCAACAAGCATACTAGGACCAGATTCAGGGTATCAGCCAGGCTATCTTGAATCCAGTGGCACAGTGAGCACAGATCCCATGTCTAGGCATACCCTTTCCTCTGAGGGAGACTAGTACAACACAAAAAGATGATGGACGGAATGCTGAACATATCAAACATTAATCCCCAGTAACAGATCTGGCATAAATCCATTGTTTTTTGTATGCTCACCACGCCACCCTATTTTAGACCTAGCCATATGCAAATCTGTCTTTACCATGCTCCTCATGGAAACAGTCCAGCCCAAACTGCCAAGCCAGGTCCACCCTGGACTGCAATCAAGTATCCTGGGACCAGTTTTGGGGTATGACCAGTCATCAACCAGGATAGCTTGAATACAATGACACAGTGAGCATGGGATCCATGTCTGGGCATACCCTCCCCTCTTAGGGCGACTATAACAACACAAAAAGATGATGGACAGGATGCTGAGCATATCAAACATTCACCCCCAGATACATCTGGGTTAAATCCATTGTCTTTTTGCTCACCATCCCACCCCAGCCATATGCAAATCAGTCTTACCCTGCTCCCCATGATAACAGTCCAGACCGAACTACCAAGCCAAATAGTCCCTGGACCAGAAACAAGCATCCTAGGAGCGGTTTCAGGGAACCATCCTTAATCAGCCAGGCTAGCTTGATTCCAGTGGCACAGTGAGCAAAGGATCCACGTCTGGGAATACCTTTCCCACTTAGGGCGACTATGACAGCACAAAAAGATCATGGACGGAATGCTGAACATATCAAACTTTCACCCCCACTCACAGATCTGGGTTAAAACCATCGTTTTTTTGCTCACCGTGCTACCCCAGTTTGGACCCAGCCATATGCAAATCAGTCTCGACCTTGCTCCCCATGAGAACAGTCCAGCCCGAACTGCCAAGCCAGATCCCCCTGGACAGGGAAGAAGCATCCTTTGAACGATTTTAGGGCATCACTCCTCATTAACCAGGCTAGTTTGAATCCAGTGTAACAGTATGCACGGAACCTACAGCTGGGCAAACCCTTCCCACTTAGGGCAACTATGACAAAACAAAAAGACGATGAATGGAATGCTGAACATATCAAACATTCACCCCCAGTAACACATCTGTGTTAAATCCTTAGTTTTTTTTCTCACCAAGCTGCTCCACTTTAGACCTAGCCATATTCAAATCAGTCTCGTCCTGCTTCCCATGGGAAAAGTCCAGCCCGAAATGCCAAGCCAGGTCCTCCCTGGACCCCAAATGTGCCTCCTGGAACCGGTTTCAGAGTATCAGCCCTCATCAGCCAGGCTAGCTTATATCCAGTGGCATAGTGAGCACGGGACCCACATCTGGGTATACCCTTCACTCTTAGTACAACAATGACAACACAGAAAGATGTTGGACGGAATGCTGAACATATGAGTCATGCACCCGCAGTCACAGATCTGGGTTAAATTCCTCAGATTTTTTTCTTACCATGGCACTCCAGTTTGGACCCAGCCATATACAAATCAGTCTTGATCCTGCTCCCGATGGGAACAGTCCAGCCCGAATTGTTAGGACCTCATTGAACCAGAAAAAGCACCCCGGGACCTGTTCTGGGGTATCCACATCTGGGCATACCCCATCCACTTAGGGCAACTATAAAAGCACAAAAAGAGGATGGATGGAAAGCTGAAAATATCAAACATTCACCCAAAGTCACAGATCTGGGTTAAATCCTCTGTTTCTTTGCTCACTATGTCAACACAGTTTGGATCCAGCCATATGTGAATCAGTCTTGACCCTGCTCCCCATGGGAACAGTCCAGCCTGAACTGTCAAGCCAAGTCTCCCTTGACCGGAAACAAGCATCCTGGAGCCAATTTCAGGGTATCAACCCTGATTCTCTAGGCTAGCTTGAATCCAGTGGTACAGTGTGCATGGGACCCACGTCTGGGCATACCCTTCCCAATTAAGTGAACTATGACAACAAAAAAAGATGATGGACGGAATGCTGAACATATATAACATCCACCCCCAGATCCGGATTAAATCCATAGTTTTTTGCTCACCATGCCACCCCAGTTCGTACCCAGTCATATGCAAATCTGTCTGGACCCTGCTCCCCATTGAAACAGTCCAGCCCAAACTGCCAAGCCAGATCCTCCCTGGATCTGAAACAAGAGTCCTTGGACCGGTTTCAGAGTATCACCCCGCATGAGCCAGGCTAGATTGAATTCCAGTGGGACAGTGAACATGGGACCCACATCTGGGCATACCCTTCCCTCTTAGTACAACAATGACAAAACAAAAAGATGATAGATGAAATGCTGAACATATCAAACATTCACCCCAGTTACAGATCGTGGTTAAGTCCATCATTTTTTTGCACACCATGCCACCCCAGTTTGCACCCAGCCATATGTAAATCAGTCTTGACCCTGCTTCCAATAGGAACAGACCAGCCTGAACTGCTGAGCCAGATCCTCCCTGGATTGGAAACAAGCATCCTGGAACCAGTTTCAGGATATCACACATTCTCAGTAGTCTAACTTGAATCCAGGACTGGATACAGGCATCCTGGGACAAGTTTCAGGATAACCCCCTTATCAGCCAGGGTAGCTTGAATCCAGTGGCACAGTGAGCACAGGACCCATGTCTGGGCATGCACTTCCCAGTTAAGGCAACTATGACATCACAAAAACATGATGGACAGAATGCTGAATCTATCAAAAATTCACCTCCAGTCACCGATCTGGGTTAAATCCATAGTTTTTTTGCTCACCATGCCAAACCAGTTTGGACCCAGCCATATGTAAATTAGCCTTGACCCTGCTCCCCATAGAAACAGTCTAGCCCTAACTGCCAAGCCAGGTCCTCCCTGGACTGGAAACAAGCATTCTGCAACCATTTTCGGGATGTCACCCCTTCTCAGCTATGCTAACTTGAATCCAGTGGCACAGTAAGCAAAGGACCCACGTCTGGGCACACCCTTCTCAATTATTGCAACTATGACAATCAAAAAAGGTGATACACAGAATGCTGAACATATCAAACTTTCAACCCCAGTCACAGATCATGGTTAAGTCCATCATTTCACTGTGCCACTGGATTCAAGCTACACCGGCTGATAAGGGGTGATACCCTGAAACCAGTGCCAGGATGCTTGTTTCCAGTCCTGGATTCAAGCTAGCCTACTGAGAACGGGTGATATCCCAAAACTGGTTCCAGGATGCTTGTTTTCAATCCAGGGAGGATCTGGCTAAGCAGTTTGGGCCTGAACTGCCAAACCAGGTCCTCCTTAGACCAGAAACAAGCATCTTGGGACAAATTTGATGGTATCACCCCTCATCAGCCATGCTATCTTGAATCCATTGGCACAGTGAGCACGGGACCCATGTCTGGGCATTCCCTTCCCAATTAAAACAACTTTGACAACACAAAAAGATGATGGACAAAAGGCTGAACATATCAAACATTCATCCCCAGTCACAGATCTGGGGTAAATCCGTTGTTGCTTTGCTTACCATGCCACCCGAGTGTGAACCAAGCCATATGCAAATCAGTGTTGACACTGCTCCCCATGCACTCACCCATAGATCCACACACCTGCTCACACATTCACTCATACACCCACACACCCACATACATACCCACACAACCACTCACAAACCCACTCACCGACCCTCAAAACCACTCAAATTTTGTGGAGATTGACTGAATCAATAATCAATTTTTTTATCTTCTTTGTTTCTTACATCAGCACCCAAGGGCAAGAAGAGGGGCAGTGTTGAGTCGGGTCCAGAGAGAGCTGGGGAGGAGATGCCGCCCACCAGCGCCACTCTGCTCAGCATAGTAAGTCCAATTATTTTTTATTATTATTTCCCTAATGTTGGATTTAATGGTTGCTGTGCACTTAGGGTAGAATCTTGGGGTATTAAAATGTGGCTGCTGGGTTCCAGGGCGGGAGTTGCTGCCTGCAGCCTGGTGTTATTGGCGAGAAATAAAGTTGCTCTGACACCCTTACCTGCCGTCTTCCTGTCACGTGGCGACCAGGATGGGATATTAATAAACCCACGCATACAAATCACAATAGATTAGCTCTTTTACCTCTGCCCACATGCTACTTTTAAATTTTGCCTTGGTTATTTTTTTACACTGTCTCTTGTTTTTTTCCAATTCCCCTATCCAATTTTAGTTTACTTCCTGTTATTCCTGCATTTTATTCCCTTATTTCATGTTTTCTATTTTGGTAGCTGACCTTTTCCAGTCTCCACTAGTCTCTAGTTCACTTATCTTCTGCTTTGTTGGAAAACTTTCCCTCCCCCATATATCTTGTGATACTGTAAGACTAAGAACAACCTTTTGGTACTCTGCTGTATACCGTGAAGATTGCAGGCCCAAGTAAGCTAGCATTAGAAATAATATTCACAATGTATGTTTGTTGAGAAGGCTTTCTTTTTCTTGCTCATGCTCTAACAGTTAACAGGAGAGTGGCCATGGTCATGGACCACCTACCCCGCAATGTTGTGCTGTGTTATTAATGTACACAGTATACCAGCAGTTTTCATGACAATACAGCATGGCTGGAAAGTAAGAGGTCCCATTTCATTTGCCAACCAACACCATATTTCTTTTATTGACCATTATTCCAACCCTTTATTGGACTTCAATGACTCTGAGTCATCATCATAGTTTACACCTCTGCCCTACTATTGCTTCACTACCTGGCTTGTCTAACATTGCCAACCAACCACATTTCCACAGTCATATTTTAGATACTGCAGTGCTCACCGAACTGCAGTGATGTATGTATAACAGTTGTCTTTTTTGATTAAAAAAATTAAGGGGAGGCGTATCTAGCATCTGAAAAATGTTTAATGCTTTTTTCTAGCCACACATACCACCAGTGATGCCGGTCCAAGTGCCGCTGCAGGAGGAGATTAAGATGGGGGAGAATCGGCGGTAGGGACAGGCACTGGTAAGTCACATTGCTTTCTTATTGACAATTACTATTATACTCACTATCTACAAGGGTGTCGTGGACTGAGTCGTAACTCATAACCTGATTTACCAGCTACAGCAGTAATTGAGTTATGGCCTCTTCTATCTGCAACTCAGCAAAAGCTCACATAATGAATGCTAACAATGATGACTTGAGGGAGATGTGAAAGAACAGATGGTTAAAAGAAAGGATGGGTAAAATGGTATATGAGTGAAAGGGTGAGTGGGTGAAAGGGTACTTCGGTGGGTAAAGGCAAGCCCGTCTGCGCCCGTCCGCGCCCAGGTCGCGCTCAGCGCTAGAACCCATGTCCATTGTCCATCAGGTAAGACACCTATCCTGATTTGTTCCAGAGCTCAACTATGCAATCTGAGGCGGCTGTGAAGACTCACGGTTGTGTCTGCCTTTTGCTGAGTTCAAGACCCCCTCCTCACATATTACTTGCCCCAATTGTAACTGCTCTCTACCAAGATTGGAATATCAGGCGATTAGGACCTTTAATAACAAAAAGTTTAAATGGGTGGAACCAGAGGAAACATTGATAAAATGTACTCTGCTTAATGCTAGATCATTGGTGAAACATAGCCTAGAGTGTGCTACTTTATTAGACGAAGAAAACATCAAACTGGCCTTTATTTCAGAGACATGGACTGATGAAGCTTCAGGGCCAGATATAGTTAAAGCCACGCCTCCTGGATTTATCTGCTACACCCTTAATAGGCCAGGTAGGAGAGGTGGGGGCCTAGCGATTATCTACCATGATTCCTTGAAGGCAGGTTTTCAGATAGCCTCAAACGCAGACTGTGAGGCACTATCTTTTAGTTTTAATCTTACTAATCACTCTGCGTTTAAGGGTATTCTATTATATAGACCCCCTGGCCCCAAAAGTTCCTTCTTAACATCTGTTGGTAACTTCCTGGAGGAGGGGCTCTGTACTGATTCATTTACAATCATGGGTGACTTCAACTATCATCTAGAAGTTCACTCTGAAACAGATACAGTGGCTCTTCTAGACCTAATGAAGAGTGTTGACCTCAGTCAACGGGTGATAGGTCCGACTCATGAGGCAGGACACACCCTAGATGGAATTTTTCAAACCATTTACAACTCCATTTCACAGGTGTGCTGCCCCTTACCTGGACTGACCACTCTGCTGTGCAATTTGAGTTGGCTTGTTCAGTGCACTGTCAGAATAGGGAGGGGCCAAAGAGTCAAATTAAAAGCAGGGCTTGGAACAAAATTGAGGGCCCTGCGTTAACTAATGCTCTTTTAGCAAGTGTGGGCCAGTTTCCTCCAGGATTAGAGGAGGCCACCACACACTACACCAATTGGATCGAAACAGCATGTAACGATCTCGCCCCGGAAAAAGTGCGGGTCCCTAGAAGATCCCAACCTACGGCCCCCTGGTATACGGAGGATCTAAGGGAACAGAAACTTATCTGCAAATCTCTTGAGCGGATTTGGAGGAGAGATTATGAGGAAGCTGCTAAAAAGTTATAAACAAAGTCTTGCAATCTATAAGCAAATGATATGTAATGCAAAAAAGGATTTCTTCTCAAACCGCATCAGTCTTGCAGGGAATTCGGCCAAGGAACTTTTTAATATAGTGTCCAGCTTGGCATCCCCTCGTCCCAAAAAGATTGAATCAACACAGGAACTATGTGAGGATATTGCCTTGTTTTTTCAAAAAAGGTTGATATTATTTTCTCGGCTTTCCAACACCCAAGTGTTGTGGGGATGGGGGCTTATTTGGAGGAAAGTACCAACACTTCTATGCCACTTGTTGTCTTTGATAAATTTGAGCCACTTTCTTCTGTGGAAACAGAGAAGCTCTTGGTGACAGCAAGGTCAGGCTGCCCCTATGATCCCTGCCCGGTATCAGTAATCAAACGGGCTTCGGGACCGGTTGCCAGTTCACTTAGCTCCCTATTCTACTCAATGTTTGAAGTAGGGAATTCCCTAAACGGTGGAAGATCGCCTCAATACTTCCTCTATTAAAAAAGTCTAACTTGGATCCTAAAGATCCTAATAATTTCCGCCCAATATCTCGCCTTCCGTTGACAGCTAAATTGGTTGAAAAAGCTATGAATGGACAACTCACTGCTTTTTTATGCAAGACAAAAGGCTTAGATCCAACTCAATATGGATTTCGAGAGGGCCATAGTACAGAGTCCGCTCTTATTAAATCCACCAAAGAGATTAGAGAAGTTTTGGATAGGGGAGGTAAGGCTGCTTTGATTATGTTAGATCTAGCAGCGGCCTTTGACACGGTCCATCATCATTTACTGATGGACCGGCTGTCAACATGCGGGGTCCAGGGCAAGGCCTGGAAGTTGATAAAATCCTTCCTAACGGATAGGTCTCAAATTGTGGCATTGGATGAATTTTGTTCCAGACCCTTTTCCTTGCCCTGTGGAGTGCCACAAGGGTCCTCCCTTAGCCCAACACTCTTTAATATTTATGTCTCCTCTTTGGCATCTCTAATTGACTCCTATGGTTTTAACCTTACCTCCTACACAGACGATACACAAATTGTGGTTGCTCTGCATCATGGCCAGAGAGCGAGAATAGAAAGTCGGTTTCATGACTGTATGGAGGCGGTAGGGAGGAGGATGGCGCAAAACTGTTTAAAACTTAACTCAAGTAAGACAGAGGTCATTTTATTTGGAAATGACCCTAACTTCTGGGCCCCAAGTTAGTGGCCAGACACTCTGGGCACTCTCCCCACACCCACCAGGAAGGTAAAGAATCTGGGAGTGATTGTTGATGATAAGCTCAACTTTAGTCATCAGATAAATGCTGTAGCTTCAATCACCTTTTACACTCTCAGAATGATTAAAAAAATCCTACACTTCTTGCCGGCAGACAGTAGGCGGACAGTTGTCACGGCACTCATCATGTCTAGGTTAGATTACTGTAATGGTCTCTACCTTAACATACAAGAACGATCTATGAATAAGTTGCAACTGCTGCAAAATGCAGCCGTTAGATTGCTTATTAACACTCCCAAATGTATGCCTATTGCTAATGAAATAAAAAAAACTCCACTGGCTGCCGGTGAGGAAAAGGGTGCGCTTTAAGGCCCTGTGTACAGTATACAAGGCTTTGCAGGGCATTGGCCCAGAATATCTTAAGCAGCGACTGCAATGGTACCAACCAATAAGAACACTACGCTCCTCCGGGGCAAAGTTGGTATCAGTACCAGCCATAAAAAAAGCTTCATGGGGTGGAAGAAGCTTTATAGCGTGTGCAGCAAAAGCCTGGAATGATCTTCCCTTCTACTTGAGAAACTCCACTGATCTGCTACTTTTTAGGAAGCAACTGAAAACATGGCTTTTTAATCTATAACTTGTGTTTATATCTTAATGCCCAGAGGAAAGCAGTTAGCGCCAGGACACCCTTGGGTAACCGTTTGCGCTTTAGAAATACCAATAACATAACATAACATAAAGGGATGGATGGGTGAAAGGATGGTTGAAATAAAGGGTGGATACTAAATGGATGGATAATGTATTGGAAATTGTGGTGAAAGACTGAATGAGAGGAAGTAAAGCCTAAATCATGGTGGCTATGGGTGAATTAGAATGAAAGAATGAATGAATATTTGGATTTCTTTGATGAATAAGCAAGGGAGCTCTTCTGGAGAGGGGCATGCTGCTCACCTACTTCGCTGACTATTGTAATGTTAATCAAAGCTATTGTTCAAAGTGGAGGGTATTTTTTAAATGTTTGTACTACTCCCTTGACTCACTGTATTTATTAAGCCAGGAAGATGTATCCCACGCGTCATCACTCATCATCCCCTCAAATACCAGACGCACTGGTTAGCATGCCTCCATTAATTTAGCACAGCACACAATTTGTACTCCATAGTGCATAATGCCTTACTCATTAATGAGAGGTACATTATTTTTCCGCTCAAAGTGTCTGTTTACTTGCTAGAAAAGCCTTTAGAAAAAATCCTGTGTTATTCTGCCTTAATACTTTCCTGACAAACAGTCAGGGCTTTTTATGTGAGACATGTGTGGGTAAAACATAAAATTGGCATTGTGACTCTCCTGATCATATTCTCATCAAATTCCAATGGCCCTAGGGGACCAGCACTGTACTGGCAGCCACTAATCCTAAACAATCATTTGCACAGAACATTATTTACAATTTGTCTTTTTTCTTTTTGTTTTGGGTCAATTTATTTGTGGCTAGGGGTTGGCCTGTTGTGGGTGGAGAGGCTGGGTTTGTTTGCAAAAAAAGGAGAAAAGTATCATATTTCATAAAAATGTATGACTGAAGTCGTGTTGTTGTGTTTTACTTTGCACTGCTGCAATGCAGCCTGTTTATCTGCTTGTAGAAGTGTATACCGGTTAGATATAGCTAGTTATATTTACATCTGTAACTATCTTGAGCATTAGGGAGGATGCTGCCCCGACCTATATAAATGATTACTTCCAGCAGCAGTTAGTTACTTACTTCCTGACTTAACTAGTTCACTTCACTCCATAGTTATCTTACCTGAATATAGATGAAGCAATAACAGGGAAGGTCTCAAAACTTCACACAAGAGAGGTCCCACTCCCACCCAGGTGAGCTCCAATTTAAAGGATTAATCAGAAGGATTATCCATCGTAGGGAACCAAATGGAAATAAAAACACTGAGTTAGTGGGCTATAAATTATTTCAAAGTTTTACAAAGAATTGAGACCAGACTACTAATTTACACAAGAAAGAATTCATGATAGTGATAAAATAACAAAAAACAGCAATGGTAATGGGGAACTAATATTTAATTATCACTAAAGTAATGAAATTATCGAATCATGAAAAATGGACTCAAAGTCTGGAGTGGACAAGGTTAGGCATTCACTCAACACAAGGCCTGAATGATGATGCTGATGACTTTAATGCGTGGGTGGGTAAATGGGGCCAGCGTGGGTTACTGCTTAGGTAATAGAAGATCCTTCAGTGAGTTACTGTCGCTTTCACCATATCCACCCCACCAAATGTGTAATCAATTTATGGTGTAAATTAATTAAGTCACATCTGAATAAAGTCACAAAGCCCGGGGAAAGAGGGTTAAGGGTTGATGAATGGATAGAAAAGAGGATTTAGGGAATGGTGTGACAAAGACAAATACTACACATGGACAATATTTATGTGGGCCATGAGCAGCACATCATCGTCATCAATATGTTGTGGAAGGAAACAAAGGAATAAGTATGACACAGTACAGTTAAATGCATTGCAAACAATACTTCTGCCTCAGAGACCCAAGTTATTAGATATCTAAATGTTCTGTCTTCTAGGATGGAAAAAATAACATTTTGGAGGAGTTAACCCACCCACCCAGTTCTCCAAATATGATTGTCAAAAGAAAAATGATTTTGTATTGCAAAATTAGTTGGTGCATCTGCATTCTTCTCTGGAATTTCCATCACTCTTGGGTGCCTGTCTGGACTGGTCTGGTAGGTAAGCAGGAGTGGTGAGCTGAGCTTTCGCCTTTCATTCGTGCAGGAGATGAGAAGGTCTGCAGATTGTAAAACTGAAACTGTATTTGGGAGTGAATGAGAAGGACAGAAGTAAGGTAGGCTTCATGAGGAGTGTCCCAAGAAGACTCAAAGCAAAAAACAAGAGGACTCAGATATTCAGATTTGCCACCAGTGCAACACACACATTCAGCAGCATTTCACAAATCAACATACCTCTCTCCATTCCACATAGCTGGGTGCTCATACAGACGTTGCAACATGTAATAGGTTGAGTTCCAATGTGTTGGCACCTCCTGTATCAGGGCTTTAATTGGTACCTTCATTAGCACGCTAAATACTCTGCAACTGCTTTCAGGCTTTAAAAAGAATGGCTGAAATGAATGCAGATTATTCTGCAGGTGGTCAGTATGTTACTGACTATGTCTTTTAAAAAACAGTTCTTGCACTACCATGTTGATACAATGGGCCAAACACAGGACCCTGAAATAGCCACTGTCTGGGTCACAGCCATTCACAAACCTTGCTGTTAAACTCTTCCAAGATGATTGTAGCTATATGGGAATTCTCCATGGCGAACATGGCTACTGTTGCATGCCGCCGAAGGCCCTTAAAAGTATCTTCAGTGCTGAGATCTGTAGATAGCTGTTGCCTAACCCCCAGAAAAGAGATCCATTGTGCAGTGATGCACATGTAATCAGTCGCCTGACAACTGGTTCACATTTCTGTCATCAGGTGGATAGTGTGAACAGTATTTTGCTGCAAAGCTTGTCCAACCAATTGCCGCACATCGTAATGCTGCACTGGAATAGCAACTCTCAAAAGAGGACTGACTTTGAACCTTCCATTTCTGGAAGATGGCTGCCACAAATTTGAAGAATCCAACTCCTTCCACAAAAGAAAAAGGAAGAGGTCCAGTGCTAACATGTTTTACCAGTTTCCCACTGTACCAACGTGCCGTTGTGCTCCTAGGGCCCTGCTGCCTAAATATGCCTGTAATAGTAGCCTGGATTTTTTTCCTTTCTGGGGCCACTGACACAGGCAACATTCGAGAAGTAGGTGGTGGTAGACTCAATATGCTTCATGGTGAGCCAATCACTGTATGCCGTGGTGTCTCCCTCTCACTCTGAGTCTTCCTATGCCATTGTGAAGTCGCTGAGGTGGGTGATTCTGCCGGTGCACTGCTGGGCACAGGGCTGCTTTGCATGAGGATGTCACCCTCTTCTTCCTCATCATCACCTTCCACCGTGACTGGACTTGCAGCTGATCCTCCGGCTCTCTTCACCTTCACCACCACAAGCACATCCAGCAATTGTTTAAGGTGCTTCTCCCACCTGATTGCGTGATGTTTTTTCATGTGGGTCATTTGGCCTCCAGTGCCATAATTTGTATGAGCCTTACCTCGACTTACATGGGTTTTGCAAATGCTGCATACTATAATGTGCTCCCCCTGTGTGCTAGCCTTAAAAAGTCCCAAACTGGGCGAAAATACTTTTTTACTGTGCCACTGCCAATGCCTGAATAAGAGGTAGGTGGGCATGTCGTTAATTGCCTCTCTGCAGTGGATACTTCTACTGAGGTAGGGTTTGGTGCAGGTCTCAGCTGGGGCTTTGAAAATATGGGAACTGTTGTTACCTGTGCCACATCCCTGGGAGCAGGTTGAACAGCAATGCTTGTTTCTGGCACAAGCCAGCTTCAACAATGACTGGGTCGTCGCAGTCATCCTCATCATCATTCCCTTCCATAATTCTAAGCCTTTCAGGAGCTTTTGTTTTTTCTTGCCTCCGCTAGCATCTCATGGACTCTGCCAAAGTCCACTACATGTCCATATCACAATCATCAGAGGTGGTGATTGGAAAAAATTGTGGATCAGTGCCCTTTCTTTTTCTTGTTGTAGATCTGGGAGCCAATGATTCTCCAAGAGGAGGTTCTTGGTTGGCAGGAAGCTAAACCTCCTCCACTTCTTCAACTCTCCAACTTCAGAAAGATCTACTATTACTGGCTGCGGCTGTTATTGTCCACTTAGCTGAGTTTCTAGCAAGGATTGGGTACTACTTTGTGAAATAGACAAATTCAATTCGATGTCACTGCTCGTCGGCATTGCCGTGATTGCTGTGGGTGCCTCTATACAAGACATGGGCTTGGACCTAGGTTGGGATAGACCCGTTGATGGGGGAGTGCTGCTCCCAGCTTGCTTCCTGATGGGTGGTGCAGCGGGCACACGATGCTGTTTGAAAAAGGTTTTGCGCAACATGCCACTGGTGGAAATCTGCTTCTTCTCACTGACCACTTTCTTTTCATCAACTTTCTTTGGGGCCATCTTAAAGCTCTCAGTTAGCAGTGGCACTAAGCCGCACAAGCGGAAGAGATTGGAGGTATGCCGTGTGACGTCAATGTACTGGCCTTTTGTTTGGCAGTACTGTGGGTGATGGCTCTCCCCTCCCTCTCCTCCTCGCCGGCCGTTGGATATAGGAAAATGATTCTGTATACTTACTTAACAATAAGAATCGATACAATCCTAAAGATACTGCAAGTCATCCAAAATTCTGTGGAATAGACTCTCCAAAAAATACCCATACATCTATTGGCCGCTCCAGCTTTAACTGCCCTGCACTGGCATCCAGTGCAGAAAGGAATTCAGTTCAAAGTACTGTGCATATCCCATTGGGCAATACACAGGAAAAACCTACTCCTCATTCAGCGACTTCTCAACCCTTAAATTACCAGGAGGTCTCTAAGGTCAGGAAATCTATGGTCAACAAGACGAGATGCAGTGGACGTTTCTTCACCTATCTTGTCCCCAAACTTTGGAATGACCTCTCCGCTGTCCTCAGAATGGCCCAATCCGAATCTAGCTGCTGAAAACTTCTGAAAACGCATCTTTTCTAACTTAATAACTATTACTATCACTTTAAGTACATCTGGCAGGCCAACAGGCTAGCTGTTGTCTGCGCTGGGAGACCCAATCAGGTAGCTATGCGCTATACAAAAACACTAGAATAGAATAGTAGAGGGTTAGAGGTTAGATGAATAGATGGTAAGGGAGAGTTGTGGAAAGGTGAGATAAAGACAAACATAACATTCATCAAGTCAATGAGCAGCACATCCTCATCACATCTGTTGTGGATGAAATGACACAGTTCAGTTACCAACTTCAAACAGTCCTTCAGCCTCAGAGTCACAAGTTATTTAATCATTGTGTTACCTAGAGTAGAAAAATACAACATTTCTTCTTCCCCGAATGGGAGCGTTATGGAGCTTTCATGCAGAAGAAGAAAAGGCCCATGGGATGCAGGAAGAGTAAATGGCAATATTCTAGGGCCATGGGTAAGATCCATGATGGATGAGGATCAAGAGGGCAGAGCATAGGCTGGTACATTCCTGTGCAATTAGCTGAGAAGTGAGCTCAATCTTTTACCACCAGTGCCAGACAAGTAGGTAACTGCATGTACACAGCTGATCATTATTAAATGAAAAAATCGAAGTAAACAAAAGGAGTGGACCATGTAGGTAATTAGAAATGTGAAAGCAAGCAATGCAATCATTTAGGCTGAATCATTCTCCAGACCCCAAACATTACAAACCAAGCTTACAAATTAGTTACACAACAAAATGGGGGGTGGGATAAGGAGCAGGATCTTGGTCCAGTGACTCGTGCTCCTGAAAATTTGAATCATTGCTCGGATTGAGTCACAGTTCCTATGGAAAAAGTGTGATAGGAGGAGGGGAGAAGGAGTCATTCTCTTAATATGATACCTGGGGACAGTGTGTCCTTATCTTGGTGCCCTCACACACCCCAAAGGATGTCATGCTTCATCATTGGGCGGTTTTCCTCATTGGGCCGGTGCTGCAATGCCCTACGGGTCCCCGAAGTGTCACTTTATAGGAGATCTTTTGAATAATAAAGCTGTAAGGGTGTGTGTGGGTCTACAAATTAGCAAATTAGTTATAACATCCTCCCAGCCACAACATGAATCATCAATCACTCAATATATCACTCATTAGTGCAGTAGTTTCCTATTCCAAGCGTGGTGCACATTTGTCTATTTGTATCTCTTTTGCCATGGAAGCAACACTCAATTGCAGTGTCACTATATTAATTATCTTTACTGGCAGCCTAGCTAGGGAATAAACAAGGGAAGGATGTGGATGGGAGGCATTGTCTACAAATGAATGGTGAGGCTTCTTGTGTTCATACTGGTCCACTCTATATACGTGACTAAAGAGGTAAGTATAAAATATGCTCACCTCAAATGCCTGAGAGTGTAGCTGATGTTTTAGGGGTCTCTAGTTGGGAGCTGCTTTCCATCTAAACTTGGGAACTACCCAGAGTTCACTGCTTTATGTTTGCAGAATTTGTGCCGCACTCTAAGCCTGAAAGGGCATCATTTTAACTTATACTGGGTGCTCCATTGTGTCTCTGGCTTTAGGCTGGTGTGGGTTTGTGCTGGAACTGGCCCTCTCTTCAAGGTAGCCCCCCATATTTTTTGCCTTTTATCCTCCACTTTTTGCTGAATTTTGTTGTTGTTGGCCTTAGGACTCTGTACACTGAATCACTGCTAATCAGTGCTAAAGTGCTTGTGCTCACTCCCCTAAACATGTTTAAGTGGTATATACCTAAATAGCATATTTAGTTTACTCAGAAGTCTTTTGTAGAGTGCGGTATCATGTAGCCTGGGCCTGTACATTCAATGCTACCAGTGGGACTGTAGCACTTATTGTGCACCCACTTAAGTAGCAGCCTGAATGGAGTTTTAAACTGCTATGTCGACTTTGTATTCAAACCCCCTTGACGAGCCCTAAACTCCCCTTTTATTACATATATGGCACCGCTTAGAAGGCCCTAGTTAACCCATAGGGTAGAGTGCTGTGTAATTAAAAGGTTAGACAGTATAGTATTGAGTTTTACGTGCCCTGGTAACGAAAAACTCCTAAATTTGTTTTTCACTACTTTGAGGCCTACCCATCCCATAGGATAACATTGAGGGTTCCTTATTACATTTAAGAAGCTGTAATTCCTAATTGGGATGAGGTAGATATATCATATTTAGTACCTATGAAATTGTATTGATAAATCCTCTGTAATGTTAAAGTCAGATTTTTCATTACAATTTTGAAAAGTTTCAGAAAGTTGGCATTTTCCTGCACTCAGCCCTTTGAGCCTTTGTGCCTGCAGCTTGTCTTAGGTCACATGACATATGTGTATTTGACAGTTAGACTTTGTGAATTCCTCCCAGACAGTAAGATGATAGAGGGATTAGGTGTGCCTCAATGGGCCATATGCTGGCAGGATGTGGGTGGATCTGAGCATAGCCACACTTACACCTGCATAGCCTATGCTCTGTCTAAGCACAAATGGCATAACAACCCTGTATTGTCACTGTTGCCAGCTTGGAGCCAGGGTACGGGAGTTAGGAAATTCCATGCACTTCAAAGAACCTTTCCAGAAGCGTCTCCCACCTTCCAGAAGAAGGGCACCAGGATATAAAAATAGGACCTTCAGACCCTCTCTTCAGTTCACTACTGGTCCTTTGGAAGGAGTCTCAAAAGACTCCTTGTGGATGTGACTGGCTGTGCCCTCTGCCAGACTGCTGTTGTACTTGGAAGGACTGCTTTGCTGCCTGGAGCCTGCCTTGAACCCTCGGAGGCCAGCCCTGATGTTGAGCACTGCTTCTTCATCTGCACCTAAGACTACTAGAAGTGACTCCAATGGTTAGTTTGCTGGCCTCCTGTTCAGAGCCACAGGGACATAAAAGGCTCTCACCATATTGAACCCGCATATTGACCCTGCCTGTGTGAGTCCTGAACCCCAAGAGGTGTCTTACCAGTCCTAGACCCTTGGTTGTGGTGCTAATGGTGCCTAGGGGGCCATTTTCCAAAATTGAGGACTATGAAACAATTTGGCAAAATTGCTCTGAGAGCCAGCCAGGAGACCAGGACCAACCTGCTTGCCTATCCGCCCAAGGTGCATCGGTGTTTAGATTGCCTTTGTTGCTTCTCCCGCTACATTTTTCTCCGATGTAGCAAATCAGTTTCAGCGGTCCTTCGCCAAAGGCTATCCAACCTTGTGAAACTGTATTCGGTTACAGCTTTCTGCCTCGCTTCACTGTAGTTTTCCAAATTCCATTTTGGCGACTAAGTCCAAACATAGAAATCTTCACCACAACCTTGACCAAAAGCCATCTGATGATGAAGCTCCCTTCACGGACTACTCGTGCAGCCTTCCCCTGCTGAACGTTTTCTTCGAAGCGCTTTCTAAGTTCAAAGGTAAGCGCTGACTGGGCCCAATCCACTTCTTGTATCCGAACAGCTCTCCATGGTGGTCGGCCCTAACTTTCAACTTTGACCAGGTCTTGCGCAACTAGATGTCCGTGGTTCGTGCTTTGATCTTGTAGGCGCTATTTGCCCTTTAAACTTTAAAAATATATAACTCTGGTTCTACTGATTGGATTTTGGTCATTTTGGTGTCAAATAATTTATTAAAATTTAAATTTGCTCAATTTGTTAAAATTGGTTTCGGATTATTCTTGTGTCGTGTTTTCACTTTATTAGTGTCTTGTGATGGATAAATACTTTACTTATAACCTCTAAGTTAAGCCTGACTTCTTTTGCGAAAGCTATCCATTGTTAAGCACAGGTTAGTTTAGTGAGCTTTTGTGGTTCACCATGCAAGGGATTGTGGCTGTTGCTTGACCAGGGTTCTCACCTCAGTCAACCAACAACCCAATTTCTCTCACTCCTGTATCAAAGGCGTGGTGGGGTAGGAGTCAGCCAGAACCCTGGAGTGAATGTTCTTCATGATTCTTGTGTTTTCCTCTGTGCTAATAGTGTCCCATACGGTGATTGTTTTGACTTCTTTTGTCTTTGGGAGACTGCTGGAGAGGGCTACGGGGCCCATTTGTGGAGAGAAGTTTCTGTATATGGTTGAGATTTTGCTGCAGACGTAGTCAGTGAGGTCATTGCACAGATCTTGAAATGGGTTGATGTTTCAGATGACAGCTGTGGGTGTGGCGACGTGTTTGTCAATTGTGAAGATTTCTTTGCTGCTGTTGAATCTTACATTTATTCGTTCGACTAGGGCCTTTTTTCTTAGTTTCTCGGAAGAGCGGGTGATTTCTCCACTGGATGGTTTTGAAAGCGTCTTTTTCCACTTCCCCTCTGCTGGTTCTCCATTTCTGTTCCATTTATTTGCAGTGTCACTTGGCTATTTTAAGGTCTTCTGTGTATCATTGACTCCTGTTCTATTTTTTGCTGTGTTGCTTCATTTCATGGGGGCCAGAATGCTAGTGCAGTTGGTGATCAACTTGTTGAAGTTCTCTATTTCGCGTGCTACGATGATAACCCCCACCACTAAACATTTTCCATCCCAACCAGATCCAAATCCCTCTCCCTTCCCCTTTTCAATGTTCCACACTGTAACATATTTATTAAGAACTGCTATTCCTGCAATTTGATGTTGGCTTTCCTCACCTTCTTTTTCTGCCTGACCCCACTAGACTTAGACTGCCTCCTTTCTCCTGTCAATCATGTATTTCCATTGTGTTTTTCTTCATACTCCGCTTCCCCTACCTTATCTGTAAGAAAGTGTGCTTTTAGTATGGTCACTCCCCCAATCTTTGCTCCAATGCTGATGGTTAAGACTCTGAAAATGCACTAGAGCCTGCTGCCTAGGCAACAGTGCCAGTGCTCTCTCCCTAAAATTTATATTTGTGAATTGGTAACCCCTATTGGCAAGGACTTTAACCCCCTTATAAGTCCCTAGTGTACGGTACCAGTGGTACCCAGGGCATGTGTGTTAAAGGGGTCACCAGGGCCTGAAACACTTTGTGCCACCTGAGTGACCCATGTAAACTACTGACAGCAGGCTTGCCTTTACACACTGCAGGAGCAGTGCAAAATATTTGAATTTGACTTTGCCCTCACCATGTGTGGCAAGGTCTCATCACTATCTATAATATATGTCAGTTACCTCTAAGAAGGCCTACTCAGCCCAGGTGGCAGAGTGCATTGTGTTAAAGATATGGGCATGTAGTGCAAGCTTATATGTCCCTATAGTGGCCTTTAGCATTAAGGTCTACTATAAGTGATAATAGTATTTAGGATAACATGGGCTGGCACCCGGGCAAACCCAATGTTGGCATCTCCATTATGGTACCAAGTAAATATGTCATGTTTGGTATCAAACAACGTGCCTCTTCGCCCCTGACACAAATCTCTTGTTGAGATCTATATGGCATACACTCAGGTGGCTACCTTAGAGGTTGCCGAACTGGTTCCCCCAGCCTTTCCAGTGCACTGGATGCAGTCTGCAGCTGCTGATGCCAAGACAGAAATCTTACCTCCTGCCAGGAGGTGTGAACTTTTCCAGGCGTCAGAAACAATGGCCTGGACTGGAAGGAGGTCACACCTCCCTCCCTGACAGGATGGCTAGGGAAGTGGCACGCAAAGGGGATGAGCTACAAAGGCTGCACCGCCTGTGATATGCAACCAGGCTGCCTTCCAAGGGAGGAAGCAGCCTTCCCATTTGTACTTGGGTAGGCATGAAAATTAGGAATTCAGTAGGTGTACATACCCGGAAGGCTAACCACACCACTAGGGTGAGCTACCTGGTCTGTACAGCTGAGGAAAACGGCTGCCATTTTTAAAACTGGTAGAATAGAGGTTCTGGTTAGAAAAGGTAACCTACACCTTGGATGTGGGCTCATCAGGGACGGATTAGCTGCTGGGACTAGTAGCCCATTGGTCACTTGCACCCACACCCCTAATGCCCCTTAATTTATTGATTTATTTATTGTACTTATAAAGCACAACATTCATCCCAAAGGGATATCACGGCACTAGTTATAGCTCACCAACATTGTACAGACATTTGTTACAGAGGCACCAGCAATTAGGTCCTGAACAGCCATGTTTTCAGTTTCTTCCTAAACCCCAAATGGTTGTCAGTGAGGCGCAGGTCTAATGGGAGTTTATTCCGTTGTACAGCTGCCTGGTACGAGTAGGAGCGTTCTCCCGCTCTAACTTTTCTTATACGCCTAGTTTTGGCCAGAGCGAGATGTCGAGATCTCAGCTCTCTCAAAGGAGAATAAAATTCAACTTTGTCCTGCAAGATTTTGGTGCCAATCTTGTGTAAAGCTCTATGCGGATGGCACAGTAGTTTAAACGTAGCTCTTTGGTGCATAGGCAACCAATGTAGCACCTCCAAACATTCTGATGCTGAGCTAAACTTGTTCTTGTTGCAGACCAGCTTGGCTGCTGCATTTTGGGTCAGCTGCAATTGTGAGTACAAGTAATCTGTCATACCAACATATACCGCATTCCCATAGTCCAGTCTACTAGTTATCAAGGCCTGAACAATAGTTTTCCTCCAATTATCTGGGATCCATTTAAAAAGTCTCCGTAATAATTTTAGCATGGCAAAACATTTGCCACACAGTACTCTTACTTGGTGTTGCATAGTTAGTGCATTGTCTACCAAGATGCCTAGATTTTTTACAACCCGTTTGTGTTCTGGCACAGTGCCTAGCGACTGGGGCCACCAGGATGAGTCCCAGACTAAATGTGCTCCCACAAAGAGTAATATCTCAGCCTTTTTTCTAAATTCTTTTTATTCAGAGTTTGCAATAGCATTTACAATGGATGTCACATTCAAGCTTGTCTGTGCAGCAACATAACAGTTGCATATCTTTGAGCAGTGCCCAATATCCTCACTTGATCTATGTAAAAAAGTCCACCTGTGCTGCTGCACACTTTGCATCTAAGAAAGGCAAGCAATGTCGCTTGATGATGGCCACTGGATCTTGCCCCTCATCCATTGGTTGCAACCATTCAACTCAAAGAAAAACATAACAGTGACCGTATAACAAGAGGAGGGAGGGTGGTCCGAAGGGAGACAGGGGAGAGGAAGGAATCGAAGCTCATATTAAGGCCAAAACGTTCTGATGGAGGGTCTCAATTTGCACAGCCCAGCTAGGGATGCAGTATGCCGAGCATTGTGCCTGTCACGGAGGCAAAGAGGGGGTGGCCGCGTATGTCATATGTGCAGTAATGTATTCTTGTAAGGGACCCCATATGTCCTTGGGTCTGGATTGAGTGGGCATCAAGTCCCAGAATGCAGCAAGCTGTTCCTGACAAAGCGCCGCATCTCTGAGCCACATAGCTTTCTTAGGAGCATGCGTCCTGCCCAACGACATAGCAATGTGTCTTTTAGCAAGCAGTAATAGCAATGCGCATAGTCGCCTGTCCTCTGTAGGTATATTCTTTACGTATCCTAAAACGCTGTAAGTGGGGATCTGTCTATGGGTGTGCTCATCATTTCATCCATTGCATCGAACACAGTCCCCCAGTGTGCATGAATTTGCTGGCATTCCCATGTTAGGTTTAGGAAGGTTGCGTCAGGTGACCTGCATCGCTGACAGCGCTCTTCTGTTACCAGTCCTACATGCTTGAGCCATGCAGGGGTTCTATATGTGCGGTGCAAGAAATTATAATGTATAAGGCGCAGTCGATAGTTAGGGGATAAGGCACGTGTCTGTGTGCAGCAATATGTCCACTGTTCCTGTGGGATGGGTATGCCAAGTGCTGTTTTCCATGCCTGTCGGGCAAGGGTGTCACACACCGGTGCTGTTTTTTGCATGTCTGTGGATAGGCACGAGACAAGCTTATGTGGGGATGGGTTTTTAATAAAATTCTCAAGGACCTGAAAAGTGGTCGGAGCCTCGGGGAAAGAAGGATGGTATGCGCGCAGCCCGCAACTGGAAATATGTAATTTGCTCTAACACTGTGAGCGCTCGGCCCTCTCCTATCTGGTGCATGGCTATGAAGGTGCCGTCCGGGTACACTTCTCTCATTTTTGTAAGTTTCATTGCCCTCAGTCTGGCGCCACGGCCAGGCTCCGCCAGAAATGACAGACTCAGCTTTTTCATCAGATCTAATTCCTTTATATCAAGCCGGATTCAGACCAAAGCACTCGGTCACCGATAACATTGCTGTGTTGCAAACCATACTAGACAAATATGTGTCCTCAAAATCTCAGGTTGTGTATGCTGCTTTTGTCGACTTCACCACCGCATTCGACAGGGTAGACAGAGGAACGCTCTGGAGAAAACTCAGTAAAATGGGAATCCCGGATCACTTACTCCACGTAATAACATCACTACATACTGGGACTTGGTGTCAGGTCCAAATGGGGAGGGAGAAGGGTCTCACAAGCCCAATCTCGACCCCAAATGGCCTCAGACAGGGATGCCTCCTTGCTCCTTTATGTTTTCCCTATACCTCAGCGATCTTCCCGAATGTTTTAAACAGATCGGCAACTTTCCACCTAAAATTGCTCTTCACAAAATTCATACCATGATGTATGCAGATGACGTAATCATTTTAGACCTAACACCATTTGGCCTACAAAGGAGTCTACAAGCACTCCACAATTACACGGAGGAAAACTATCTAATACCGAATATTACAAAAACAAAAATAGTTCCATTCTCGGGAAGGAAACGGAGTGTCAAATTCAAATGGACTCTAGGAGGCAAAACATTGGAAGTGACAAACGAGTACACCTATTTAGGCCGAATTTTTACAAAGTCCCTACAAAACGTGCATCATATACAGACTCTAAACCGGAAAGCCGATGTTCATGTGGGGGCACTTTCACGTTTATATGCCTTGTCCGGTCAAAGACATTTTTCTTCGCTACTCCAGGTATATAGTGCTAAGATTCCGCCAGTGCTCTCATATGCTCTTGAATACATCCCTTTAACTCAATGGAAACACCTAGATTTAAAAGAAGGGAAGATCTTACGGAAACTCACAAAGATGTCTCAAGCAGTCCCTGTACAAGCTCTTCGCCTTGAATTCTCATTAGTCAGTTCCTACGCCAGAGGAATTAGAAATGTTATCAGATGGGCATATAACCTCCTCCATGCGGAACAAGGAACGCTACGATCCCTACTCAAAATAGAGACATTTGACCAAGGAATCTTGAGATATGTATTCTGTAGGAGTGTCTCAACTGCTTTTAAATTATCTAACGTCAACATTAATCTACTACAATCATGGACTCCGGCCCAGCTGAAGCTTTTCTTAAAATATTTTGCTCCAAGACTAAGCTTTGACCTTGACTCTCAGCACTGCGCCAAACTGTCATTATATAAAAAATATGCTGAAACTACGGTCTACAGGAAAACACAGCAGTATATCAATTTTATCCTAAAGCATGGAGTTAGGAGATCGATTGTATTACTCCGATTTCACGCACTTCCTCTAAAAACTTTTACTTACAAGTGGCTACCAAAAGAAAAATCTAGTAGTCTCTGTAGTTTATGCAATGGTGGGGAGAAAGACTTGGAACATTTGTTGTTTACTTGCCCAAATGAGACAGTCGTAGAAGCAAGGAAAAGGTTTCTATAACCAATTTATATAAAATGTAGAATTAACTCAGTTCAGGACTTGATCTCGCTTTGTAAGGTTCCGCCAAATGAATTTGTATGTTACAATTTATTCAAATTTTTAAAATCCTTTTTAACTTTGTATTAGAATGAAAACTTTTTATCATCTTACTGTCTAAACTTTTTATATCATGTATCAAATATTTGTGGTTCTCAGCCGAGAACTAAATCAAATAAACTTAAACTTGAAACTTGAAACTTGACAGACTCGGGTATTTCATCAGGGGGACAAAGGGGTGTGCATGATATCTATTCGGGCCCTCCTTTGCATTCTCTGCCAAGCCCGAACCGTGCAGCCCATGGTGTCTATTTCTTTCCTGGGTCTGGGTCGTGGTTGGTATAAGGTTGCCGGGAGGGGGTCGGATCTACTTGATCATGTTCCGGTTCCAGTGGTACGCGAATTGTGCCTGGGCGCACCAGTAATCTAATTCGAGGTCTGGCACCCCGAGTCCTCCCTGTTCAAATGGGAGAGTGAGCACCTCCCACACCACTCTGAGTTGCCTGCCCACCCACGCCAGTGTGACCATGCTGGAGTGCAGCCGCCTTCTAAAGCAGGATGTGAGAAGGAGTGGAATGTTGGCAAAGAGATAAAGAAGTTTGGGCAGCACCACCATCTTGGCGATGGCTATCCTTCCGGGGAAGGAGAGAGTGAGTGAAATCCATCTCTTTACGTGCTGTTCCAACCAATCTGTGAATTTCTCATAGTTGGAACGCCACAGCTCATCTGGGTCACGGCTGATCCATATTCTCAAGTATTTAACCGGGTCTCATGTCCATTATAGTGGATACTCTGTCTGTGGCTGAGTTGTAGCGTCCGTGAGCTGGAGTATCACTGATTTGGACCAGTTGATGACTATCCCAGCAAGGCTTCCGAAGCGCACAAATTCCCAAATCATCGGATCCAAATTGTTGTTGGGGTTCTTGACATAAAGTGTCACATCGTCCGCGTATAGTGACACCAGCTCCACGGGGGAGTGAATGCCAAACCTCTGCAGGCATGGTGCTGCCGCAACCTCGACGTAAGTGGCTCCATGGTGATGGCGAATAGTAAGGGCGACAGGGGCATCCCTGTCGCATGCCACAGGAGATCGGAACAGGGGCAGTCACTACCCCATTAACCCTGATGCGAGCTGTGCGCAGCGAGTAGAGCAGCGAGATTAGATGCAGCAAGGCGGCAGAAAGGCCGTCGAGGCCCAGCGTCCTCCCGGCCGGGAGGGCATGGATGGCGCTGACTACCTCCTCTTCTGTGAAGGGTTTATCGAGATAAGCTCGGTGCTCAGCCTCGAGCCAGATCAACTGCAGGGTGTTGAGAAATTCCTACACCCCAGGTGCATGAGGTTGCATGTGAGCACAATAAAGGGAGGTGTAAAAGGAGACCATTTCCTGTTGGACCGCTTTTTGGCCCATTACGATCCCGCCGTCCGCCGATCATAGCTCAGGGATATATTCAGAAGCCCATGGTTTCCTAAGTAGCCCCGCCAGTATTTTGCCTGCTCGATCACTCTCGACGTAACGCCGCGCCCTAGCCTCTTTACCCAGGAATAGGGTCTCCCTCGGAGCAGCTTCTTGGAACTCATTCATCTTGGTGCGTATGCTGTTTAGCATGTTGACATTTTTGCCAGAGAAATATTCCCTTCCCAGGGCTCCTATGTCTTTTTCTAGCTGCTGGAGGTCTCCTCTAAGAGGCCTAAGTACACCCGCCTGTTTCACTATGCACTCCCCTGAATAACTGTTTTGAAGCCTTCCCACAGGGTCGAAGGTGAGTCCACTGAGCCCTCATTATTGCTGAAAAATTCCAATATAGCCTGCTGTATGGATTCGCGAAAGACCTGGTCCCTCAGTGCTCCCGGTGGGAGCTTCCAAGCGAAGGCTCTGGTGGGGTAATCAGGAACGTCCAGAGTGAGCATTATTGGGGCGTGATCGGAAAGGGTATGGGGCAAATGTTAAGCCTCCCTCGCCCAGGATGCAGTGTCACAGGAGATAAGCCAGTAGTCAAAGTGCGACCCAGCCACAGTCAAACATGTGCCGCTGGCCTCGTCAGGATGCCTCTGTTGTCAGATGTCTGTCAGTTGTCCATCTTGGATAATGGCCTGGAGCTGCGCAGCAGCACGGGGGTGGGGGTGCCGAGAGTACCAGATCAGTCCTTGGAGTCTTCTAGCACCACATTGAAGCCTACGCCCCATATCGTAGCCCCAGGGCCAAGTGAGTCTACCATTCTCCAGATCTCCGAAAAGAAATCGGGATCATCCGAGTTCGGTCCATATACAGAGATGAGTTTGACCGGGTGGCCACCTAACGTGCCAGCAAGCATGACGTATCTGCCCTGTTTATCTAAAAGTGAAAAGCGTGTGTGCCAATGAAGCCCCTTTCTGATGATTATGGCAACCCCACGGGCATAATTAGAGTAGTGTGCAACATGCTTTTCGCCAATCCACCACGCTCGCAGATGCCCCTGTGTATGTTGAGTGAGGTGGAGCTCCTGCAAGAACCCTATGTCCACTTTATGCCTGTCCAGCTGTGCAGCTACTATTCTGGCCTTACGTGCGTCATTCAGCTCATGAATATTCCAGGAAATGTATTTGATTTTAGTCATGGCGCTTCGTGCATCAAGTCAGTCAGAAGCACGATATGCAGTGTGCTGCAGGGGAGGGAAAGCCGAGGGATGAGCCAAGGAAGACAGGGGAGGGAACAGAGTTGGTTAATTGCAAACAGAAAAAACCCACAACACCCCCACCCTCCACCCACTCCAGCCACCCAAATAGGCTGAGCATGCTGCCATGAAATACAAACCCCCCAAAAAGTTAAAAAAACAGTGAAAATTTAAAGGGAATCATCCCCGGGGGAAGAGGAAGGAGCCCAGCCCAGCCGCCCCCCAGAGGTCCGACAGCAGGACACCAATAGCATATCGATACAGTCATAGTCTAACACTATTCAATAAACCGGGTCAACTTTTTGAGCAGTGCATCGCGCTGGAAAAGGATACGGATGTGATGTCCATTTACAATGTGTCAGAGAGTTCAGGCTAAGGCAAAGTTCCAACAATAAGGTTTCCTGCCTGATGCGCAAGTCTCTTCCATTAAGTTAGTCGTTGTCACTGGTTCTGCTTCCCTCCTCTGGGTCTGTTCCGCATCAGTCGGATCTCTGGGCCAGTTGCAGATCTTTTACATATTTTGCAGCCTTTTTGGGGTCTTTGAACAAAACCGTCTTCCCAGTGCGAAAATTTCGGAGCTTGGCGGGGTAAAGGAGTGAATACTTTATGTCGAGTTGCCGAAGGTAGCGTTTAATCGGGAGGAATTCTCTGCGGGCAGCCAGGACTGCCTGGGTAAATTCTGGAAAAAGGAAATCGAGTTCCCTTGATACGACACATTTTGCATTTCCCTGGCGAGACGTAGAACAGTGTCCCTGTCCCTGTAGTTGAGTAGGCGTGCGATTATGGGTCTAGCGGCCACTCCCGGGAGGGGCCACGGACCAAGGGAGTGATGGGTGCGCTCTACTATGCACATGGGGGAGAGGGACTCACCTAACGTCGAACGCAGCATCTCCTCGACATAATCCTCTACTCGCACCATGGCTGTAGACTCAGGCACGCCCGTGATTCTGAGGTTGTTGCGGCGTGATCTGGACTCCAAATCTCCAATCTTTTGCCAGATTAGCTCTAGCACCTTCTCCAATTTTAGGAGTTTTTCACAAGCGTCCGTTCCGTCGTCCTCGAGTGAGTAGGTGCGTTGCTCCACCTGATCCAGGCGCTCTTCATGGTTTGTAACCTTTTCTTTGAGTTGGTCGAAGTGGTCGGACAGTGAGTCAATCTTGCAGTCTATTGCGGTGAGTGATTGCTTCAAATCTCTGAACATTTCCATAATGTCATCTTCAGGTGAAGGAGCCTCTGAAGTTTCTGCGTTTCGTTGGGAGCCTTCTGCTGCAGGGGGACCCGTGGAGTCTTGCGCGGTTTGAAGATCAGTTTTGGCTGTTTAGCATCTGATTTCCCCATGCTTAGAGATACGCCTTCTCGGGTAGTGTCAGATCTGTTGTGGCAACCCTGCCTGGTGTCTTCAGGCTTCAACTTGCGACAGTCAGGGAGCAGTGGTGTATGGCGGTGTTCGCCCTCCTCTTCTGTCAGTGGGCCTCTGCCTCCTGTTGCCCCCCACATGAATTGGCCACAGCTGTGGCCCCCGCCCGCCGGGGACCCAGGACCTATTTCCACCAAGGCCCTCATTCCCAACCAGGTCCCTATGTCGGTCTCCCCTGCTGGGCAGCTGACGCGCCGCCGCGATACCAACCACAGAGTGTGCACGTTCTGGTAGCCAAGATCCCTGTCCGCGGGTCCCGCAAGACCTCTGCCCCCTCTGCTGACCCACGACACAATGGCAATGACCTCCACTCTTCACAGGCCCTTTGCAAAGGCCCAGCTGTGGCAAGTATGGTATAGTGGGGCCTGAATCTCAAAATGTGTTCTGTGGGCCAGGTTCTACCTTGTTTAATGTACTTTGTGCCCTGTACACTGGATCAGCCTCAGCGCTGCGCCCGTCACAATTTTCACTGTTGTGGAGCACGTTTCGCACTCACAGCAGCAGCCGGAAGGGAGAGCATCCACAGGCAGAGGCCCACACACCGCCTGTTCACAGCGCGGTTCTATGCTGGGCCAGGATCGCGCCGGCGGTAATGCAGTCCAACACCGTGGCCCATCTGCAAGGGGGCCGCTTCACAGGGGAGAGGGGGGACAAAGCTGGAGAAGAGCCCCCGCCTCCCAAACCTCTTACCAGGCTGCCTCAGGTCTGCTCCAGATGTCCCTCGGGATCTGGCAATGCTGGATCCACTCCTCGCACCCGGGGCAGGGGAAGCAAGGCCCACTCGCAGCGTACCGAGTCACGGGGGCCACAGCCCTCTGGCCAACTGCACCTTCAGCAAGGGGGGCAAGGGGACGTGATCGCAGCACCCCCAGCAAGGCTCTTCTGGGCGCGCCAACTCCTCCTGCTCCGCTCCAACCGCGGCTCAGATTGGCTCAGCTCCGCAGCCCCGCACTCGTCAGATCCATGGTGGCCTCCGTTCAAAATACGGGTTCTGACGGTACCAGTCCACCTCCGGATCTCCGTGGCACCCGAACTCCGACACTGAGGTGACTATGAAGGGAGGATATTGGACGGATTTATTGTCCCGCTGTCGGAGCCCCACTACGGAGCGGCCATCTTAGAGTCTGGCTCACTAACGTCCCCTATATCTCAGACTTCTCTGCATTTAACTTCAGACAGTGCTCTGTCATCCAATTTGCACTTTCTGAAAGGCAGTTAATCAGATTATCTCTGGTGTCATCATATCTTTCTCCTATTGCTATCAGCAACTGTGTATCATCTGCATAAGAACAAATGTTGAAACCCCATTTCTTACCAATCTTGGCTAATGGAGAGACATAAACATTAAAGAAGGTTGGGCTTAATGGCGAACACTCCGGGACTCTGCAATAAATTATTTTTGAGTTAGATGTAAAAGAGCCCAATTGTACTCTCTGTTTTTTAAAAAAGAGCTGAACCATTGAAGGGTTTTGGAATGGAGTCCTTTTTCATGTAATTTTTTCATCAAGAGACTGTGGGATACAGTATCAAAATCTGCCCACAAGTCCTGAAGTATCAGGTCGGCAGCTTTACCATGATCTTTAATCAAGGATTTAAGGGCTACCCCTGACTCCAGAACCTCAGTTCTGATCTGACTTGCAACAAGGACACAAGAAGAGACAAAGGTCAGCGACAACAGGAGCTGAACAAACCAACCTTCTTGGAATTGCCTGACTGCGACTCATCCTGCACAAACGTTCGGTTTCCTCAAACAGAGAGACTCCTTGGAGAGCCAAGGGCATTACCTGACTCCCCTGGACTAATGCCACTAGTCCCCTGCAATTGCAGGTAAAAACAACATACCAGAACCAAAGAATCGCTGGCCATTGGTCCAATGGATTCCTCGGAGGGCCATTGGGTACTCCCTGGGATCCAGTGTGTTCAATGCAATGTGGGAAACGTAGACCTGACCTCCAAAATGTTTTAGGCAGTGTCCGTGTTCCCCCAGACCTCCGGACTTCGAGTTAACTTTCTGCTGTGCTTACCGCTGCCAAGGCTTTTTACTCACCAGCCCGGCAACCACCTCCTTTAGCCGATGCTGCACCTTAAGGGAACTCCACAAAACCTTAATCGCATGTCAGCAGTGGATTTGTTGTCGACTTTTTGCACTCTGTTCCCCACTAGCAAAGCGTAAGCGGTATAACCAGCTCACCTGTGGCTCCCACTTCAGCACCCAGGACAACTGGTCTTCTCAAGCCAGGTAAAATCCATCTGACTGTTGTGGCTTGGTCCTGGGACCCACATGACCTTTACCCTCCTTGGGTTCCACCCAACTCGACCTACAAGTGACAGATTGTCACTATTGTTTTTTATTATTGACGGCAATGATAAAGTTCTCCAGTGCTGATATGCGCTGACTTAATGTTGCTTCTAAAATCCATAACTCCGATTATACTCTGATTTACTTCGTTTTGGTGTCTAAATTTGCATAAAAATGTGCTTTATTTTTATAAATTGGTGTCGGATTTTATTTGAGTCATGTCAATTACTTAGCGTCCATTTTGGTACTCTGAAATGCTGAACACATGCTCCTCTAGTAAAGCCTGACTACTCATTCCCACTCTACCAGGACTGAGCTAAGGATTTATCATTATGAATCCAACGACCATCTTTAGGGGTTGGGATAGTATTGCATAGTGAAGCCTAAACAGCATCACTTCTTAATACTCCACCTTCCTACACTTTTCTATTTTTCCTCCTGCCTTATACTGAGGAATCATTTCTGCCACCAGAAAAACCCTCCAAATAGTTGTTCTTTCTATACCCCCAATTATGCTCCTGATCTCACTTTTGCAACAGCACTTCCATCACTTTCATTAGGTACATTTTGTTCCCCGGCAGTAACAGATGTACACAGTCAACGTATATGCAATGTCCATGTGGCGTAAGCCACAATGTTGTGCACCTTACAAAACTTGATATATCTCAATTTAATTTGTTGTGCTCCTTGATAATGGTAGCAGTGTTTCATAGTTCACCCCACACTATCCTGAACAGTAGCCACATCCATATGACTTCCATTGTATCCTATCTCACCTGCTCTTTCTAAAGTCCTTTTTTATAATTTTTAACAATTGCATTTCTCCTAAGTGAATTAGGGTCAGGTGTGGCCACGGTCTGCTCACGCTTAGCTCCCATACCATGGTTAGTAATTGGCTCTATTTTATCTCTCCCTGACCATGCTATTTCAATGATACCTTGCCATCCTCTAGGTACACCTGCTGGCTACAACTCTGCATTCTGGAGCGCTTCAAATCCCATGTTAAAATAAAATTGCCACATATACACACCTCCTTCTTTTTCCTGATGTCTGCCTTCTATTGGAGGGGCGGAATATACTAAACAATTATTTTCATTGACCCATCCCAACCTATGTCTTGCTGTCACAACCCCCATTCAGAAGGAACATGTCTCATGCCATCCTCGACTCTGCAAACATTCTGAAACACCACTAACACTGCACCACTGAGGGTCCCTCATTACCCGCCCTCCTGGTGGGGTATCACACATGCTAAGATGGCTGTGGGTATCCCCACAGACACTGCACTCTAGGACCTTGTCATATGGCTCTTGTACCTTGGACCATAATGGCTGCGTCAGTAGACATTGTCACCAACTTCAATCTCATTGCATTTCCTAGAGTGATTGAATAACCCCTTTTGGTGTGTGCATGCTAAGGAAGAGACAGTGCTGCCACTGACGACACCTGGTCTAGCTTCCACCTGCACAAAGTCCCCTAATGACCGCGAGCAGAGAGGGAGCTTTCCAACCCTCTACATGGGACTCATTTTGTGAAGACAAAACTCAACTGTAAAGAATTATTTGAGTTGGGCGCTTATGCCATTTTCCTAATACAGGTGATGTCTTGAAGGCATTAGGACAACAAAATTATGGGCAGGTTAATAATAGGGCTACCAGGGGTTCCTGTAAAGGACATATGTATTACATTTTACGATTTTGCCTCTGCAGGTCAATCGCTGTTTGACTAACCCCTTATCAACAAAGGAACTACAAAGAACGCAAGTAGCACCGGTAGGTATCATTAGGCGCTGTGTTGCATTTAGAACATTTCTCAAGAATTAATTAATTCAGTTGGCTGAGCTACAGCATTGTAGCATGAGCACACTCCATGTGACCCAAAAAGCACATCTAGGATGATCCAAAGAGCACACAAACTCAGCTTCTGATTTAAAATCATAAAACAGTAAAACAGCTGATCAATGAGATCCTGAATAACCTGAAATAAAACAATATTAACACTTATATTTGATTTACATTATTTAATAAAACTAAATCCAACCGTGCAGTCTTGGTCATGAACCTGTATCAATGTTATGCTTTAAAGTTCATACCTATAACACAACATATTATAACATTAATCCATTAGCAACACTTGCAAGAAAACTATAGCAGCCACAGGTAGTACTCCACACAAGGTTATCAGTTTTCCTCAGTGTGATGGTGTAGATTGCTCTATATGTTCAGAAGCATTAACCAAATGTTACTCTACAAGCATCAATTGTAATCCCTTTGCTCAAGATGATAAACGTAAAACATATTTTAAATTGAGGCATGCAAAGTTTTATCAATTTTACCATGGTGCCTTTATTGTCAGAGGGAGATGACTTGCACCTGAACCACAACTGCGAAGAGTAGAAGAGCCTGAGTCATGATGAAAGCAATTGGCATCCCATAAGCGAGACAGAGGGAATTATGGATGGTATAATTGTTGTGTAGTTCCTAATAATACATAGGATCTGCGTGTTTAGACAACATAAACTAAGGGATTGGTGTCCAGACTGATTCCAGACACCCCCAAAGGATATGTTAGCCTTTAGACCAGCTAGCTCCCAGCGTTACCATAAGCCCCCCAACCTTACAAAGGAGCGGATAGTTTTGGCAACTATCGAACATGACAACCCTTGATCCTTCAGGGATTGTGGAAACAGTGCAGTACCTTTCGCTCAGTAACTCGTGCTCACTTGATCTCAGAGAGATACACAGAATGAACGATGGGGACGTTTTCAATAAGCATTTATTGAACCAGCGTCATTCTAGTATAAAACATGTTTTCTGCGACAATCATTAGACAGAGACAGATATATAAGATTACAAGCATCGACAGAGAAAATAAAAGGTAGAATTCTACCATGTTGATACAACAGTAAATATATGCAGGCATATCGATTCATGGCAGTAATCGAGTGTACTCTTAGGATGAAAACACTACTTGAGTGTACCTAAATGTATCTGGGTGTAAAGTCAAGAATCCCCTAGGAAAGAGCCAGCCCCATTACCTGATGGGAGAGAACGAAGGACCCTGTCTTGGTCTCGGGTTGGACACCCCGCAAGGGATGTCAGACCACTGCATGCTGGAGCTTTTGCGTGTAGGGACCCCAGAGCCTAGTGTCAGCGTGGAAGCTTCTCCTCTAGTTGCCCAGTGAAGATGTGATTCATTTATACCCGAAAGGTACCCTCAGGGGTTCTACTTAGATGTGTTTTGGTGCTGTGGGCCTGTCGTCCAAGGATGACAATAGCGGTAACTTTTGTACAGAGTTATTATACAGAAGATGGTAATCCTGCTGTGCATGTCCTAGGCAGGGAATTAAGATATGATACTAAGAATCTTCATGCATAATAAATGAGGCTAGTTTTCATAGAAAACCACACAACATTTATGCGGCACATGACTAGGTAAAAGGTCAGCAGCAGAACCGTTATGTAGAGCTAGGTAGGACAAATGTAGGTACAAGGTCGTGCAGCTACCTAGGCCTATATTGGGGTACATTGGGGCTCATAACATAATGTGGCACTATGCACCTGGAAATAGCAGTACATCAGAAGGTGTGAGTACTTCTGGTGCTCAGTAGACATTAAAGGCTCAATAATGCATTGTAGCTGGGGTGCTTTGTACGTTTGGCAGCCAGAGGTATTTGATGCTAGCTAGTCTCAGTGGCTCAATCTGAGTTCTTATGCACAGTATATCACTGACGCTCATGGCTTGGGAGAGTATCCATTTTCATAAATGTAATTGAAGCTGAAATGAAGGCAGAGAGAGGTGGCAGGAGGCCAACAACAACAATGCTCTATCCTGACCTGATGACCCACTTACTGGCTCTCTGTTATTGGACTGGTGACTTACAAGAAGGCCCAGAATCAGCTATTCTTCAGTACATAATTGCAAACAACTTCAGTGCTGACATCCATCTAGAAACTCTCACGGGTGGTGACCTCTGACTTTACTGCCCCATTTTGACCTTCTAGCCCTAGTAGGGGTTCTTCCATTGACAGATCCTTTAACTAAGGGCCTAAGTATGAGTTTAGCGGCCACGTTGGCAGTTCGACCATCGTATTACGACTTTGGAGGTCGGACCACCACAGGACTGCTGCAACCGTTATGGATCTGTGATGCCTCGGCAATGGCGTGGCAGTTTGGGTCCACAAAATGCTGCCGGTGCCACTGTGGCACCACCAGGCATTTTTTGAGTTTCCTCACCACCACAGTTTTCATGGTGGTGAGCCTGCTATTAAAAGTGTGTCAGTGAGGAAACGGGCCCCCTGAGTTTCGGGGCCAGGGGATTCGTGCAGGGAAGCACATGTTGTGTCCACTCTCAGTTCATGCATGACATGGACTTAACAGCCCATGCAGTGCAGGAATGCACTTTGGCGGTCCCAGGGCGATGCATTGCTAAGGCTCACATATGAGCCTTACCACGGCGCTTCCGGGTGACTGTCAAAGCACCACCCACCAGGCGAGGAAAAAACTCCTAATCTGGCGGGGCGGTCGAGTATGGCGGTGTGGGAGAGGAGGGCTGGCATGGAGGCCTACGCCCACTCGTAATCTGGCCATACGTCTTAGCCTAATTGAAAAGACCAATGAAGCCACTGAAAAAACAAGTAGAATTCTCCATATCTCTGCCTTCTGATGTGCCAGTTAAAAGGATTGAAAAGATACTGACAAATATCAAAACAACCACTTTACATTTAAAATGTATTTTCATGGATAATAATGTTGCTCAACAAACAAGAATATGTCACTGCAAGTTCGGATAAGTAGGCTTTCTTCTGGCCTCTATGAAGATGAGGCCCCTGCCCACATTCAGGTGCCTGCCAAGCCAAAACCATTACTCTTTTTTTGCTGTTGGTGGATCATTTTTTTGTTTTTACATGTCGCTTTGTCAGAACCACTGAGCGTGATGAGATGCAAAATTTATGGTTTTTAATTTGCATTCCAGAACAGGAGAATTTCAGGGCCTTTTTGAGCTGCAGTGTTCTGAACCATAAATAACATACAACTGTATGTTTTCATTCAATTTCTCTTGCTGCATTATGATACAAAGTATTCACCTTCCATGTACTCAATTATCACAGCACACTGGCTTCGTAAATGTGCAGCAGGGTTTGGTTGAAAGGTTTGGCCATTACTCATATCGCCGTCCATCACAGGAAAAGAACTCCTCTGTGTCAACGTCGTATTCTCAACGTGGCGGTAACATGCGATAGTTTCCCGATAACGCTTCAAATGTCTGCGATACAACTACTGCGACGGCGACAAAAAAGGAAACTCGAACGTGAAATAAGTTGCGATGGGTCCAACTGCGATAAAAATCCAGCGAAAAGCTGTGCCAGGCCCGCAAGTCCCACAAGTAAGGTGGGAAAAATCACTATAAAAGCGGCAAAAATGAAACACAAATAAAACACAAACTACTGCGAAGCACCATGGAGGTAGCCGGAGCAAGCACAGAGGACAATCCGAACCCCGCAAGCCCCACGGAGGACCAGCCTGGGACCTCGGGGTCAGGGAAGGGCAAGGAGAAGAAGAAGAGGACGACGCGGTTCAGTCCGCAGGAAAACAGGGTCCTGATTACGGAGGTGACAGAACAACATCAACAACAGTTTGTCACCTCCACTGTGTCATTGGCAAATGGAAATACAATTTGGCAGTCCATCGTGGCCAAGGTGAATGCAGTTGGAGTGAAGAGAAGGGAAGTGGATGACTGCAAGAAGCGCTGGAATGATGTCAAGCACAAAACCAAGCTGAAACTCGCTAACAACCGGAAAGCAGCAATGCAGACTGGAGACGGGAGTCCAGCGACACACCAGGAGCTGGATGAGATGGAGGAAATGGTGTCCACAGTCATCAGTGGGGAGGCGGTGGCAGGATTTGGGGGACCGGACACTGCACAACATGACCTGAGCCAACAGCAACAGGGTGAGTAATGACCAGGGACTGGGGGGACGGGGGGAGATGGGCACAATGGCACACATGCACAATTAAGTAGAGCACATCTGTAGACAAACCATGCCCAAGAGTCACAATTCTGACCAAGAGCCCAATTTACCCAAGTCTGCAACATCTCAGCACTGTATAAGCACAGAAGTGAAAGGCACACCGCCTGAAAGGGAGAAGGGCCAGCCAAATCAGAGCTGAAGGGTCAACTTACCCACAATGCAGCACACACACATAAGAATCAGAGGACCTCAACATTGACAACAACGTGGTACAAACTGCAACACTGTCACAACAGAACAGAGGACACAACTGTTGCCGCTTGTGTGTAGAAAATGGCCATTCACATTTGGCATAGCAGGAAACTGTGAGATGACAATGGACAAGTACAACCTCACATCCCTGATGGTGTAGAAATGTCAACTGTCCTGCATCAAATAGGCATCTCTTCACAAACAGACACAATGTACATTGTCATGCAGTCCGTTAGTAAACTTGTACAATGCGTGAACATACATGTGAACACAGTGTCAATCTGCATCTCCCCTTCACATTGCAGAGGGACAACCAACACCTCCTGCAGAGCAGACACAACAACTCAGCACTGATGATGAAGAGGTCCTCCCCAACATCGACACCGACGCCCTCCAGCAGCTCATGGACAGCTTCGGCACCCCACCTCCAGGAGCAGGGCAGCCCAGCTGCATCGAGGAGAACCCACCCCCTGCACAGACCACACAGCAGGAAGCACCCACCACCACGGCTGTCTCCCAGGACCCCCACGACCAACACATGGCATTCCAATGCCGTGTGTTAGGGTGCCAGGAGAAGATGGCTGATCTGCTGTGGGTGGGGTTCAACCTCATGGCAGCTAAACTAGATGCCATATGTGGGTGTCTAAGTCCCATCAGGGTACACTTACAGTCCCTAACGGACACCCACTGTCCGCTTCATGCTCTCCAACAATGCATGGCTGACATCGCTGGAGTCATGACTCGGAGACAAGAACAACTGTCTAGTCAGAGTGGCTCCACATCCCCCACCCCCTTTTCACAAAGCAATGCAAATCAGCACTACTTTGGAGTGTTTTCCAGCACTGTTCAAGTCTAGCACTGGAAAGTAAATTAGTGAGAACTATTTAGCGTCATTTTGCGTCACTTTTGTGACACAAACTCGGTGTTAAAACTTAGTAAATAGGCCCCTTGATGTGCAAGTGTATGTGATAGTGTGCCATATTGCATGAATGTGTGTATGATATTTTGAGGAAGACTATTGCTGTACATAGATGTCTGATATGCCTATCTCATTGTGTTTACTAGTGTCATGTCATAATGGTTTTTTTTGTTGCATATATGAGTATATGTCATTATACATGATACTGTGCAGCCCTGCGTTGCCCCTGCACTGGTGCTAATTTAGCCACTTAGCACGAACGCAGACATCCTTGGACCATAGTGCAAGCATGTCTGCGTTGCAGGGGAAGATGGTTTATGTCCTGGAAGGTGGCCCTTCCTGTACATAAACAATCTGAGGTGGCGTTTTGTACCTTCTATCTGTGCTGCTTAATGCAGAATGTCATTTTTTTTAAATGATTGTTTATGTGCACAAAGGGACAACTTACTGCACATAAACAATCAATGGCCTTTTGCTGTTTCTATGTGTGCTGCACAATGTAGCACACATAGAAATAGAAAAAACGAGGCAACATTAAAAAAAAATCCCCGTTGCGCCAGGGTTAGACCAGGTTTTCCCTGGTCTTAATTTTGCCACTGCCCAATATTTATGCCACCCTTGTAAATATGGGGCAGCGTCAAATCAATGGGTGTTGCAGTAGAACGCCCACCACAACATCCATCGCCCGCCCCTAAGTATAGCGTGAAAGGGGGCCGTATTCACAAGGCGGCATTAAGCCACGTTAAGTGGCTTAACTCCGCCTTGTGAGTAAGTTGACGCCCCTATCACCACCACAACGTCTAAAAGAGTGATGTTGTGGTAGCGATAGGGGCTTGTAAATATGCCCCTCAGTGTGCATCAGCAGTTTGCATGGGGTCTGCAAATGTATTATTTTGGGGTACTTTGGTAAACTTTACTTGCTGATTTGAGACTTTCATCTCTTACATTAACATTTACAGAGGGTGGAGGTGCAGCAGCCAGGTAGAGAAAGAAGGAAACCCACTTCAATCAAGCCTCGGCCAAGAAGCCAGAGTAATGCTGTTCCAAAGTGCTTCACTAAGGTAAGTGCACAACTTGAGTCTAAAAGCACGCTGGCCCATAAACTGCTAGAGTGTATAGGACAAGTGACAAGGTGATGACAGCTGCAGGAGAAGTGTGTGACTGAGATTCAGTTGAGTGGTAATGGAGAGTAGTAGAAGAAGAGATTGAGCTTGTAAAGACTAAATGACAGGGGGATCGCCAGGTGAGATTAGTAGTTGCAGTGAGAGCTCCAGGTGAAGAGGGATGGATCTGAGGATGGAGAAGTGTAGGAGTTAAGGGGTGCTCAGCCTCTGATAGCTGTAGATGATCGAAATCGGCTCTGGGCTGCTCTCAGCCCCAGAGACACTACAGCACATGATATGACCTGATCATGAGGTTAATTCGGGCCTGCAAGCACTGACCACTCAGCTCAGCTGTTCCAATGTCTGTCAGGTATTGTACCATTCTCTCTGAACAAGGAGTCATATTTTTCAAGTATTGCGGACAGTCTGAAGTTTTCATGTACTGGACAGGGAAAGCCAGATCTATCTACGTGTAAACAGCAGTGCAGCCATGCAGTGATGGGATACCTCTGAAAAACTCATTCTGGGTGATGGGGGCTTGAAAAAATCCAACTATGAAAACAAAATGTACAAAGTTCCGCCTAACTGCTCTAATACATATTTATTTCCAGGGAAAGCAGATATGCTAGTTGGTCTTTTCCTTGCCCGGCAGGTTGAAATATTTCTTTTTGAAGAATAAAGAATTCCAAGGCTGTTGCCCTCCATTCTGCACACATAGATACAGGAGCACTACAGCCTTCAGTTGCACTAATCCTTGTGTCGTAGGGATTCTGCACACACAGAGCTATGCACAGGATAATAGGACCTCGGAATATAGTGGTGAGCCAACCATAGACCTTAGCACCTAAAACCCCAACCCAACTAGCCTTAGCGTCCCATTAGCACCAATGTACCAATTATTGGACAACCCAGAACACGGTATCTCTATCTCAGGACTCGCAGAGGCAAGAACACTCTTTCGTCACTCACTCATACCTGTCCACAACGTGCGTAGGAAGAGACACAGTATAGGTTAAAATGTTTATTTCAACTTACGTGCTCTAAGGTACAGTACACGTGTCAGTACTATTATCATAATGCATAAGAATAATATAATCAGCATAGTTACAACTCCATAGAATACAAACGGGGAAAGCATCTCATAAAGCAGTGGATATATGTCTAAATAACATTACCACCCTCCCCGTGCTGTAAGCTAGTTTATTATAAAAATAGAAGACCTCTGGGCTTTGACTAGCGAACCCCCATACCTCAGTCTCTAGATGCAAAGACTACATCAGCAGACAATCACAGCTCTTCTCCCTGGAATGGTTATTCTCCAAGTGCCTCTAGAGCGGGCAAACCGCAATATTAAAAGCACACTAATTTCTCCATGGCAGCTGTACATAGTGTTATGTCTAGGTGCGAGGGACTGGCCAAATCAGCAAGAACACAGAGACGTTGTTATTCGACCTTGTACATGCTGTGCAGTCTGAGCCCAAATCGAACAGGAGAAAAGGTGAGAGACAGAAAATGCAGACAGCGCTAAAATTACTTGGCAAGAGCAGAGGTCGATAGAACAACGGCTCAAAGTAACGTGTGCAAAGAAAAGCAGCATGGCAGCCAGGCCTAAGACAACCAAGGCAGGCCCGGAGGCCACAAACCACAAGACACCCTCCCCTGGACAGTCCATCGGCCAAGACAAAGGACGAAGACAGAGTTCAAACGGACTGAGCAGAACAGAAACGACCGGGGTGGCCGCTGTCGTAAGCAAAAAAAATTGCAGAGAGACGGAAAAAAAATGTTCACCCTGCGCGGCAGTGCGCAGAGAGCGAAGGCCGTGTTAATCCACCAGGGTGTAAGTGCAGAAAAACGCCACACCTTCCAAGAGGACATCATTGGAATCGTCAGAAAACATAGATGCCATCCAGTCCAACAGATCAAAGGAGCAGGAATGTTCCTCAGAGGAGGGAGCATCCAAAAGCAATGCGGGACAGCTTGCGTGATATTCAATATAACTTTGTTGCAGGAGATACTGAGCAGCCGCCCAGATATCCCATTGTGCCAACATCCCCAGTGCAGCCGCACGCGTCATACAGCCAGCAACGGAACAGTCCCGTTCATGGGCCTCTAAGGGACCCACCAACTGAACAAAATCCGGAACAGACAACGACGAATTGGAGAGGCAATAATCCATGGTCCAGGTGAAAGGACAGCGGATGCAAGACATCACAGGTTGCACGCAAGTGAAATACGCAAAGCGAAAAGAAAGAGTATAGGACACACTCAGTGTCGCCAATGGCAGAACGCCGAAACCAGCCAGCAGTCGCTCACGGAGCAGCTGGAGGCGTTCTGGATCGAGAAGGGCCCATCGGGGAGCAGCCATTGCGCAGGAAACAGACCAACAGCAAGACACCAGCCGCCAAGGCAAGGATTAATGGGAAGCCACCAAAGACGCTGGAAAAAATAGAATGAATGAAGGCCGGTATCACACCAAAAATAGTTTGGAAAGTGGATACCAGGCCGGACCCCACAACTTTAAAAAAGTGAACCAGACCCTCAGTGTTTGATGCGTTAAAAATACGGTGAATTAACTCCCCGAAATGTTGGGGGAGGTTGTTGTTCAAAAGGGCCTGTATTTCACTGTGGGTACTCGCCACCTGGAGAATGAATGTCTCCCGGGCGGATGTGAGCATAACCTCCTCGTTCAATAAAAGTGCCTTTATTCTGCTCAGTTTATTGAAATCAGCCTCCATGGTAGGAATGGAAGGCCAAATAGAATTATCAACGATGTCGTGAGGGGGAGGAAAAAGCACATTCTTGCAGCAGACAACCCTGTGCGAGACCGTAACAATATAGGGAATGCCGGCCTGCATGCCACAGCAGTTCTCGTTATTCAAAAGCAAATAGCTACCATTGGTAAGCAAAGTAAAGGTAGGAGAAATAGCAGGAGCGGGAATACCTTTGAGCACACAAGCAAGATTCGGAGAGGAAATGCTACACGCTCCGTGCAGCTTAATATGCTTACAAATAAGGGAATGACCCATAGTGGAATCGCATGACTCCCCCGTGAGAAAAACTTCCTTGCCGTCTCTAAGGCATTTATACATGAAAGGCAAGGACCAGAGTTCATGCAGGAAAGCACTACCCAAGGGCTGGTAACGGCCCACAGGATAATGTTTCATGCACGAGCTAAATTCGAACAAGGAAAAGGGCAAAGCGATAACCCCATGAACTAGCCACACAGCAGAATCCAATTCCGCTACAGATAATGGTAAAGGATCCACTTTTTCGATATGTAACAGAGTGTACGCTGCATCTTTCATGGACATGAACTGCTGTTTGTCAGTTAAATTAAACGGCAGAAATAAGGCGGTGGTGTTCAAAAAATGCCAAGGAACTTTACCCAACTTCAGTGTTTGCAAAGTCCACGCAAACTGCATAACTGAACGTAATTGATTTTGACCATGGTACAATACAGAAACATCATCTTGTACAATATCAACAACAGAGGACACAATATTCTCCAATGTATAAATGCGGGAAGACAGGGTATTAACACTATTGTCTACAACAGCAAGCACCTTTTCCAAATTTGCTTGGTCTATTTCCCGTAGACGGGAAGCAGCTTCCATTTGCGACAGCTTCCAGAGTTCATTATAAGCTTCATAAATGAATCTCTTTGGTCGTGGACAACGAGGCCCCAATATAAAGTCGGACAGATCAATGTTGCCTGAAAGGAGGGATAAATGCTGTTTAACAGAGTCTAGGGAAGAATGCTGCAACCACTGTTTACACAATTTACCAACAGAATATGTGGTGACAGTACGGGAGTCTGAAAACCTCGGATCAAGCCGTTGCTGTTTGTATCCAGGAACTAAGCCGTGAAAACGCAGTTGGCATGCATCAGATGATATGGGCCATACCAACCAGGGTGACTGAACAAGCGTAGAAACATTAAACGAATCGTTCTGAAACATAGCCTGCAAAGTTGCAAGGGACATATTGAAATGCAAGCTATCATTGGGAGCGCTTGACAGGGATGGAATGGAAGGTGCGTTTAATTGTTTAGTGGTAGCCAAACCCCAACACGTAGTCTGATAGATGGAAGCATTCAGAAACATAATTTGGGCCGGGATAAGGCAAGCACGGTGCAAGGCCTCTGTGCCCTGCACCTGCCATGGTTTTGAGCCCCAGATCGATTTCAAATCCACAGTGTTCTTCCAGTACTCATAACCACCCACAGCTAAGGCACTCAAAAAGGAACCTGAATAAAGCAATTTGGTGTGGGACAACATCATTTTCTGAGTGGACGTGGTGTTTAATCTAAAATAATAGGACCCAGGGTTTGATCTATTAAAATCAGTGAAATATGTAAATTTATTTCTAAGAGTCTGGGAGCTACCTGGTAAAGGATTTGGACAATGTTCCCATTGGGTGTAGGCGAAAGAACCACGTAATGTACTAGGTTTATGAACAAAATGGTTGCCCCAATGCTGGTAGCAATACAAATCGGCATAATTAGCAGAATTCAAATACAAATCCTCAGCATTAAAGGAAGCATAATATTTTAAATCAGCAAACAATGCTTCAACGGCATGCACATCCCAATCGTCAGAATGAATACTACTTTTTACTACATCACCCATCGAAACTCGAAGGACATTGGGTACATTAATAATTTCAGTCGGTCCATGAATTTGAAAGTTTACCGCATCCCATACGATGCCATCAGCAACTGGAAAAGCTGAAATGTTCACAAATGTAAGGTCACGCTTCAGGATGTGAGATGAGGAATGTGGAGCCAAAGTTCCAGCAACACTGTTCACAGCAGAGCGTTCAGGTAAATAGTGACCATTGATGAGTAGAAAAAACACTGTGACAAAGCCAATGGACATGAACAAAAAAATCAAGAAAAGCACCAACCAGATGTATGTCCAGGGTGGAACCAAAAAATTGTCTCTAAACCAGGACACAAAAAGACTGAACTTGGACGGGACAATTGAAGAGGTGGAATCCGAGTCAAAGGAATAACGTGTCGGGCTCAGTGGCGTTGTTGGTTGGTGCGCCACCGACTCTGTTGCGGGATAGGTATATTCGTCCTCGTCGATGCAGGTGGAGACAGGGGGTTCTAATATATTTTCAGGCAAATCAACCATCTCAATTGCAACATCAGTGACCGTTCGGGCAGGTGGGCCACGAACATATGTCCGGTAAATGGCAGGACAAGAGACCGCTGGTGTAACACTATTCAGGATCGGCCAGATGTTGTAGCTTGACATTTTCCACTGAGATGTATCTGTTCTCCTTGCGACCAGGAAGCGGTGGTAAGATGACAGTACGTGTTCCCTTCAAGCCCAGAACTGGAACCGGTGCACGATAAGAGGGGCCGAATTCTTTTTTGTTCTCCACCTTCTCTCGAACCAGGTCGCCAATCTTCGGAAGCCAGCCGGCAACCGGTATCTGCAGAGCAGGGTCTGTGGCTGAAGGTAAATGTGCGATTGCAAGTTTGTCTCGGGCTTCTTGTAAGTCCTGTAACATAGTAGAATGGTTATCTACATCAAACTTGGCGGATTGCGCCGCCATGTCTAGACCATCAAGGTCAGGCACAAACATTCGTATGCCAAAGAGCATTTCGTATGGGGTCCGCCCACCCAGAGGTCTTCTAGGGAGATTATTAAGTGCACGCTGCACGGTATACAAGTGGGCCAGCCAGTTCCTGCCAGTTCCTATAACTCTAGCTGTCAAGGATTGCTTTAAGTCACGGTTCATTCGTTCAACGATAGAGTTGCCCTCAGGCCTATACGGAGACGAAAATGTCACCCACACCCCCAATGAACCCATTGCGTCCTTGTAAGCCTTAGAGGCAAACGCTGGACCTTGGTCAGAATGGAAGGTGGCGCATGCGAAAATTCCCACAAAGACACGCAAATCCCTGATGACATTTCGAGCGTCAGCACTACGTTGTGGCCAGACCCAGATGAACCGTGTGCACGAGTCCACTGCCACAAAGATATATTTATAGGCAGTGTCTGAAGAAAATGGACCGCAGTGATCCAGGTAAACACACCCAAAGGGTCTGTTAGAAATGCCTAGCGAGGTCTGTGGTGGTCGTGTAACCGTAGAAGGCTTAATCTGTTGACAAACGTCACAAGAAAGCACATAAGTACGGGTGTCTTTATATAACCCACGCCACCAGTAACGCTGCTGCAAGATGGAAACTGTCGCTGACACTCCAGCATGTGCCGAAGCCATACCTTCGTGTGTAGCCGTTATCAAGGAAAGTCTGCGGTCCGCGTTGGGGATCAGCCGATCACCAACGTCGGGTATTGTTACATAAGGAGCCTGTTCGGGACCTAACTGATAAGAATATTTGGAAGGGAAACCCCTAGGGTAATTAGTACCTTCCTTTGTGGCAGCAATAGCTGCCAAAACATCGGTGTCAATTTTAGACATGGATCTAGTAACTGCTGCGACTGAACACGTGGCTACTGCTGATTTGGCAGCTTCATCTGCCAAACTGTTACCAACAGCGTGTGCGCCCACTCGCTGATGGCCCAAGGTGTGAACCACCTGTGTGAGTGGCAGACGTTGTTGCAATTCTGCCACTCGAACCCAAAGCATTTTATGCTTGATTGTGCTGCCTTTAGCGTCTCTATAGTCGTTTTGTGACCAAAAGAACAGATTGTCATTGTAAGATTGAACACAGTAGTAAGAATCGCACACAATGAGAGTGGTCACATCAGGATTAACGAACTCAAGCGCAAGCACCAATGCGCGCAGCTCGGCCAATTGTGCAGTACTGTCCCCGAGTGCCTGAGTGTGCACTACAGAGGATTTGAACTTTCCGTTCACAAAAGTACCTGCAACAATAGCACATGCGGCTGAATAAGCATGCTTGGACCCCGTGGCCGGTTGTGCCGAACCATCGGTGTAGATCACGCAGTCGTAATCCTCAAGCGGCAGTAAAGACAGAGGAGGAGGATGAACGAATTCATACTGTAAAAACTCCTGAGTCTGGAGAGAAGAATCGAAAATGAAAGTGACATCCGGAGACGTCAAAGAGGTCGCCCATTGAATCCAACGGGGGTGCAAAGCTTTAGAGTTCGGTACACTTGCCTTCGTCACTACCTCTAGGGCAGGATATGGTGTTACCACCAGAATGCGTTTTCCCTGTGCCAGTGCGCGCTCCTTTAGAATCGCCATTTGCACTGCAGTAAGAACTTTCTCCACAGATGAAAAGCGCATTTCTGCGGAAGTGTACAGATGTGACTTGTATGCGATGGGTACTGTGTCACCTCCGTTAAAGGTTAAGTACGTGAAACCCACTGCCCCGGAATTATTCTAATTACCAGGTTTGTGTGGTTATCACGCGTCAAAAGGTATTTAGACTCAAGAAGGTCTGTCTGCAAAGACTGCAGAATGGAGGTATGCTCCGGAAGCCAACAAGACTTCGAAAAGGTAGGTTGTATCAAGGCATACAGTGGCTTGATACGCTGGGCATATTCGGGGATGTAAGTACGCCCGAAGTTCAGAAAACCCAGCAAGGACTGAAGCTTTTTCAGATTAGTAGGAGGGCACAGAAGTGCACATTTCTCCAGGAAGTGGGGGGCTAAGCCCTTACCTTCATTGTTGAGCTCGTAGCCCAAGAACAAAACGGTAAATTCAGCAATATGTGATTTGGCAAAGTTAAATTTGTAACCTTGAACCGCAAATTCAAGAATGATGCGGTCTACTCGGGACAGATGCGGGAACAATTCATCGTCCGTCAGATAAATGTCATCGACGTACGAACAAGCATCTGGATCAATGCCGTCTAACAAAGAGACAACACGGGCAGCGAATACGCCTGGACTGTTTTTGTAGCCCATAGGTAAACGCCTGAATTTGAACATTTTACCACCGGAAGTAAAAGCGCTCCATTGGCCGCTCTCCGGGGCTAAATTGTGCGTGTAGAATCCATTTGAGAGGTCCAGTGTCGTTTTGTATTTTTTACGAACAAGACTGTCTACAAGCGCAGAACTGTGGGTGTTTTGCACCGCAAAGGTCCGACAATGAGAGTTCAAATGCCGGTAATCCAAAACTAAGCGGTACGATCCATCGGGTTTAGAAACCGCGAAAAGGGGATTGTTCATAGGTGATACGCATGTTTCGATTACTCCCTGATATTCCAACTGAGTCAGAATTTCGGAGACGGGGCCTTTGGCTTCCCGTTTTATGGGATATTGGGGTTGTGGCTGCGGCATTGACCGCAAAGGTATTTCATGGGGGGGAGAGTCTTCATCCCAACCCACGTGGTTGCGGTATAACGCAGGAGCCAGGGACACAGCCCACTCAGCTGCCAGAGCCTCCGCTTTGTCCTTTGGGACATGTCGAGAAAAGCTCGGAAGGATTACCTCCTCTCCTTTACGCGCAGCAAGAACGAATGGGGGTGGCCAATCCACCTCCGCCAACAAAATGTCGTACGAAGCGGTTAGATTTTCCCAAAAAATCCCTTTAATTATACGTTGTATATCACCTTCGATTTGAATGACAATATTATAAAGTCGGTCAGGGGGTGCCACTCTGGTGTCTGCTGTCTCGACAGTAATGAATGTTTCAGTTGCTGTCACCTCCATATGAGGACGGAGCGCCTCCCGCACTATGGTAACTTCCGCGGCGCTGTCTAGGAGGGTTACTGCCCACGTCCAATTCATGAGCCTCGTTCTCACCGTCTGTGGCATATTTCGCTGTTACAGCGGCAACTTTCTTCTTCTGAAATTGCGGTCGAGAACGTTGAAAGTCTTCTGCTTTCCCTCTGACTTGTTGTCGAGGTTGGTCTCATCCCTGGGGAGCCTCTCGACCCCTTCCTCTATCCTGGCAGTCTCCTCCACCGGCCTGTGACGTGGTCTGTGCCTGTGAAGAACGAGGAGAACGCGTATCAGGGATCTGAAACCTATCCGGTGATTTAATTCTCGCCCTATCGCGTAAATCATAAGTGCGTTCAGAAGAGACTGAAACCGGGGAAGCGCCTCTCGACCCCGGTTTCTGTTGTTGCTTACCCTGTTTTTTCAGCCTCCAACTCTTTTTAGTGAAGACTGGTCTCTCATCGTTCTCAGATTGAGGTTTGGATTGTTGTTGTTGTTGCGATTGTGTTTGCTGTTTTGCAAAAGCCTTGTTGCCCAGGCTATTTCTGCCAATAGTTTTGTAAGCCTGGGTAATCATTTTCGGTAATTCGCGAGGCCTGTCCAATTCTGGGACCAAAGCCAAAGCATTAGCTACTTGAAAGTTCACTGCATCGCCCTTGACATTCGCAAGGATCAACTCAGCTACTACTTCAAACACTCCCACCAGTCTCATCCCTAATTCCACAGCCGCCTCAGGGCCATGTTCATCCTGTACTTTTTTAATAACTATGGGGAGAACCGTCATGGAAGGAGTGCCAAAGCACTTAGAATATACTGCTGCGAATACCTTACCCCAGTTGTCACATGCTGTTAACTCGGGGATTAAGTCTTTTGGCAAACTAATCGTAAGAATGCGGTGTTTATCCACCGGTGTTGTGTGTGGAAAAACTGCCTCCAACTGGTCAAATTTTTCTGCAAGCCAGTAAGGAAAATCATCCTTATGTTGTGGACGTTTGCCCATCACTGAGTTCACCATGACAGGACTTATGGTCACTCCGCTTGCAGCAGCTGGTTGGCCGGCAACTCCAGGAGCGGCTCCATGGATGCTGCCTGTAACATATCGCACTAAGGCTCGATGCACTTGCACCAAAGCCGCATACATAGTGCGCAGTTCCGCGACTGATATTGTCATAGAACGCGGATGTGGGGTATACCCGGCCAAAACAGGCCAAGTGGCCCCCTCAATAGATAAGGGGCCTAAACGAACCGTGGTAGTCGGTTGTGGGAGGGCGCCATCAAACCAAACACGGTGCTGCCAAGCCGTGAGCGGTACTTCAAGATTAGTATAAGGTCTATAGGCAGCAGGAACATCGGTGGGTTCATATTCATGGAACAGATTATCAGTCCCATCCACCGCTGGAAAAGTGACCCAAGAGTAGAACACCTCAAAGTGGAAAGCCGGATCGGCTTGAACCACAAAGACCAGTTCGACTCCCGTGTCTGGCACTCCATACACTCGTAAGTGATCCCGGAGTGCTGTGCGGCTATGTGCCGCAATTTGAACAGCCATTTTTGGCTAAAAATAGTCGACAATCTAAAAGGAGGCAGCCCAAATAGGGTTTGTTTAAGAAACCTTTTTTAACAACTTCAAGCTTGAAAGAACCTACAAAAACTTCAATATAGGAGGTATCGCCGTCACACACGCTTCCGGAAGCGTATGTGAGGGGGTTGTGGACAAGCACAAGTACTACTCAAGCGTCTCGCAGATAAGCCCACTCGTTGGTCGCGCCATGTCGTAGGGATTCTGCACACACAGAGCTATGCACAGGATAATAGGACCTCGGAATATAGTGGTGAGCCAACCATAGACCTTAGCACCTAAAACCCCAACCCAACTAGCCTTAGCGTCCCATTAGCACCAATGTACCAATTATTGGACAACCCAGAACACGGTATCTCTATCTCAGGACTCGCAGAGGCAAGAACACTCTTTCGTCACTCACTCATACCTGTCCACAACGTGCGTAGGAAGAGACACAGTATAGGTTAAAATGTTTATTTCAACTTACGTGCTCTAAGGTACAGTACACGTGTCAGTACTATTATCATAATGCATAAGAATAATATAATCAGCATAGTTACAACTCCATAGAATACAAACGGGGAAAGCATCTCATAAAGCAGTGGATATATGTCTAAATAACATTACCACCCTCCCCGTGCTGTAAGCTAGTTTATTATAAAAATAGAAGACCTCTGGGCTTTGACTAGCGAACCCCCATACCTCAGTCTCTAGATGCAAAGACTAGATCAGCAGACAATCACAGCTCTTCTCCCTGGAATGGTTATTCTCCAAGTGCCTCTAGAGCGGGCAAACCGCAATATTAAAAGCACACTAATTTCTCCATGGCAGCTGTACATAGTGTTATGTCTAGGTGCGAGGGACTGGCCAAATCAGCAAGAACACAGAGACGTTGTTATTCGACCTTGTACATGCTGTGCAGTCTGAGCCCAAATCGAACAGGAGAAAAGGTGAGAGACAGAAAATGCAGACAGCGCTAAAATTACTTGGCAAGAGCAGAGGTCGATAGAACAACGGCTCAAAGTAACGTGTGCAAAGAAAAGCAGCATGGCAGCCAGGCCTAAGACAACCAAGGCAGGCCCGGAGGCCACAAACCACAAGACACTTGGATCTTAAAATATGTCAATATACAAGGCTATGGATGTTTATATTTTTCATACATGGTTATTTGTAGAAGTCTGAATGAATGTTAAGGAGTGCAGTAATAATGGTGTCAGTGTATGGATGTGTGTGTTGTTCTCCTCATTGCTTGGGAGGACAGTCCTTGCCCTCCATCTTGTGCTAGGTTTGGCTAGGGTCAGGCCATAGGATACACATAATGGATTCACTGGCCACCATTACTCTGGTTCACTGAAGCCATGCTTGTGTTACCCTTGTTACACACACAGCAGATTTAAAAACACACATGTTGTCAGTGCAAAGGTCTGAGCATGCACCTAAAAGTGAAACTCTACACAGGTGGGCCAGTGGCCTTAACCCTAGTAACCCAGATAAAAAGTCCTTGTGGCTCAGTTTGCTTTGTATTTCCAATACTCTTTAGGCCTTATTCATGAAAAGTGTTGCATCAGTGGGTGAAAACAGTGATTCAACACTTTTCATAGCACCATCCTTGTGACACATGGATGCGCCGTATTTACTGTACGGCTCTCCATGTCACAAGGATTTACAGATACACCAGTATTCCTGACGTACCTGTAGGTGCAAAATTGGTGCTTTGCTGGAGTGTGTCTGAAAGCAACTCAAGCAATGTGTCTTTTCACATCGGGCAAGCCCCATGTGAAAGGCCTGCTTCACCCATTACACCTGCTTCAAGCAGGCATAAGGATTTGATGCACTGATGCCATAGTTTTTATGGCAACACTTCTACGTGGCTTTCCTGCATCAGAATTCATACCCTGCATACATTATACATGACGCAGGTAGAAAGTAGTGCATGGGTTTACAAAGTGACGCATGTACCTAGATGTGTCACTTTGTAAATAGAGTGCAACGTGGCACATGGTTAACGCCGCCACAGCATCACTGAAAAGTGAAGCAACGGTGGCGTAAGGTCCTCATTAATGAGGCCACTTGCATGCCCCAGGAGTTAGTGTTTTCTGTTCTCAATATAGACGATGACCATGCATTCACAGTGACACAGTAGCTTTTGTCATTTGGCATTGCATGCTGGCTCGGCTTACAGTTCTTTGCTGGCTGCACTCAGTGGTGTGACTCCCCTGACCTCCTCTCACCATTTTACAAAGCAGCCTCCCAGAATTATTTAACTTAACCACCCATACATTCATGAAGATAGACATAGTCATACAAGCCACATATAGTGGTTTTAGAGGGTTCACAAATGGTTTTCATATTTAGGACCAGCCTGGAGGGAGACTGACAACTAAACTTCAGTCACAATCCTCTCTCTTCAGTGTAATAATCTGCAGTGGGATCTCAGCATGTGTGATTCCAAGCGTTTTCCACCTCAAAAACCTATTTATAACAACATAGCTTGCAGTAATAATTGTAAGACTTAACATCTACTATTGTTGTGAAGACAATGGTAGCTGTTGACTACTAGCACTTAATTGTTACAATCAATTTTTTTCTTCACATGGTTGAAACCGTACCATGATGATGATGGCTGTGCTGGAGGCGAAGTCAATAAGAACCTGAACAAACACAATGCCCTGCAGGCAAGACTGTTGGCCTTTGCCGAAGAGGTGTCATTAAGGTAAGTCGGTGACTAGAAGGTATACCAAATCTGTGGACCTTCTGCGGAGCCTAAAAAAAACATCTTGGTATATTTTCTGGGAATCCGGATCTGTTACCTACTCTTTCAACATGATTAGCATGAGACCCACAGCATCACGTTGTACATTTGGCTCAAGGCAACCTTGCTCTCATTTTGTGTCTCCTGGCTGTGCCTAGAATGTTTAGTACAGGGACCTCAGGATTAAGGTGGACTTCATCCCCAAGCAGCAGTGCGCCAGGAGGTGCATTTGCAGAGTGGTGTAAAAAGGGTGTGTGGCCTCTGAACACTCTCAGCAATCCAGCTGTGTGGGGCTTATTGAAGGTAACAGGATGGCTAGTTGGCTACCAGGGACCCTCAGGAGGCAAGGGGACTTCATCCCCCAACCAAGATCGCTCACTGAGGCACGTTTGCAGAGTAGTGGAGAAAGGGGGCATGGCCTGTGTCTACCTCTCAGCAATCCCACTGTGTGGGGCTTACTAGAGGTAACAGGTAGGCTAGTTGACCCCTAAGGACCCCCAGCAGCGAAGGGGACTTCAATCCCCATCCAAGAGCATGCCAGGGAGCGCGTTTGCAGAGTGGGGGGCAAAGGGGGCATGGCCTGCTATGAGAACTTAGTAATCCTGCTGTGTGGGACTTACTGGAAGTAATAGGAGGGATAGTTGTCCCCCAAGGATGTCCTTGGGGGCCGCCTACCCCTCCTGTTACCTCCAGTAAGTCCCACACAGTGGGATTGCTCAGAGGTCTTCGGAGGCCATGCCCCCCTTTCTCCACCACTCTGCAAACACGCCTCCTGGCACACTACTGGTTGGGGGATGAAGTCCACTTTACTCCTGAGGGACTTTGGGGGCCAAGAAGCCCTCCTAGTACCTCCTGTAAGTCCTATGCAGCAGAATTCCTGAGCACTGTTCAGAGGCCGAGCCCCCTTTCTCCACCACTTTTCAAACGCGACTACTAGTTAAAGAAGCATTTGCAATGTAATAGGTCTCGCATTTGCGAGAGTTAGAGCTATTGGCGTTGTAAATGTAAAAGTTTTTTACTAATGTATTGTGGAGTGGATGTACGTTGTGTGTAGTGTAATTATGCTGTATGTTGTGCAGTGAAATTATGTGGATAGAAGGTATGTGGTATTTAGTGAATAGGAATTATGTAGAGTGAGATTATGTGTTATGGAGAGTAATTATGTGGTATAGTAGTCTGTGTTGTGGAGTGGTAACCTCAGGTTTAGTCTTCCTCGTTTCCATAGAAGCTAAACTATAAACTCAATGAGACAAAAAAAAAGAAGGAACCACTGAGGAGCACTTCTGGACCTAGTCAGAGGTATGAGCAGGGCCACTGAAATTATGCGACTGTTCGGCTGCACCGATTTTTGCATAATTAGAAATTTTCCGTATTTGCCACATAATCAATCATCTGCTGCATAATCTGCAGATTTGAACAAAAAAAAACCTTGTTTCTAGCTCAAACGGCTCAAACGTTAAAAAATGCAGCAACAAGTGTTACAGCGTGGTAGAAGGCCCTTTGCAAACCTGGAATGGTCACCTGTTACTTATTGCTAAATATGGGTGTTAAATTGGTACTAATGGTGCGCAAACCACTCTTGCTTCTTTCTGCACCTCTATTGCCTCTTTCTGCATTTCTCTTGCTTCTTTCTGCACCTTTCTTCCTTTTTCTGCACTTATCTTGCCTCTTTCTGCACATCTCTTCCGCTTTCTGTACCTCCCTTCTTTCTGCACCTCTCTTGCTTCTTTCTGCATTTCTCTTACCTCTTTCTGCACCCTCTTCCCTCTTTCTGCACCTCTCTTGCCACTTTCTTCACCTCTCTTGCCTGTTTCTGCACCTCACTTGCTTCTTTCTGCAGTTCCCTTGCTTCTTTTGCACCTCTCTTGTGTCTTTCTGTACCCCTTTTGCCTCTTTCTGAACCTATGTCACTTCTTTCTGCACTTCTCTTGCTTCCTTCTGCACCTCTCTTACTTCTTTCTGCACGCCTCTTCCCTCTTTCTGCACGCCTCTACCCTCTTTCAGCACCTCTGTTGCCTCTTTCTGCACTTCTCTTGCCTATTTCTGCACCTCTCTTGCCTCTTTCTGCACCTCTGTTGCTGCTTTCTGCACCTCACTTGCTTCTTTCTGCACCCCTCTTGCCTCTTTCTGCACCCCTCTTCTGTCTTTCTGTACCTCTCTTGCCTCTTTCTGCACCCCTGTTCCCTTTCTGCACCTCTCCTGCCTGTTTCTGCACCTCTCTTGCCTCTTTCTGCACTTCTCTTGCATCTTTCTGCACCTGTGTTGCTGCTTTCTGCACCCCTGTTCCCTCTTTCTGCACCTCTCCTGCTTTTTTCTGCACCTCTCTTGCCTCTTTCTGTACTTCTCTTCCCTCTTTCTGCACTTATCTTCCCTCTTTCTGCAGCCCTCTTGCCTCTTTCGGCACCTCACTTGCCTCTCTCTGCAACTCTGTTGCCTCTTTCTGCACCTGTCTTGCCTCTTTCTGCATCTCACTTGCCTCTTCTGCACTTCTATTGCCTCTTTCTGCACTTTTTTTGCCTGTTTCTGAAACTCTCTTGTCTCTTTCATCACTTCTCTTGCTTCTATCTGCACCTCTGTTGCTTCTTTCTGCACCCCTCTTGCCTCTTTCTGTACCCCTCGTCCCTCTTTCTGCTCCTCTCTTGCCTTTCTGCACCCCTGTTCCCTCTTTCTGCACCTCTCTTGCCTGTTTCTGTACCTCTCTTGCCTCTTTCTGCACCTCTCTTGCCTCTTTCTGCACCTCTGTTGGTTCTTTCTGCACTTCTCTTGCCTCTTTCTGCACCCCTCTTGCCTCTTTCTGCACCTCTGTTGCTTCTTTCTGCACTTCTTTTGCCTCTTTCTCCACCTCTCTTGCTTTTTTCTGCACCCCTCTTGCCTCTTTCTGCACCCCTGTTCCCTCTTTCTGCAGTTCTCTTGCCTCTTTCTGCACCTCTGTTGCTTCTTTCTGCACTTCTCTTGCCTCTTTCTGCACTCCTCTTGCCTCTTTCTGCACTTCTGTTGGTTCTTTCTGCACTCCTCTTGCTTCTTTCGGCACCTCTCTTGAAAATTTCTGTATCCCTCTTGCATCTATCTGCACCCCTCTTCACTATTTCTGCACTTCTCTTGCCTCTGTCTACACCCCTGTTCCATCTTTCTGCACTTTGTTTGCCTGTTTGTGCAGCTTTCTTGCCTCTTTCTGCAGTTCTCTTCCCTCCTTCTGCACCTCTGTTGCTTCTTTGTGCACTTCTCTAGCCTCTTTCTGCACCCCTCTTGCCTCTGTCTGCACCCATTTTGCTTCTTTTTTCACTTCTCTTGCTTCTTTCTGTACCTCTCTTGCTTCTTTCTGCACCCCCCTTGGCTCTTTCTGCACCCCTCTTTGCTCTTTCTGCACCCCTCTTCCCTATTTCTGCATGTCTCTTGCCTCTTTCTGCACTTCTCTTGCCTCTTTCTTTACCACTGTTGTTTTTTTCTGCACTTCTCTTGCTTCTTTCTGTGCCTCTCTTACTTCTTTTTGCACCTCTCTTGCCCCTTTCTGCATTTCTCTTGCTTCTTTCTGCACCTTTCTTTCTTTTTCTGCACTTCTCTTGCCTCTTTCTGCATATCTCTTCCGCTTTCTGTATCTCCCTTCGTTCTGCACCTCTCTTTCTTCTTTCTGCACCTCTCTTACTTCTTTATTCTGCACCTCGCCTGCCTCTTCCTGCACCTCTGTTGCTTCTTTCTGCATCTCTCTTACCTCTTTCTGCACACTCTTCTGTCTTTCTGCACCCTCTTCCCTCTTTCTGCACCTCTGTTGGCACTTTTTGCACCTCTCTTGCCTGTTTCTGCACTTCTCTTGCCTCTTTGTGTACTTCACTTGCTTCTTTCTTCAGTTCCCTTGCTTCTTTCTACTCCTCTCTTGCTTCTTTCTGAAACCCTTTTGCCTCTTTCTGCACCTATGTTGGTTCTTTCTGCACCTCTTGCTTCTATCTGCACCCCTCTTCCCTGTTTCTGCACTTCTCTTGCCTCTTTCTGCACCTTTGTTGCTTCTTTCTGCACCCCTGTTCCCTCTTCTTGTACCTCCCATGCTTGTTTCAGCACCTGTCTTGCCTCTTTCTGCACCTCTCCTGCCTCTTTCTGTAGCTGTCTTGCTTCTTTCTGCATCTCACTTGCCACTTTCTACACTTCTCTTCCTTTTTTCTGCACCTTTCCTGTTCCTTTCTGCAACTCTCTTATCTGTTTCATCACTTCTCTTACTTCTTTCTGCCCCTTTGTTGCTTTTTTCAGCACTTCTCTTGCCTCTTTCTGTACTTCATTTGCCTGTTTCTGCAACTCTCATGTCTCTTTCATCACTTCTCTTACTTATTTTTGCACCTCTGTTGCTTCTTTCTGCACCCATCTTGCCTCTTTCTGTACCCCTGTTCCCTCTTTCTGTACCTCTCTTGCCTGTTTCTGCACCTCTCTTGCCTCTTTCTGCACCTCTGTTGGTTCTGTTTGCACTTCTCTTCCCTCTTTTTGCACCTCTCTTGCCTCTTTCTACACCCCTGTTCCCTCTTTCTTCAGTTCTCTTGCCTCTTTCTGCACCTCTGTTGCTTCTTTCTGCATTTCTCTTGCCTCTTTCTGCACTCCTCTTGCCTCTTTCTGCACCTCTGTTGGTTCTTTCTGCACTCCTCTTGCTTCTTTCGGCACCTCTCTTGGAAATTTATGCACCCCTGTACCATCTTTCTGCACTTTGTTTGCCTGTTTGTGCAACTTTCTTGCATCTTTCTGCAGTTCTCTTGCCTCCTTCTGCACCTCTGTTGCTTCTTAGTGCACTTCTCTAGCCTCTTTCTGCACCCCTCTTGCCTCTTTCTACACCCGTTATGCTTCTTTTTGCACTTCTCTTGCTTCTTTCTGTACCTCCCTTGCTTCTTTCTGCACCCCCCTTAGCTCTTTCTGTACCCGTCTTTGCTCTTTCTGCACCCCTCTTCCCTATTTCTGCACATCTCTTGCTTCTTTCTGCACTTCTCTTGCCTCTTTCTGCACCACTGTTGTTTTTTTCTGCACTTCCCTTGCTTCTTTCTGCACTCTTGTGCTTCTTTCTGCACCTCTCTTGCCTCTTTCTGCATTTATCTTGCTTTCTTGTGTACCTTTCTTCCTTTTCCTGCACTTCTCTTGCCTCTTTCTGCACATCTCTTCTGCTTTATGTACCTCCCTTCTTTCTGCATGTCTCTTGCTTCTTTCTTCGCCTCTCTTGTTTCTTTCTTCTGCACCTCTCTTTCCTCTTTCCATACCTCTGTTGCTTCTTTCTGCACCCCTCTTGCCTCTTTCTGCACCCATATTCTCTCTTTCTACACCTCTCTTGCCTCTTTCTGCACCCCTGTTCCTTGTTTCTGCACCTCTCTTGCCTGTTTCAGTACCTCTATTGCCTCTTTCTGTACCTCTCCTGCCTCTTTCTGCTCCTTTGTTGGCTCTTTCTGTACTTCTCTTGCCTCTTTCTGTACCCCTCTTACCTCTTCCTGTCCTCTGTTGCTTCTTCTGTACTTCTCTTACTTCTTTCTACACCTCTCTTGCTTTTTTGTGCACGCCTCTTTCTGCACCCCACTTCCCTCTTTCTGCACCTTTTTTGCCTCTTTCTGTACCCCTGTTCCCTCTTTCTGTAGTTTTCTTGCCTCTTTCCGTACCTATGTTATTTTTTTCTGCATTTCTCTTGCCCCTTTCTGCACTCCTCTTGCCTCTTTCTGCACCTCTGTTGGTTCTTTCTGCACCCGTAATCCCTATTTCTTGAGTATGTCTGCACCCCTGTTCCATCTTTCTGCACCTTGTTTGCCTGTTTGTGCAACTTTCTTGCCTCTTTCTACACTTCTCCTTCTGCACCTCTGTTGCTTCTTTGTGCACTTCTCTTGCCTCTTTCTGCACCCATTTTGCTTCTTTCTACACTTCTCTTGCTTCTGTCTGTACCTCTCTTGCTTCTTTCTCCACCTCTCTTTTTTCGTTCTGCACCCCTCTTGCATCTTTCTGCACCCCTCTTCCGGCACCTCTCTTCCCTCCTTCTGCACCTCTCTTGCCTCTTTCTGTAGTTCTCTTGCCTCTTTCTGCACCTCTGTTGCTTCTTTCGGTACTTCTCTTGCCTCTTTCAGCACGCCTATTGCCTCTGTCTGCACCAAAGTTGGTTCTTTCTGCGCTTCTCTTGCCTCTTTCTGCACCTCTCTTGCCTTTTTCTGTACTTCCCTTGCTTCTTTCTGCGTTTCTCTTGCTACTTTCTGCATTTCTCTTGCCTCTTTCTGCACTTCTCTTGCTTCTTTCTGTACTTCTCTTGCTTCATTATGCGCTTCTCTTGCTTCTTTCTGCATTTCTCATGCCTCTTTCTGCACTTCTATTGCCTTTTTCTGCACATCTCTTGCTTCTTTCTGCACCCCTCTTGCCTCTTTCTGCACCTATGTTGCTTCCTTCTGCATCTCTCTTGCTTCTTTCTGCACCCCTCTTGTGTCTTTCTGCACCCCTCTTCCCTTTTTCTGCACCTCTCTTGCCTCTTTCCACACCTCTCTTGCCTCTTTCTACAGTTCTCTTGCCTCTTGCTGCACCTCTGTTGCTTCTTTCTGCACTTCTATTGCCTCTTTCAGCACCCCTCTTGCCTCTGTCTGCACCTCTGTTGGTTCTTTCTGCAGTTCTCTTACCACTTTCTGCACCTCTCTTGCCTTTTTCAGCATTTCTTTTGCCTCTTCTGTACCCCTCTTGCATCTGTCTGCACCTCTGTTGGTTCTTTCTGCACTCCTCTTGCTTCTTTTGGCACCTCTCTTGTAAATTTCTGCATCTCTCTTGCCTCTTTCTGCACTCCTCTTGCCAATTTCTGCATCTCTGTTTCTTCTTTCTACACTTTACTTGCTTCTTTCTGCACCTCTCTTGTTTCGTTCTGCACCCCTCTTGCATCTTTCTGCACCCCTCTTCCTCCACCTCTCTTCCCTCCTTCTGCACCTCTCTTGCCTCGTTTTATAGTTCTCTTGCCTCTTTCTGCACCTCTGTTGCTTCTTTCTGTACTTCTATTGCCTCTTTTAGCACCCCTATTGCCTCCGTCGGCACCAAAGTTGGTTCTTTCTGCAGTTCTCTTGCCTCTTTCTGCACCTCTCTTGCCTTTTTCTGTACTTCCCTTGCTTCTTTCTGCACTTCTCTTGCTACTTTCTGCACTTCTCTTGCCTCTTTGTGCACTTCTCTTGCTTCTTTCTGCACTTCTCTTGCTTCTTTCTGCGCTTCTCTTGCTTCTTTCTGCATTTCTCCTGCCTCTTTCTGCACTTCTATTGCTGTTTACTGCACCTCTGTTGGTTCTTTCTGCACATCTCTTGCTTCTTTCTGCACCCCTCTTGCCTCTTTTTTCACCTATTTTGCTTCTTTCTGCACCTTTCTTGCTTCTTTCTGCACCCCTCTTGCGTATTGCTGCACCCCTCTTCCCTTTTTCTGCACCGCTCTTGTCTCTTTCCACACCTCTCTTGCCTCTTACTGCACCTCTCTTGCCTTTTTCAGCATTTCTTTCGCCTCTTTCTGCACCCCTCTTGCATCTGTCTGCACCTCTGTTGGTTCTTTCTGCACTCCTCTTGCTTCTTTCGGCACCTCTCTTGTAAATTTCTGTACCTCTCTGGCCTCTGTCTGCACCCCTGTTCCATCTGTCTGCACCTTGTTTGCCTGTTTGTACAACTTTCTTGCTTCTTTGTGCACTTCTCTTGCCTCCTTCTACACCTCTGTTGCCTCTTTCTGCACCCATTTCGAATCTTTCTGCACTCCTCTTGCTTATTTATGTACCTCTCCTGCTTCTTTCTGAACCCCTGTTGCTTATTTTTGCACCCCTCTTCCCTCTTTCTGCACGTCTCTTCCCTTTTTCTGCTCTTCTGTTGTCTCTTTCTGCACCTCTGTTGCTTCTTTCTGCACCCCTCTTGCCTCTTTCTGAACTTCTGTTGCTTCTTTCTGCACTTCTCTTGCTTCTTTCTGCACCTCTCTTGCTTCTTTCTGCACCCCTCCTTCCTCTTTCTGCACCCATCTTCCCTATTTCTGAACCTCTCTTGCCTCTTTCTGCACCTCTCTTGCCTCTTTCCACACTTCAATTGCCTCTTTCTGCACCTCTGTTGCTTCTTTCTGCACTTCTCTTGCTTCTTTATGCACCTCTCTTGCTTCTTTCTGCACTCCTCTTGCCTTTTTCTGTCCCCCTGTTCCCTCTTTCTGCACCTCTCTTGCCTCTTTCTGCATCTTTGTTGCTTCTTTCTTCATTTATCTTGCTTCTTTCTGCACCTCTCCTACTTCTTTCTGTACCCCTCTTATGTCTTTCTGCATCCCTCTTCCCTCTTTCTGCACCTCTCTTGCCTCTTTCTATAGTCCTCTTGCCTATTTCTGTACCTCAGTTGCTTCTTTCTGCTCTTCTCTTGCCTCTTTCAGCACCCCACTTGCCTAGGTCTACACCAATGTGGGTTCTTTCTGCAGTTCTCTGGCCTCTTTCTGTACCTCTTTTGCCTTTTTCTACAAATCTCTTGCCTCTTTCTGCATTTCTCTTGCCTCTTTCTGCACTTCTCTTGCTTCTTTCTGCACTCCTCTTGCCTTTTTCTGTCCCCCTGTTCCCTCTTTCTGCACCTCTCTTGCCTCTTTCTGCATCTTTGTTGCTTCTTTCTTCATTTATCTTGCTTCTTTCTGCACCTCTCTACTTCTTTCTGTACCCCTCTTATGTCTTTCTGCATCCCTCTTCCCTCTTTCTGCACCTCTCTTGCCTCTTTCTATAGTTCTCTTGCCTATTTCTGTACCTCAGTTGCTTCTTTCTGCTCTTCTCTTGCCTCTTTCAGCACCCCACTTGCCTAGGTCTACACCAATGTGGGTTCTTTCTGCAGTTCTCTGGCCTCTTTCTGTACCTCTTTTGCCTTTTTCTACAAATCTCTTGCCTCTTTCTGCATTTCTCTTGCCTCTTTCTGCACTTCTCTTGCTTCTTTCTGCACTTCTCCTGCCTCTATCTGCACTTTTAATGCCTCTTTCTGCACCTCTATTGGTTCTTTCTGTACTTCTCTTGGCTCTTTCTATACCCCTCTTGCCTCTTTCTGCACCTATGTTGCTTCTTTCTGCACTTCTCTTGCTGTTTCTGCACCTCTATTGCTTCTTTCTGTGCACCTCTTACATCTTTCTGCACCCCTCTTCCCTCTTTCTGCACCTCTCGTGCCTCCTTCTACACCCCTCTTGCCTCTTTCTACAGTTCTCTTGCTTCTTTCTTCACCTCTGTTGCTTCTTTCTCTACTTCTCTTGCCTCTTTCAGTACCCCTCTTGCCTCTGTCTGCACCTCTGTTGTTTCTTTCTGCAGTTCTCTTCCCTCTTTCTGCACTTCTCTTGCTTCTTTCAGCACCTCTCTTGCTTCTTTCTGCACCCATCTTGACTCTTTCTGCACCCCTCTTCCCTCTTTCTGCGCCTCTCTTCCCTCTTTCTGCACCCCTTTTCCCTCTTGCTGCACCTCTCTTGCCTGTTTCTGTACCTCTGTTGCTTCTTTCTGCACTTCTATTGCCTCTTTCTGCACCTTTGATGGTTCTTTCTGCACTTCTCTTGCCTCTTGCTGCACTCCTCTTGCCTCTTTCTGCAGCTCTGTTGCTTCTTTCTGCACTTCTATTGCTGCTTTCTGCACCTCTCTTGATTCTTTCTGCACACCTCTTGCATCTTTCTGCACCCCTCTTCCCTCTTTCTGCACCTCTCTTGCCTCTTTCTATAATTCTTGTGCCTCTTTCTGCACCTCTGTTTCTTTTTCTGCAGTTCTCTTGCCTCTTTCAGCACCCCTCTTGCCTCTGTATGCACCAATGTTGGTTCATTCTGCAGTTCTCTTGCCTATTTCTGCACCTCTCTTGCCTTTTTCTGTGCACCTCTTGCCTCTTTCTGGTCTTTTCTTGCCTCTATCTGCACTTCTCTTGCTTCTTTCTGCACTTCTCCTGCCTCTTTCTGCACTTCTATTGCCTCTTTCTGCATGTCTGTTGGTTCTTTCTACATTTCTCTGGCCTCTCTCTTAACCCCTCTTGCCTCTTTCTGCACCTCTCTTTTTTCGTCCTCCACCCCTCTTGCATCTTTCTGCACCCCTCTTCCTGTACCTCTCTTCCCTCCTTCTGCACCTCTCTTGCCTCTTTCTGTAGTTCTCTTGTCTCTTTCTGCACCTCTGTTGCTTCTTTCTGTGCTTCTCTTGCCTCTTTCTGCACCCCTATTGCCTTTTTCTATACTTCCCTTGCTTCTTTCTGTGCTTCTCTTGCTACTTTCTGTGCTACTCTTGCCTCTTTCTGCACTTCTCTTGCTTCTTTCTGCACTTCTCTTGCTTCTTTCTGCGCTTCTCTTGCTTCTTTCTGTATTTCTCATGCCTCTTTCTGCACTTCTATTGCCTTTTACTGCACCTCTGTTGGTTCTTTCTGCACATCTTTTGCTTCTTTCTGCACCCCTCTTGCCTCTTTCTGCACCTATGTTGCTTCCTTCTGCACCTCTCTTGCTTCTTTCTGCACCCCTCTTGTGTCTTTATGCACCCCTCTTCCATTTTTCTGCACCTCTCTTGCCTCTTTCCACACCTCTCTTGCCTCTTTCTACAGTTCACTTGTGTCTTCCTGCACCTCTGTTGCTTCTTTCTGCACTTCTATTGCCTCTTTCAGCACCAATCTTGCCTCTGTTTGTACCTCTGTTGGTTCTTTCTGCAGTTCTCTTACCTCTTTCTGTACCTCTCTTGCCTTTTTCAGCATTTCTTTTACCTCTTTCTGCACCCCTCTTGCATCTGTCTGCACCTCTGTTGGTTCTTTCTGCACTCCTCTTGCTTCTTTCAGCACCTCTCTTGTAAATTTCTGCATCTCTCTTGCCTCTTTCTGCACCCATCTTGCCAATTTCTACACCTCTGTTTCTTCTTTCTACACTTCACTTGCTTCTTTCTGCACCTCTTGTTTCATTCTGCACCCCTCTTGCATCTTTCTGCACCCCTCTTCCTCTACCTCTCTTCCCTCCTGCACCTCTTTTGCCTCTTTCTATAGTTCTCTTGCCTCTTTCTGCACCTCTGTTGCTTCTTGCTGTACTTCTATTGCCTCTTTTAGCACCCCTATTGCCTCTGTCTGCACCAAAGTTGGTTCTTTCTGCAGTTCTCTTGCCTCTTTCTGCACCTCTCTTGCCTTTTTCTGTACTTCCCTTGCTTCTTTCTGCGCTTCTCTTGCTACTTTCTGCGCTTCTCTTGCCTCTTTCTGCACTTCTCTTGCTTCTTTCTGCACTTCTCTTGCTTCTTTCTGCGCTTCTCTGGCTTCTTTCTGCATTTCTCCTGCCTCTTTCTGCACTTCTATTGCCTTTTACTGCACCTCTGTTAGTTCTTTCTGCACATCTCTTGCTTCTTTCTGCACCCCTCTTGCCTCTTTTTGCACCTATGTTGCTTCTTTCTGCACCGCTCTTGCTTCTTTCTGCACCCCTCTTGCGTCTTTCTGCACCCCTCTTCCCTTTTTTTGCACATCTCTTGTCTCTTTCCACACCTCTCTTGCCTCTTTCTACAGTTCTCTTGCCTCTTCCTGCACCTCTCTTGCCTTTTTCAGCATTTCTTTTGCCTCTTTCTGCACCCCTCTTGCATCTGTCTGCACCTCTGTTGGTTCTTTCTGCACTCCTCTTGCTTCTTTCGGCACCTCTCTTGTAAATTTCTGCACCTCTCTGTCCTCTGTCTGCACCCCTGTTCCATCTTTCTGCACCTTGTTTGCCTGTTTGTACAACGTTCTTGCTTCTTTCTCCACTTCTCTTGCTTCTTTCTGTACCTCTCATGCTTCTTTCTGAACCCCTGTTGCTTATTTTTGCACCCCTCTTCCCTCTTTCTGTACCCCTCTTCCCTCTTTCTGCACCTCTCTTGCCTCTTTCTCCATGTCTCTTGCCTTTTTCTGCTCTTCTGTTGTCTCTTTCCGCACCTCTGTTGCTTCTTTCTCCACCCCTCTTGCTTCTTTCTGTACTTCTGTTGCTTCTTTCTGCACTTCTCTTGCTTCTTTCTGCACCTCTCTTGCTTCTTTCTGCACCCCTCTTGCCTCTTTCTGCACCCATCTTCCATCTTTCTGAACCTCTCTTGCCTCTTTCTGCACACCTGTTCCCTCTTTCTGCACCTCCTTTGCCTCTTTCTGCACCTCTCTTTCCGCACTTCAATTGCCTCTTTCTGCACCTCTGTTGGCTCTTTCTGTACTTCTCCTGCCTCTTTCTGCATCCCTCTTGCCTCTTTCTGCACCTCTGTTGCTTCTTTCTATACTTCTCTTGCTTCTTTCTGCACCTCTCTTGCTTCTTTCTGCACCCCTCTTGTCTTTTTCTGCCCCCTGTTCCCTCTTTCTGCACCTCTCTTGCCTCTTTCTGCACCTCTCTTGCCTCTTTCTGCACTTCTATTGCCTCGTTGTGCACCTCTGTTGGTTCTCTCTGCACTTCTTTTGCCTCGTTCTGCACCCCACTTGCCTCTTTCTGCATCTCTGTTCCTTATTTCTTCACTTCTCTTGCTTCTTTCTGCACCTGTCCTACTTCTTTCTGCATCCCTCTTATGTATTTCTGCATCCCTCTTTCTGCACCTTTTTTGCCTCCTTCTGCACCTCTCTTGCCTCTTTCTGTATCTCTGTTGCTTCTTTCTGCTCTTCTCTTGCCTCTTTCAGCACCCCTCTTGCCTAGGTCTACACCAATGTTGGTTCTTTCTGCAGTTTTCTTGCCTCTTTCTGTACCTCTCTTGCCTTTTTCTACAAATCTCTTACCTCTTTCTGCATTTCTCTTGCCTCTTTCTGCACTTCTCTTGCTTCTTTCTGCACTTCTCCTGCCTCTTTCTGCACTTTTATTGCCTCTATCTGCAACTCTATTGGTTCTTTCTATAATTCTCTTGGCTCTTTCTGTACCCCTCTTGCCTCTTTCTGCACCTATGTTGCTTCTTTCTGCACTTCTCTTGCTTCTTTCTGCACCTCTATTGCTTCTTTCTGTGCACCTCTTATGTCTTTCTGCACCCCTCTTCTCTCTTTCTGCACCTCTCTTGCCTCCTTCTACACCTCTCTTGCCTCTTTCTACAGTACTCTTGCTTCTTTCTTCACCTCTGTTGCTTCTTTCTGTACTTCTCTTGCCTCTTTCAGCACCCCTCTTGCCTCTGTCTGCACCTCTGTTGCTATTTTCTGCAGTTCTCTTCCCTCTTTCTGCAATTCTCTTGCTTCTTTCAGCACCTCTCTTGCTTCTTTCTGTACCCCTCTTGACTCTTTCTGCACCCCTCCTCCCTCTTTCTGCACCTCTCTTCCCTCTTTCTGCACCCCTCTTCCCTCTTGCTGCACCTCTCTTGCCTGTTTATGTACCTCTGTTGCCTCTTTCTGCACTTCTATTGCCTCTTTCTGCACATCTGTTGGTTCTTTCTGCACTTCTCTTGCCTCTTTATGCACCCCTCTTGCCTCTTTCTGCAGCTCAGTTGCTTCTTTCTGCACTTCTATTGTTGCTTTCTGCACCTCTCTTGCTTCTTTCTGCACCCCTCTTACATCTTTCTGCACCCCTCTTCCCTCTTTCTGTACCTCTCTTGCCACCTTCTGCACCTCTCTTGCCTCTTTCTACAGTTCTCTTGCTTCTTTCTTCACCTCTGTTGCTTCTTTCTGTACTTCTCTTGCCTCGTTCAGCACCCCTCTTGCCTCTGTCTGCACCTCTGTTGCTTCTTTCTGCAGTTCTCTTCCCTCTTTCTGCAATTCTCTTGCTTCTTTCAGCACCTCTCTTGCTTCTTTCTGTACCCCTCTTGACTCTTTCTGCACCCCTCCTCCCTCTTTCTGCACCTCTCTTCCCTCTTTCTGCACCCCTCTTCCCTCTTGCTGCACCTCTCTTGCCTGTTTATGTACCTCTGTTGCCTCTTTCTGCACTTCTATTGCCTCTTTCTGCACATCTGTTGGTTCTTTCTGCACTTCTCTTGCCTCTTTATGCACCCCTCTTGTCTCTTTCTGCAGCTCTGTTGCTTCTTTCTGCACTTCTATTGTTGCTTTCTGCACCTCTCTTGCTTCTTTCTGCACCCCTCTTACATCTTTCTGCACCCCTCTTCCCTCTTTCTGTACCTCTCTTGCCACCTTCTGCACCTCTCTTGCCTCTTTCTATAATTCTTATGCCTCTTTCTGCACCTCTGTTTCTTTTTCTGCACTTCTCTTGCCTTTTTCAGCACCCCTCTTGCCTCTGTCTGCACCAATGTTGGTTCTTTCTGCAATTCTCTTGCCTATTTCTGCACCCCTCTTGCCTTTTTCTGTGCACCTCTTGCCTCTTTCTGCTCTTCTCTTGCCTCTTTATGCACTTCTCTTGCTTCTTTCTGTGCTTCTCTTGCTTCTTTCTTCACTTCTCTTGCTTCTTTCTGCACTTCTCCTGCCTCTTTCTGCACTTCTATTGCCTCTTTCTGCATGTCTGTTGGTTCTTTCTACACTTCTCTTGCCTCTCTCGTAACTCCCCTTGCCTCTTTCTGCACCTCTGTTGCTTCTTTCGGCACTTCTCCTGCTTGTTTCTGCACCTCTCTTGCTTCTTTCTGTACCCCTCTTGGGTCTTTCTGTACCCCTTCCCTCTTTCTGCACCTCTCTTGCCTCTTTCTCCAGTTCTCTTGCCTCTTTCTGTACCTCTGTTGCTTCTTTCTGCACTTCTCTTGCCTCTTTCTGCACCCGTCTTGGCTCTGTCTGCACCTCTGTTGGGTCTTTCTACAGTTATTGTTAGACCTGGCACCATTGGCGTAGGTCTCCCTTCCATTTTTTGCTGTTGCCTCTTATGTTTTTGCTGGTTTTAGATGCTTTTGGGCACTGTGCCACTGCTGTTCAGTGCCACAGTGCAAGTGCTCCTATGGTAAATTGATGTATGGGTTAGTGACTCCATGATTGGCTTGATTGGTTTACTTGTCAGACCCTAGTACAGTGCAATGCGTGTGCCCAGGGCTTGTAAATCCAATGCTGCTGGTGGGCTTGCAGCACTGGTTGTGCCACCCACAGGAGCAGCTTGTAAAGTGTGTCTCAGGCCTGCCATTGCAGAGCCTGTGTGCAGTCTGGTACTGCCATGTTGACTGGGCAAGTGTACCCACTTGCCAGTCCCTAAACCTTCCCTTTTATACATATCAGTCACCCCTAAGGTAGGCCCAAGGGTAGGGTGCATTGTAGGTAAAAGGTAGGACATGCCCTGATGTGTGTGGCATGTCCTAATATTGAATTACAGGCATTTTCGTTTTTCACTATTGCAAGGCTACCTGTTCCCCTAGGCCAGAATGGCCAGTTAGATTATTACATCTTATAATCCTAACTGACTCAGGGAACTAGGTAGAAATTCGAGTTTAGTATGCCTGAACTCAGAATGATAAAATACATCTTTTAGTGAAGTTGGTTTTAACATTCTGTGTTTGAAAATACCACTTTTAGAAAGTAGGTATTTTCTTGCCTAACTATCCAAGCCTGCCTCTGCTAGGTTGTGTATTCCTTGTCTGGAGTTTGAGTGACAGGGGCTGGGGGCTTCCAGGAGACAGGGTGAGTCAGCACAGGGCTGAATAGAGAGATATGCATGCAGATAGGAGAGAGGAGTTGCACCTGGGACCTGAATAGGGCTGTGCCTTCCCTCCAAAATGCTGGCTCCACCTCCTGTGGTGTGTCTGATGTCCCTGGCCTACACTGTAAAAGGAAAGAAGGAGTCTTGTCAACAAAGTGCTCCAGGACTGACCAGAACTGGTTTGGACTAGGCAAAGGCCTCTCTGCCTTAAGAGAACAAAGAGAAAAGTAGTATAAATATTGGGACCCAGACCCAAGAACTTTAGATCACTTCTGGGAATCAAGATGAACCTTTGCTGAGGAGAAGAACCAGGAAGCTGAAGGAGGAGACTACCCCGGTGCTGTGTGTTTGGGGGTTGGCCTGCAGTGGTTGCTTCATTGCCAAAGAAAGGAGAAAAGGACTGAGTGTGCTTTCTATCAACTTGAAGAAGAATCTCCAAGGGCTTGAACGAGAGCTTGCCTCCTGCCTGAAGTCTCAGGGATACAAGACTTCACCAACCAGCTCTCCCCCGAGTTCCCTTGCTGGGAATTGAAGTGCCTGCTGTTGTGCTGGGCCTTCTGAGAGACTGCGTGTCGCTGGGAGCTGGAAGCGCGACACAACGACGAGAAGCGTGTCGCCGCCACAGCAGATGTGGTCGCATCGCCGAAGAAGTGAGCCGCCACTGCAGCTGTGATCATCGCATCGCCGAACCGCGGCGCATCACCGGAGAAGCGTGCCGCCACCGCAGAGGTCACCATCGCATCGCCAGAGAAGCGCGTCGCAGGGCCTGTCGCGGCTCCAAAGATCAGCGAGTCGCCGCACGGCCGTCGGGCGTGCACGCATCACATCAACGTTGTCGCATCGCAACCAAGACGCCATTTTGACGCATCGCACCGGAGAAGAGTATCGCATCGAGGTACCATCTTGTCGCATCGCACCAGAGAGCAGTAAGAAACCGACGCATCACCTCCCCACACAGTAAGGAAGCAAGCATCAACTCCCCTGAGTGTAAGGAACCGACGCATCACCTTCCCTACGACCCTTTTGTTTTCTTTGCGTTACGCATTCAAGGTACATTGAGAGTAAAATGTTGCATCTACAACTTGAGAGAACTGAGCTATTTTATAACATTTTAAAGTCTATTTTTGAGTACAGTATTGTGGATTTTTGTCGCTTGGTCTTGTGTTAAGTCTATATAAAAATACTATTTTTATAAATACAACCTGTGTGGTGTCCATCTGTAGTGTTGTCACTGTATTACTGTATGTGTTCACAAATGCTTTACACACTGACTCTGAGATAAGCCTGCCTGCTCATGCCAAGCTACCAAGGGGGTGAGCAGGGGTTATTTTAGGAGAGTAGCCCCTTACCCTGACTAGATGCAAGGGTCCCTATTTGTCACAGGTACCTACCTATGCCAACTAGAGACCCCAAAATCTAACAGTTATCTTGCTTCTTTCTGTACCTCTCTTGCCTTTTTCTGTGCATCTCTTGCCTCTTTATGCACTTCTCCTGTCGCTTTCTGCGCTTCTGTTGCTTCTTTCTGCACTTCTCCTGTCGCTTTCTGCGCTTCTGTTGCTTCTTTATGCACTTCTCTTGCCTCTTTCTGCACTTCCCTTGCCTCTTTCTACATTTCTGTTGCTTATTTCTGGACTTCTCTTGCTTCTTTCTGCAACCCTCTTGCCTCTTTCTGTACCTCTGTTGCTTCTTTCTGCACTTCTATTGCTTCTTTCTGCTCCTCTCTTGCTTCTTTCTTCACCCCTGTTGCCTCTTTCTGCACCTCTCTTGCCTCTTTCTGCACTTCTATTGCCTCTTTCTGCACCTCTGTTGGTTCTTTCTGCACTTCTCTTGCCTCTTTCTGGACCCCTCTTGCATCTTTCTGCCCTTCTCTTGCCTCTTTCAGCACCCCTCTTGCCTCGTTCTGCACCTCTGTTGCTTCTTTCTGCACTTCGCTTGCTTCTTTCAGCACCTCTCTTGCTTCTTTCTGCACCCCTCTTGCCTCTTTCTGCTCCCCTCCTCCCTTTTTCTGCACTTCTCTTGACTCTTTCTGCACCCCTGTTGATTCTTTCTGCCCTTCTCTTGCCTCTTTCAGCACCCCTCTTGCCTCGTTCTGCACCTCTGTTGCTTCTTTCTGCACTTCGCTTGCTTCTTTCTGTACCTCTCTTGCTTCTTTCTGCACCCCTCTTGTGCCGTTCTGTACCCCTCTTCCTGCACCTCTCTTGCCTCCTTCTGCACCTCTCTTGCCTCTTTCTATAGTACTCTTGCCTCTTTCTGTACCTCTGTTGTTTCTATCTGCACTTCTCTTGCCTCTTTCAGCACCCCTCTTGCCTCTGTCTGCACCTCTGTTGCTTCTTTCTGCAGTTCTCTTCCCTCTTTCTGCACCTCTATTGCTTGTTTCTGTGCACCTCTTACGTCTTTCTGCACCCCTCTTCCCCCTTTCTGCACCTCTCTTGCCTCCTTCTACACCTCTCTTGCCTCTTTCTACAGTTCTCTTGCTTCTTTCTTCACCTCTGTTGCTTCTTTCTGTACTTCTCTTGCCTCTTTCTGCACCCCTCTTGCCTCGTTCTGCACCTCTGTTGCTTCTTTCTGCACTTCGCTTGCTTCTTTCTGCACCTCTCTTGCTTCTTTATGAACCCCTCTTGTGTCTTTCTGCACCCCTCTTCTCTCTTTCTGCACCTCTCTTGCCTCCTTATGCACCTCTCTTGCCTCTTTCTCTAGTACTCTTCCCTCTTTCTGCACCTCTGTTGCTTCTTTCTCCACTTCTCTTGCCTCTATCAGCACCCCTCTTGCCTCGGTCTGCACCAATGTTGGTTCTTTCTGCTGTTCTCTTGCCTCTTTCTATACCTCTCTTGCCTTTTTCTGTGCATCTCTTGCTGCTTTCTGCACTTCTCTTGCCATTTTCTGCACTTCTCTTGCTTCTTTCTGTGCTTCTTGCTTCTTTCTGCACTTCTTTTGCTTCTTCCTGCAATTCTCCTGCCTCTTTCTGCACTTCCATTGCCTCTTTCTGCACTCCTCTTGCCTCTTTAAACACCTGTGTTGCTTCTTTCTGCACTTCTCTTGCTTCTTTCTGCACCTCTCTTGCTTCTTTCTGCACCCCTCGTGTGTCTTTCTGCACCTCTTTTCCTTATTTCTGTTGCTCTCTTGCCTCCTTCTGCACCTCTCTTGCCTCTTTCTACAGTTGTCTTGCCTCTTTATGCACCTATGTTGCTTCTTCCTGCACTTCTTTTGCCTCTTTCAGCTCCCCTCTTACCTCTGTCTGCACCTCTGTTGGTTCATTCTGCAGTTCTCTTGCCTCTTTCTGCACCTCTCTTACCTTTTTCAGCACTTCTCTTGCCTCTTTCTGTACCCCTCTTGCCTCTTTCTGCACTTCTCTTGCCTCTTTCTGCACATTTCTTACTCTTTCTGCACTTCTCTTGTTTTTTTCTGCAAGTCTCTTGGTTCTTTCTGTACTTCTCTCGCATGTTTCTATATTGAAATGGGAATTGCAAGCTGTGAAGTCTAAAGGTCCGCGTGCTCTCGTGACTGAGGTATATGTCTACTTGTACATGTATTTTCACATGTGTCATGAATCTGAAGATGGTAGCTTAGAAAGTGGCTAGCTTCTCATATAGGTGGTCAAATCTTCTTAGTTCTGCTCTGTTATTCGATTGCACAGGCAGACATGTCTTATGTATATATATGTTATAGAGCCCCTAAAATGTACTATTGAATACGCATGTTCCCTGTGTTAGGAGTAGAAAGAAATGCATACACCTTCTTGTACACAAATTTACAGAGTATGCTGTTTGAAACACAGGTATTCAAGTATTTGTATGTTTATTTTTATGTAACATGTCACCAGGTAAAAGCAGAGACACACGCATGCATACCTTCACAAACTTGGTCAAACTTACAACAATGATGTTTTTAGGATTGCTGTTTTACTTTGGTAGGCCTAACATTCTGTGCAGTCGATGAATAGTGAACCTTCAAGAGAAAAGTGAGGTTTAAGACATCTTGGGAGAAGGACTAGTGATTAGGCAACTTTGTATGAGTATGTGGAAAGGTACAGTCGAAGTAGGCCTCTTTTTGCACCTCTGTTGCTTCTTTCTGCACTTCTCTTGCTTCTTTTTGCACCTTTCTTCCTCTTTCTGGACTTCTGTGGCCTCTTTCTGCATTTTACTTGCTTCTTTCTGCACTTTTCTTCTTCTTTCTGCACCTCTCTTCCCTCTTTCTGCACTTCTCTTGCTTCTTTCTGCACCTTTTTTCCTCTTTCTGTATATGTTCTACCTAAGTAGGCAGTTAGAAATCAGCATTTAAAAAACCTTAGAAAGTCACTAAAAAAACACAGGTTTCAGGGACGTTATAGTTAGGGATTAGCATTTAAAAAACCTTAGAAATTCATTGAAAAAAACACAGGTTTCAGGGACGTTATAGTTAGGCTGACTTTTCACTCGTACAAAACTAGAGAAATTCGGCTGTTATAGTTAGCTGAGCTAACTATAACTCGTGCCCCCGCAATGCACTGCTGATGACGTCACATATTACATCACTCATGACATGGTCAGTGACATCACTAATGACATCTCAAATGACATCAGTGATGACATCATCCAGTAACTGAGTGTTTTTAAAAAGTTTAAGAATTTTATATATATATATATATGCTAAGGTGTATTGAAGAATGAGTGGGTGTATGAGTGTCTGAATTGATAATTTAGTGAGTGATTAGTCGTGTCTTAGTGAATGCATGGATGAATGACTAAACTGTGTGACAGTGAGTGGGGGTTTGGACTTCATGTTATGCCCATAATGCAGGCACTTGCTTATCCGACACGACCTCTCAGTAAGGAGCGACGTGGCGGCCAGCAGCCTTTGGACTCTGTAATTGGAATGCAAACGCGTTGCCCCCACGCAGATCAAAGCACCACAGTGTGAAAACATCACTACATGGGGAAAGAGGAGCAGCATTGTCTGCGAGGGAGAATCGAGTGGTCTCAGTAAGGACATCATTTTGTACAGCTACAGGAAGCTGGGCAGAGTGAGGTTCAGGGCCACAGTGATGGGACACCACTTGGTGTTTTGGATTTCCCACTTACTCAAGGGGGATCCACACACGGACTTCAAATACCAGCACGCAGCGGCATGTTTCACCAGCGCGAGATGGAATATTGCTTTAAGGCAGAGGAGGGGCCTCGATAAAGACTCTATGGGGAGTGGTCACGGGAACACCTAAATGGCCACCAGGTGTGAGGACCTGCCATTGTAACAGGCACTGAGGAAAGCTAAATCGGCTGAAACGCATCTGCCAGGATTTTACACTTCTCGCGCTGCAAACTTACTCTGAATAAATCCACTTGATTCTAGCCCGGCGGTGTCGGACCCTTCCTTGACAGTGAGTGGGGGTTTGGACTTCATGTTATGCCAGTAATGCAGGCACTGGCTTATCCGACACGCCCTCTCAGTCAGGAGCGATGTGGTGGCCAGCAACCTTTGGACTCTGTAATTGGAATGCAAACACGTTGCCCCCCGCGCAGATCAAAGCACCACAGTGTGAAAACATCGCTGCATGGGGAGAGAGGAGCAGCATTGTCTGTGAGGGAGAATAAAGTGGTCTCAGTAAGGACATCATTTTGTACAGCTACAGGAAGCTGGGCAGAGTGAGGTTCGGGGCCACAGTGATGGGACACCACTTGGTGTTTTGGATTTCACACTTATTCAAGGGGGATCCACACACGGACTTCAAATACCAGCATGCAGCAACCTATTTCACCAGCGCAAGATGGAATATTGCTTTAAGGCAGAGGAGGGGCCTCGATAAAGACTCTATGGGGAGTGGTCACGGGAACACCTAAATGGCCACCAGGTGTGAGGACCTGCCATTGTAACAGGCACTGAGGAAAGCTAAATCGGCTGAAACGCATCTGTCAAGATGTTACACTTCTCATGCTACAAACTTACTCTGAATAAATCCACTTGATTCTAGCCCGGTGGAGTCGGACCCTTCCTTGAAAGTGAGTAGGGGTTTGGACTTCATGTTATGCCAGTAATGCAGGCACTGGCTTATCCGACACGCCTTCTCGGTCAGGAGCGATGCGGCAGCCAGCAGCCTTTGGACTCTGTCATTGGAATGTAAACACATTGCCCCCCGCACAGATCAAAGCACCACATTGTGAAAACATCGCTGCATCGGGAGAGAGGAGCAGCATTGTCTGCAAGGCAGACTCGAGTGGTCTGAGTAAGGACATCATTTTGTACAGCTACAGGAAGCTGCGGCGGAGTGAGGTTCGGGGGCCACAGTGATGGGACACCACTTGGTGTTTTGGATTTCCCACTTACTCAAGGGCGATCCACACACAGACTTCAAATACCAGCATGCAGCAACCTGTTTCACCAGCGCGAGATGGAATATTGCTTTAAGGCAGAGGAGGGACCTCGACAAAGACTCTATGGGGAGTGGTCAAGGGAACACCTAAATGGCCACCAGGTGTGAGGACCTGCCATTGTAACAGGTACTGAGGAAAGCTAAATTGGCTGAAACGCATCTGCCAAGATGTTACACTTCTCGCACTGCAAACTTACTCTGAATAAATCCACTTGATTCTTGCCCGGCGGTGTCGGACCCTTCCTTGACAGTGAGTGGGGGTTTGGACTTCATGTTATGCCAGTAATGCAGGCACTGGCTTATCCGACATGCCCTCTCGGTCAGGAGCGATGCGGTGGCCAGCAGCCTTTTGACTCTGTAATTGGAATGCAAACGCATTGCTTCCCGCGCAGATCAAAGCACCACAGTGTGAAAAAATCGCTGCATGGGGAGAGAGGAGCAGCATTGTCTGCGAGGGAGAATCGAGTGGTCTCAGTAAGGACATCATTTTGTACAGCTACAGGAAGCTGCGGCGGAGTGAGGTTCGGGGTCCACAGTGATGGGACACTACTTGGTGTTTTGGATTTCCCACTTACTCACAGGGGGATCCACACACGGACTTCAAATACCAGCATGCAGCAGCCTGTTTCACCAGCGCAAGATGGAATATTGCTTTAAGGCAGAGGAGGGGCCTCGATAAAGACTCTATGGGCAGTGGTCAAGGGAACACCTAAATAGCCACCAGGTTTGAGGACCTGCCATTGTAACAGGCACTGAGGAAAGCTAAATCGGCTGAAACGTGTCTGCCAGGATTTTACACTTCTTGCGCTGCAAACTTACTCTGAATAAATCCACTTGATTCTAGCCCGGCAGTGTCGGACCCTTCCTTGACAGTGAGTGGGGGTTTGGACTTCATGTTATGCCAGTAATGCAGCCACTGGCTTATCCGACACGCCCTTTCGGTCTCGGAGCGACGTGGCGGCCAGCACGCTTTGGACTCTGTAATTGGAATGCAAACACGTTGCCCCCCGCATGGATCAAAGCACCACAGTGTGAAAACATCGCTGCATGGGGAGAGAGGAGCAGCATTGTCTGCGAGGGAGAATCGAGTGGTCTCAGTAAGGACATCATTTTGTACAGCTACAGGAAGATGCGGCGGAGTGAGGTTCAGGGGCCACAGTGATGGGACACCACTTGGTGTTTTGGATTTACCACTTACTCAAGGGGGATCCACACACGGACTTCAAATACCAGCACGCAGCAGCCTGTTTCACCAGCGCAAGATGGAATATTGCTTTAAGGCGGGGAGGGGCCTCGACAAAGACTCTATGGGGAGTGGTCAAGGGAACACCTAAATGGCCACCAGGTGTGAGGACCTGCCATTGTAACAGGTACTGAGGAAAGCTAAATCGGCTGAAACGCATCTGTCAAGATGTTACACTTCTCTCTCTGCAAACTTACTCTGAATAAATCCACTTGATTCTAGCCCGACGGTGTCGGACCCTTCCTTGACAGTGAGTGGGGGTTTCGACTTCATGTTATGCCAGTAATGCAGGCACTGGCTTATCCAACACGCCCTCACGGTCAGGAGAGATGCGGCGGCCAGCAGCCTTTGGCCTTTGTCATTGGAATGCAAACACATTGCCCCCCGCACAGATCAAAGCACCACAGTGTGAAAACATCGCTGCATGGGGAGAGAGGAGCAGCATTGTCTGCGAGCGAGAATCGAGTGGTCTCAGTAAGGACATCATTTTGTACAGCTACAGGAAGCTGCGGCATAGTGAGGTTCGGGGGACACAGTGATGGGACACCACTTGGTGTTTTGGATTTCCCACTTACTCAAGGGGGATCCACACACGGACTTCAAATACCAGCATGCAGCAGCCTGTTTCACCAGCGCAAGATGGAATATTGCTTTAAGGCAGAGGAGGGGCCTCGATAAAGACTCTATGGGGAGTGGTCAAGGGAACACCTAAATGGCCACCAGGTGTGAGGACCTGCCATTGTAACAGGCACTGAGGAAAAATAAATCGGCTGAAATACATCTGCCAAGATGTTACACTTCTCGCGCTGCAAACTTACTCTGAATAAATCCAATTGATTCTAGCCTTGCGGTGTCAGACTCTTCCTTGACAGTGAGTGGGGGTTTGGACTTCATGTTATGCCAGTAATGCAGGCACTGGCTTATCCGACACGCCCTCTCAGTCTCGGTGCGACGTGGCGGCCAGCACGCCTTTGGACTCTGTAATTGGAATGCAAACACGTTGCCCCCGCGCAGATCAAAGCACCACAGTGTGAAAACATCGCTGCATGGGGAAAGAGGAGCAGCATTGACTGCGAGGAGAATCGAGTGGTCTCAGTAAGGACATCATTTGGTACAGCTACAGGAAGCTGCGGCGGAGTGAGGTTCAGGGGCCTCAGTGATGGGACACCACTTGGTGTTTTGGATTTCCCACTTACTCAAGGGGGATCCACACACGGACTTCAAATACCAGCATGCAGCAGCCTGTTTCACCAGCGCAAGATGGAATATTGCTTTAAGGCGGGGAGGGGCCTCGACAAAGACTCTATGGGGAGTGGTCAAGGGAACACCTAAATGGCCACCAGGTGTGAGGACCTGCCATTGTAACAGGTACTGAGGAAAGCTAAATCGGCTGAAACGCATCTGTCAAGATGTTACACTTCTCTCTCTGCAAACTTACTCTGAATAAATCCACTTGATTCTAGCCCGACGGTGTCGGACCCTTCCTTGACAGTGAGTGGGGGTTTCGACTTCATGTTATGCCAGTAATGCAGGCACTGGCTTATCCGACACGCCCTCTCGGTCAGGAGCGACGCAGCGGCCAGCAGCCTTTCCTCTCTGTCATTGGAATGTAAACACATTGCCCCACGCGCAGATCAAAGTACCACAGTGTGAAAACATCGCTGCATGGGGAGAGAGGAGCAGCACTGTCTGCGAGGGAGAATCGAGTGGTCTCAGTAAGGACATAATTTTGTACTGCTACAGGAAGCTGCTGCGGAGTGAGGTTCGGGGGCCTCAGTGATGGGACACCACTTGGTGTTTTGGATTTCCTACTTACTCAAGGGGGATCCACACACGGACTTCAAATACCAGCATGCAGCAGCCTGTTTCACCAGCGCAAGATGGAATATTGCTTTAAGGCAGAGGAGGGGCCTCGATAAAGGCTCTATGGGGAGTGGTCAAGGGAACACCTAAATGGCCACCAGGTGTGAGGACCTGCCATTGTAACAGGCACTGAGGAAAAATAAATTGGCTGAAATACATCTGCCAAGAAGTTACACTTCTCGCGCTGCAAACTTACTCTGAATAAATCCAATTGATTCTAGCCTTGCGGTGTCAGACTATTCCTTGACAGTGAGTGTGGGTTTGGACTTCATGTTATGCCAGTAATGCAGGCACTGGCTTATCCGACACGCCCTCTCAGTCAGGTGCGACGCGGCGGCCAGCAGCCTTTGGACTCTGTAATTGGAATGGAAACACGTTGCCCCCCGCGCAGATCAAAGCACCACAGTGTGAAAACATCGCTGCATGGGGAGAGAGGAGCAGCATTGACTGCGAGGAGAATCGAGTGGTCTCAGTAAGGACATCATTTTGTACAGCTACAGGAAGCTGCGGCGGAGTGAGGTTCGGGGGCCACAGTGATGTGACACCACTTGGTGTTTTGGATTTCCCACTTACTCAAGGGGGATCCACACACGGACTTCAAATACCAGCATGCAGCAGCCTGTTTCACCAGCGCAAGATGGAATATTGCTTTAAGGCAGAGGAGGGGCCTCGATAAAGACTCTATGGGGAGTGGTCAAGGGAACACCTAAATGGCCACCAGGTTGTGAGGACCTGCCATTGTAACAGGCACTGAGGAAAGCTAAATCGTCTGAAATGCATCTGCCAAGATGTTACACTTCTCGCACTGCAAACTTACTCTGAATAAATCCACTTGATTCTAGCCCGGCGGTGTCGGACCCTTCCTTGACAGTGAGTGGGGGTTTGGACTTCATGTGTATGCCAGTAATGCAGGCACTGGCTTATCCGACACGCCCTCTCGGTCAGGAGCGACGTGGCGGCCAGCACGCTTTGGACTCTGTAATTAGAATGCAAACACGTTGCCCCCCGCGCAGATCAAAGCACCACAGTGTGAAAAAATTGCTGCATGGGGAGAGAGGAGCAGCATTGTCTGCGAGGGAGAATCGAGTGGTCTCAGTAAGGACATCATTTTGTACAGCTACAGGAAACTGCAGCGGAGTGAGGTTCAGGGGCCACAGTGGTGGGACACCACTTGGTGTTTTGGATTTCCCACTTACTCAAGTGGGATCCACACACGGACTTCAAATACCAGCATGCAGCAGCCTGTTTCACCAGCGCGAGATGTAATATTGCATTAAGGAGGGGAGGGGCCTCGATAAAGACTCTATGGGGAGTGGTCAAGGGAACACCTAAATGGCCACCAGGTGTGAGGATCTGCCATTGTAACAGGCACTGATTGGAATCTGAGTGCCGCTTGTAAGTCCCTAGCATATGGTATACTATGTACCCAGGGCATAGGTACCTCAGAGGCCTACCAGGGGCTGCAGCATGTATTGTGCCACCCCTGGAAGGCCAGCCAAAGGACACCACAGGTCTGTTACTGCAGCCTGGGTAAGGTGGTGCATGCACCCCTTACTGTGATATAGGTTACCTATATCACTACATACATACACACATATAAACCTATGTCACTTCTATGGCAGGCCTTATGAATCCTGAAGGCAGAGTGCATGGCTCCTATGTGAGAGGGTGCCCCTGCATGAGCAGGTCCCCTCTGCAGCGTTCGGAGACCCTTCTCTGATGCTGTTTGTAGTGCAGCCTGACCTTATAGTCTTAAGCGCATTATAACCCCGTGTTAAATGCTAACTTTGGGATGGCTGCACGGAAACCTGTCGTGTTTGGTGTCAAACATCTTGGAATACTACCCCCCGCCAGTTCTGGCAGCGGGGGTAGCATTCCACCCTTCTAGAGGGAGAGACATGTACACACCGGCCTGCCCGGTAACTTCTTTCCAAGCCCTGGCATCACAAAATGGATGCCGCTGCCACAGACACGAGTCTGGCCTCCTGCTGCTGACCGAAACTCCGGCAGGGGAGGCCTGGACAATAGGTTTCCTGTCCCAGGGACGTGTAACCACCTCCCCAGACAGGATAGTGTGTATTGGGGCTGGGCGGGAGCACTCTCTGGTGCTTTGAAGTCCTGCACTGGGGGCACATTTGCTGTCCCTGTGCATACCCCAGTTCAAACCGGCTCAGGGTCTTTCAGCCCCAGCTCTGGCATGAAACTGGACAAAGGGAAAGGGGTGTAGGCACCCCTCTGCCCTGACCCTCCCATAGGTGGGTCCCCAGAGTATGTCCAACCCCCTAACTTGGTATAATTATGGGACCCCAGTCCTTAGGACTTTAGATTTACCTGGACGAAACTCTGACACAGAATCCTGGACCTTCGACGCTCTACTTTAAGATTAGTGACTGAAGAATCTCCCTTGGGGTCAAGGAGTGACTCCCCTGCTTGGCAGGCACCAAAGAAGCAATTGTCCGGTCTGCATCGCTGAAGCTCCCGCCAGACGCCGAAGTCTTTGCATCACCAGAGGTAGATTTCCAGACTTCCCCGAGGCTGCCCTGAGTTCCCAGCAAAGCTGAGGCCCATAGCTGTCGTGGGTAATGTGGCACCGTGACCCCTGGACACCGAGCACATTTGCAAGTGCATCCTGTTCCTGGTGTCCCACGAAGTTGTGCTTTGGGCTCCGAGTAGCCCCCGCCTCCAGCACAGACTACACCGAAGATCACTGGCCTCCACTCCATGAGAGTCCCGTGAGCCAGCTCCAAGTGCGTCCACTTGAGGCTCCTTCGCGGTCGCTAGCCCATTGGCTAGTAGGCCCTCACGAAGGCCAATCTTCTTCTGCTTGGGCTTTTCTAGTTGCTCCACGCATGTCCTGACTTACCTTCACTGGGTGAGTCCCTCAGACCTTGCTGGTCTGCACCACTGTCCTTCTTCTACTTCCACGAAACTTGCCGTTGCCAAGGCTTGTTGGGTCCAATCCGGTCGCCGACACCTCAGCAATCGACAGACGTCATCGGACAGCTTGAATCCAGCTCCTGGTCATCGTCGACGCCTCCTGGACCTCTTGGCTGAAGAGTCAAGACGACTGTCAACCTACCTGAAGCACCGGACATCGGTGGGCATCCGCTCATCGCCTTCCTGGTCACTGGCTAGTGACCCAGACTCTGTCCCCTCTGCTTTCAGGTTCTTCAGATCTCCGATCCACCTTTGGATCTACCCGAACACTTTCGACTTGGTGTGAGAAGTTGGCCTGGTATATGCTGTCCACTAATTATAGTGGGCACCTTGCACCAGTCCAAACAACCCCTTATTGGAGATAGGTTAAAGACAACCTTTATTGAAAGCTATCCTAGTGGTAGCTATGGAGAGCAGCCTTCAGGCTAAGTCATGAAGGAATGTAAAGCAGCTTGTTTTACCAGTCTATAATCTCTTGAGTGACCAAATGAAAGAGGACCACACCAGGTATATATTCAAAATATCTGTATTTATTACTAAACACACCCCTCTAGTCTCTTTATGAGGCTAGAGTTCGAAGTACATAAGTTATAAGTCAGTTATTCAGAGTAATAGCACAAATACATGTTTGAGCCCTAGGGGCGTACCAAACCATATACCAAAAAAGTGGTATAAGAACGACGACTGAGCTAGACACTAGGCCTAGAGCCTGTAGAAGTGCTTGGACCACAAGGAACCACCCAAGGTAGTGACACAGGGGACCCATGGGGGACGCTTGCAGTGTAGTAACACAGCCGCGAATCGCCGTTGACTTCTATGGGGAAAGTCGCGGTTGGGAATTTAAAGAAAAGGGACACTTAAAGGAGGACTTGGAGCCAACCCTTTTAGAACTAGGTCATTCTAGAGTCTATACCCACGGGAGCACCAGAGTACTCGTGTTACCTCACCCAGGGAAGCCGGGTGCATAGGTGCCTTTCGGGGTCGGGTTTCGTCGTCGATTTGGATGGCGATCTGCTGCAAGGTGCTGCTGGCGACCAAGTGAAAAGTGTCCGGGTGGATCGGAGATCTGAATCGGAGATCTGAAGAACCTGAAAGCAGAGGGGACAGAGTCTGGGTCACTAGCCAGTGACCAGGAAGGCGATGAGCAGATGCCCACCGATGTCGGGTGCTTCAGGTAGGTTGACGGTCATCTTGACTCTTCAGCCACGAGGTCCGGGAGGCGTTGTCGGTGACCAGGAGCGAGATTCGGACTGTCCCACGAAGTTTGTCGATTGCTGAGGTGTCGGCGACCGGATTGGACCCAACAGGCCTTGGCAACGGCAAGTCTCGTGGAAAGTGAAGAAGGACGATGGTGCACACCAGCAAGGTCTGAGGGACTCACCCCACAAGGGTAAGTCAGGGCAAGCCTGGCGCAACCAGGGAAGTCCAAGCAGGATAAGATTGGCCTTCGTGAAGGGCTACTAGCCAATGGACTAGCGACCGCGAAGGAGCCTCGAGTGGACGCACTTGGAGCTGGCTCACAGGACACTCGTGGAGTGGAGGCCAGTGATCTTCGGTGCAGTCAGTGCTGGAGGCGGGGGTTACTAGGAGCCCAAAGCACAACTTTGTGGGAGTCCAGGAAGAGTATGCACTTGGAAATGTGCTCGGTGTCCAGGGGTCACGGTTCCACGTTACCCACGACAGCTACGGGCCTCAACTTTGCTGGGGACTCAGGGCAGCCTCGGGGAAGTCTGGAAATCCACCTCTGGTGATGCAAAGACTTCGGCGTTCGACGGGAGCTTCAGCGATGCAGACCAGACAATTGCTTCTTTGGTGCCTGCCAAGCAGGGGAGTCACTCCTTGACCCCAAGGGAGATTCTTCAGTCCTCTAATCTTCAAGTAGAGAGTCGAACGTCCAGGATTCTGTGTCAGAGTTTCGTCCAGGGATAATCTAAAGTCCTAAGGACTGGGGTCCCATACTTATACTAAGGTAGGGAGTTGGACTTACTCTGTGGGCCCACCTATGGGTGGGTCAGGGCAGAGGGGTGGCTACACCCCTTTCCCTTTGTCCAGTCCACGCCAGAGCAGGGGCTGGAAGCCCCTGATCCGGTTTGAACTGGGGTATGTACACGGACACCAAATGTGCCCCCAGTGCAGGACTTCAAAGCACCAGAGAGTGCTCCCGCCCAGCCCCAATACAAACTATCCTGTCTGGGGAGGTGGTTACACCTCCCTGAGACAGGAAACCTATTGTCCAGGCCTCCCCTGCCGGAGTTTCGGTCAGCAGCAGGAGGTCAGACTTGTGTCTGTGGCAGCAGCATCCATTTTGTGATGCCAGAGCTTTGGAAAGAAGTTACCGGGCAAGCCAGTGTGTACATGTCTCTCCCTCTAGAAGGGTGGAATGCTACCCCCGCCACCAGAATTGGCGGGGGGTAGTATTCCAAGATGTTTGACACCAAACACAACATGTTTCTGTGCAGCCATCCCAAAGTTAGCATTTAACGCGAGGTTATAATGCACTTAAGAGTATATGGTCAGGCTGCACTACAAACAGCATCAGAGAAGGGTCTCCAAACGCTGCAGAGGGACCCTCTCACATAGGAACCACGCACTCTGCCTTCAGGATTGACAAGGCCTGCCATAGGAGTGACGTATAGGTTTATATGTGTGTATGTATGTAGTGATATAGGTAGCCTATATCACCATAAGGGGTGCATGCACCACCTTACCCAGGCTGCAGTAGCAGACCTGTGGTGTCATTTTGGATTGCCTTCCAGGGGTGGCACAATACATGCTGCAGCCCCTGGTAGGCCTCTGAGGTACCTATGCCCTGGGTACATAGTATACCATATACTAGGGACTTATAAGGGCACTCCAGATTCCAATCAGAGATGTGCCTAAGGCACATGGAAACCATTTTAGAGAGGAAGCAGCTAGGCTGGGGTTCTGATTAGCAGGGCCCCAGCCAGACTAAAGTCAAAAAACAGTGAAGCATCAGCAAAAAGTGGGGGTACCCATGTGAAGCAGATCCTACTCTCCTACACTTGGTCGCCAGCAGCACTTTGCAGCAGATCGCCATTGAAAACGACGACGAAACCCGACCCCGAAAGACACCTATGCACCCGGCTTCCCTGGGTGAGGTAACTCGAGTACTCCGGTGCTCCCGTGGGTATAGACTCTAGAACGACCCAGTTCTAAAAGGGTTTGCTCCAAGTCCTCCTCTAAGTGTCCCTTTTCTTTAAAATTCCAACCGCGACTTTCCCCATAGAAGTCAACGGCGATTCGCGGCTGTGTTATCACACTGCACGCGTCCCCCGTGGGTCCCCTGTGTCACTACCTTGGGTGGTTCCTTGTGGTCCAAGCACTTCTACAGGCTCTAGGCCTTGTGTCTACCTCAGTCGTGGTTCTTATACCACTTTATTGGTATATGGTTTGGTACGCCCCTAGGGCTCAAACGTGTATTTGTGCTATTACTGTTGATAACTGACTTATAATTTATGTACTTCAAACTCTAGCCTCATAAAGAGACTAGAGGGGTGTGTTTAGCAATAAATGCATATATTTTGAATATATACCTGGTGTGGTCCTCTTTCATTTGGTCACTCAAGAGATTATAGGCTGGTAAAACAAGCTGCTTTACATTCCTTCAAGACTTAGCCTGAAGGCTGCTCTCCATAGCTACCACTAGGATAGCTTTCAATAAAGGTTGTCTTTAACCTATCTCCAATAAGGGGTTGTTTGGACTGGTGCAAGGTGCCCACTATAATTAGTGGACAGCATATACCAGGCCAACTTCTCACATTGGTGTGCAGCGTGTGGGATTCCAGCTTGCTATTGTTTTACCAGATAATCTCAATTGAATTGATCAACTGAAAACCACTAAGGGTACCTTAGGTACATATAAATCAAGCTTAGTATACAGTAAGTTCTACTGAACTTAGAGTTGTGTGTTAAGGGATAGCACACCCTTTCTACAACTCAAGAGAGTTTAGTAGGCCACACTAGAGTAGGTAGTGCATACACCACACCTCACTAGTAATGTCTTCAAAGCCAGGACCCAGTGAGTCCTTGCCAGAAGCCAGTGGGCTTCTTTTCTCCAAGTATGATAAACTCCCATTCTTGGAATTGAGAGCATTATGCAATACTAGGAAGTTGAAGGCAGGCAAAAGTGCCAGCACCCAACACCTGAAGGAGGTGTTACTGGCTGATGATCTCAGCAGGCCCCTAGGGTCTGAAGGGGTAGGCAGAGAGGGTGGGGCAGAAAATGAGGAAGGGGTCAGGGGTGAAGAAACCCAGGGCCCCCACTCTGAAACTGGCCAGGAAGGTGAAAATGACCTTGACCTGGAAAACCCAATTCCTCCTGTGGAGGAGGAGGATCAGAGTGACCTCCCCTTTGTCCCCCAGGAAGAATTGTGAGTGTGCCCAGAAGGTCTAGATCTCCTTCTCAGGAGTCTAACCACTCTGACACCTCAATAGGGACCTCTGTCTCTTCTCATAGGAGAGAATCCTCTCATGACAGGAGAAAGAGACTGATTCAGTATGAGCAAGCCCAGCTTGAGCTCAGAAAACAGCAGTTGGCTATAGACAGGGAGTCCCTAGATCTCTACAAAGAGAGAAAAAGATGGGACTAGAGTCCCATGGTGGCAGCAATTTCCCCAGAGATAGGGAAAGGTCTTATGACCATAGAAACCTGAGCAAGATTGTCCCTCCCTACCAGAGTGGGGATGACATCCACAAATGGATAACTGCACTGGAGAGGGCCTGTAAAGTACAGAGGGTCCCTCAGGAGCAGCGGGCAGCAATCTTGTGGCTCTCCTTTGCAGACAAGGGTAGAGACAAGCTCCTCACTGTAAGAGAAGAGGATGCTGACAATTACAAAGTCTTGAAGAGTGCTCTGATTGATGGGTTTGGCCTAGCAACTGAAAAATACAGGTTAAAGTTCAGAGACACCCAAAAAGCACAGACTCAAGACTGGGTAGACTATGTGGATTGTTCTGCTAAGGCTCTGGAAGGTTGGTTGATGGGCAGTAAGGTGTGTGACTTCACAGGATTGTACAATCTTATCATGAGGGAGCAGATTCTTAATAACTGTCAAAATCAGCTGTTGCATCAGTACCTGGTGGACTCTGATGTGACCTCTCCCCAAGAATGGGGAAAGAAGGCAGACAAATGGGTCAGAACCAGGGTGAGGCAGAAGGTACAGACCCAAGGTGGTGACACAAAGAAGCAAGATTCTAAGAACTCTGATAAGGGTGGGGAGAAGGGTAAAGACCAGAAGTCTTTACAAGGCCCCCAAAAATCTTCTTCAGGTGGGGATTCCCAGTCTAACAAAGGGAAAGGCCAAAAGAAACCATGGTGCAAGGTCTGTAAGCAAAAGACCCACTGGACCAGTGATTGCACCAAGTCCAAAGACTCTACTCCAGCCCCCACCAATGCCCCTAAGGCACCTGCTCCCCTAGTGCAGTTACAGTTGGTGGTGGGACTACACAAGCCAAGGGTTTAGTAGGGTTGACCCTGGGTAAGGAGATGAGCTCTGACCTAGTCAGAGAACTCACTCAGGCTGTCCTAGTCTGTGATGGAGGCATGGATGTGACCTCCTCTGTGAGTCCCAGTAATCTGGGCAAGTACAGGCAACAGCCCTTTATCAATGGAAAAGAGGCTTTGGCATTTAGGGACACAGGGGCAAGTGTCAACATGGTGACACAAGACCTTATGAATCCTGGGCAGATTATACTTGGTGAAATGTACCAAGTGACCAATGCTAGCAATGTCAGAACAGACCATACTCTGGCAGTTGTTAACTTCTCCTGGGGAGGGGTAACTGCCCTTAAGAAGGTTGTGGTAAGTGCAGACCTACCAGTTGAATGCTTGCTTGGCAATGATTTAGAAACTTCAGCTTGGGCAGAAGTGGAGCTCAGGACCCATGCAGAAATGCTGGGCATCCCTGCAGATGTGTTTGCTGTGGCCAGGTCACAAGCCAAAATGTCTAACACTGAACAGGCCTTGGATTCTGGAATAATGGACCAAGTGCCCTCCAAGAAGAGGAGTAGTAGGGTAAAGGCAGTGCCTTCCCCTTGGCTCAGAAGGAAGATCAGTCTCTTGAGGGGGATGATCTCAGTCCCGAGGAAGGAACTGTCCCAGAGGAGCTTGAACCTGACCAGGTTGAGTTCTTGGGGACAGGGGGCCCTTCCAGGGCAGATCTGAGCCAGGAGCAGCAGAGCTGCCCCTCTCTTGAACCCCTCAGACAGCAAGCTGCTGCTGAGGCTGCTGGGAAAGCTAGTGGTCCCCATACAGTGTATTGGGATGATGGACTCTTGTACTCAGAGTGTAGAGGCCCCAAGCCTGGTGCCACCAGGAGGTTGGTTATACCTCTGAAGTTCAGGGGCTTCCTATTGACCCTAGCCCATGACATTCCCTTAGCAGGTCACGTGGGCCAGAACAAGACTTGGGACAGAATTGTCCCTCACTTTCACTGGCCCCATATGTCTGAAGACACCAAGGAGTTTTGTCGCTCCTGTGTAACCTGCCAGGCCAGTGGCAAGGCAGGTGGCACTACAAAGGCCCCCCGATACCACTACCTGTGGTGGGGGTTACCTTTGAAAGGGTGGGAATTGACATTGTTGGTCCCATGGATCTCTAAACAGCATCTGGGCACAGGTTTATCCTGGTGGTAGTGGATCATGCCACCAGGTACCCAGAAGCTATTCCCCTTAGGACCACTACAGCACCTGTAGTGGCAAGGGCCCTCCTGGGAATATTCTCAAGAGTGGGCTTCCCTAAAGAGGTTGTATCAGACAGGGGTGCTAAATTTATGTCTGGATACTTGAAAGCAATGTGGAAGGAGTGTGGAGTGACTTACAAGTTCACCACACCCTATCACCCACAATGCAATGGTTTAGTTGAGAGATTCAACAAAACCTTGAAGGGCATGATTAAAGGGCTCCCAGAAAAGCTTAGGCGAAGATGGGACATACTCTTGCCCTGCCTTTTATTTGCATACAGGGAGGTGCCTCAAAAGGGGGTTGGCTACAGCCCTTTTGAACTTTTGTTTGGTCACCCTGTCAGGGGTCCATTGTGCTTGGTGAAGGAAGGATGGGAGTTACCTCTCAAGCCCCCAAAGCAAGACATAGTGGACTATGTACTTGGTCTCAGCTCCAGGATGGCTGAGTACATGAAAAAGGCAACTAAAAACCTTGAGGCTAGCCAGGAACTTCAAAAGCCTGGCATGACCAAAAGGCTGTACTGACTGTTTACCAGCCAGGGCAGAAGGTGTGGGTGTTGGAGCCAGTGGCCCCAGCAGCTCTCCAAGACAAATGGAGTGGACCCCATACCATTGTTGAACAGAAGGGTGAGGTTACCTACTTAGTAGACCTAGGAACTCCCAGGAGTCCCCACAGGGTTCTCCATGTCAACACGTTAAAACCATATGTGGACAGGGCAGACATGGGCTTGCTCATGGCTACTGATGAGGGACAGGAGGAAGAGAGTGACCCACTCCCTGACCTGCTCTCACAGAACCCTGATGATGGGTCAGTGGATGGTGTAGCCTTGGCAGGCAGCCTCACTACCCAGCAGCAGACTGATTGCAGACAGGTGCTCAATCAGTTCAGAATCATATTCTCACTGACACCCAGTCAGACCACCTGGTGCACTCATGAAGTGGATACTGGGGACAGTCTGCCTATTAAAAATAAGATTTATAGGCAACCTGACCATGTCAGGGACTGTATCAGGACAGAAGTCCAGAAAATGTTGGATTTGGGAGTTATTGAACCCTCAGATAGTCCTTGGGCTAGTCCAGTGGTCCTTGTGCCAAAACCTCACACCAATGGTGGAAAAAGAGAGATGAGGTTTTGTGTGGACTACAGGGGTCTCAATGCAGTCACTAGGACTGATGCCCATCCAATACCTAGGGCAGATGAGCTAATAGACACTTTGGCCTCAGCCAAGTATCTAAGCACATTTGACCTGACAGCTGGCTACTGGCAGATCAGACTAGCTGATGATGCAAAGCCAAAAACAGCATTCTCAACCCCTAGTGGGCATTATCAATTCGTGGTGATGCCCTTTGGTCTGAAGAATGCACCTGCCACTTTTCAGAGGTTGGTGAATACAGTCCTTACAGGTCTGGAAGCCTATAGTGCAGCATATCTAGATGATATTGCTGTCTTTAGCTCCACCTGGGAGGATCACCTGGTCCACCTCAGAAATGTTTTACAGGCCCTGCAGAAAGCAGGCCTGACTATCAAGGCCACCAAGTGCCAGATAGGGCAGAGTCAGGTTGTGTACCTGGGCCACCTTGTGGGTGGAGGCCAGGTTCAACCATTGCAGAGCAAGATCCAGACCATCATGGACTGGACTGCTCCAACTACCCAGACTCAGGTGAGAGCCTTTTAGGCCTGACTGGGTACTATAGGAGATTTGTCAAGGGGTATGGATCAATAGTGACACCCCTGAATGACTTAACTTCCAAGAAAATGCCCAAAAGGTTCAGTGGACAGTTAGCTGTCAAAAGGCATTTGATGACCTAAAGCAGGCCATGTGCACTGCTCCCATTCTACAGAGTCCTGATTACTCCAAGAAGTTCATTGTCCAAACAGATGCATCTGAATTGGGGGTAGGGGCTGTACTGTCACAACTGAATGATGAAGGTCAGGATCAGCCAGTAGCTTTTATTAGCAGAAGGCTGACCCCTAGAGAGAAACGTTGGTCAGCCATTGAGAGGGAGGCCTTTGCTGTGGTCTGGGCTCTGAAGAAGTTGAGGCCATACTTGTTTGGTACTCACTTCCTTGTTCAAACAGACCATAAGCCCCTCTTATGGCTAAAACAAATGAAGGGTGAAAACACCAAACTGCTTAGGTGGTCCATTTCCCTACAGGGGATGGACTTCACAGTGGAACATAGACCTGGGAGTAACCATGCCAATGCAGATGGACTCTCTAGGTACTTCCACTTAGAACATGAAGACTTAACTGGGCAAGGTTAGTTTAATGTCCCTACGTTTGGGGGGTTGTGTAGGAGATTAGGATCTGCTTCACATGGGTACCCCCACTTTTTGCTGATGCTTCACTGTTTTTCGACTTTAGTCTGGCTGGGGCCCTGCTAATAAGAACCCCAGCCTAGCTGCTTCCTCTCTAAAATGGTTTCCATGTGCCTTAGGCACATCTCTGATTGGAATCTGGAGTGCCCTTGTAAGTCCCTAGTATATGGTATACTATGTACCCAGGGCATAGGTACCTCAGAGACCTACCAGGGGCTGCAGCATGTATTGTGCCACCACTGGAAGGCCAGCCAAAAGGACACCACAGGTCTGCTACTGCAGCCTGGGTAAGGTGGTGCATGCACCCCTTACTGTGATATAGGTTAGCTATATCACTACATACATACACACATATAAACCTATAAGTCACTCCTATGGCAGGTCTTATGAATCCCGAAAGCAGAGTGCGTGGCTCCTATGTGAGAGGGTGCCCCTGCATGAGCAGGGCCTCTCTGCAGCGTTCTGAGACCCATCTCTGATGCTGTTTGTAGTGCAGCCTGACCATATACTCTTAAGCGCATTATAACCCCGCGTTAAATGCTAACTTTGGGATGGCGGCACGGAAACATGTCGTGTTTGGTGTCAAACATCTTGGAATACTACCCCCCCCCCCCACCAGTTCTGGCGGCAGGGGTAGCATTCCACCCTTCTAGAGGGAGAGACATGTACACACCGGCCTGCCCGGTAACTCCTTTCCAAGCCCTGGCATCACAAAATGGATGCCGCTGCCACAGACACGAGTCAGGCCTCCTGCTGCTGACCGAAACTCCGGCAGGGGAGGCCTGGACAATAGGTTTCCTGTCCCAGGGAGGTGTAACCAGGATAGTGTGTATTGGGGCTGGGCGGGAGCACCCTCTGGTGCTTGGAAGTCCTGCACTGGGGGCACATTTGGTGTCCCTGTGCATACCCCAGTTCAAACCGGCTCAGGGGCTTCCAGCCCCTGCTCTGGCGTGAAACTGGACAAAGGGAAAGGGGTGTAGCCACCCCTCTGCCCTGACCCTCCCATAGGTGGGTCCCCAGAGTATGTCTAAACCCCTAACTTGGTATAAGTATGGGACCCCAGTCCTTAGGACTTTAGATTTACCTGGACGAAACTCTGACACAGAATCCTGGACCTTCGACGCTCTACTTTAAGATTAGAGGACTGAAGAATCTCCCTTGGGGTCAAGGAGTGACTCCCCTGCTTGGCAGGCACCAAAGAAGCAATTGTCCGGTCTGCATCGCCGAAGCTCCCGCTGGACGCCGAAGTCTTTGCATCACCAGAGGTGGATTTCCAGACTTCCCCGAGGCTGCCCTGAGTCCCCAGCAAAACTGAGGCCCGTAGCTGTCGTGGGTAACGTGGAACCGTGACCCCTGGACACCGAGCATATTTGCAAGTGCATCCTCTTCCTGGGGTCCCACGAAGTTGTGCTTTGGGCTCCGAGTAGCCCCCGACTCCAACACCGACTGCACTGAAGATCACTGGCCTCCACTCCACGCGTGTCCCGTGAGCCAGCTCCAAGTGCGTCCACTCGAGGCTCCTTTGTGGTCGCTAGTCCGTTGGCTAGTAGGCCCTCCCGAAGGCCAATCTTCTTCTGCTTTGGCTTCCCTGGTTGCTCCAGGAGTGCCCTGACTTACCCTTTCTGGGTGAGTCCCTCAGACCTTGCTGGTCTGCACCACCGTCCTTCTTCTATTTCCATGAGACTTGCCGTTGCCAAGCTTGTTGGGTCCAATCCGGTCGCCAACACCTCAGCAATCGACAGACTTCGTGGGACAGCTCGAATCCAGCTCCTGGTCATCGTCGACGCCTCCTGGACCTCGTGGCTGAAGAGTCAAAATGACTGTCAACCTACCTGAAGCACCCGACATCGGTGGGAATCCGCTCATCGCCTTCCTGGTCACTGGCTAGTGACCCAGACTCTGTCCCCTCTGCTTTCAGGTTCTTCAGATCTCCGATCCACCATTGGATCCACCCGAACACTTTCGACTTGGTCACCAGCAGCACTTTGCAGCAGATCGCCATTGAAAACGACGACGAAACCCGACCCCGAAAGACACCTATGCACCCGGCTTCCCTGGGTGAGGTAACTCGAGTACTGCGGTGCTCCTGTGGGTATAGACTCTAGAACGACCTAGTTCTAAAAGGGTTTGCTCCAAGTCCTCCTCTAAGTGTCCCTTTTCTTTAAAATTCCAACCGCGACTTTCCCCATAGAAGTCAACAGCGATTCGCTGCTGTGTTATCACACTGCACGCGTCTCCCGTGGGTCCCCTGTGTCACTACCTTGGGTGGTTCCTTGTGGTCCAAGCACTTCTACAGGCTCTAGGCCTTGTGTCTAGCTCAGTCGTGCTTCTTATACCACTTTATTGGTATATGGTTTGGTACGCCCCTAGGGCTCAAACGTGTATTTGTGCTATTACTGTTGATAACTAACTTATAACTTCGAACTCTAGCCTCATAAAGAGAATAGAGGGGTGTGTTTAGCAATAAATACATATATTTTGAATATATACCTGGTGTGGTCCTCTTTCATTTGGTCACTCAAGAGATTATAGGCTGGTAAAACAAGCTGCTTTACATTCCTTCAAGACTTAGCCTGAAGGCTGCTCTCCATAGCTACCACTAGGATAGCTTTCAATAAAGGTTGTCTTTAACCTATCTCCAACAAGGGGTTGTTTGGACTGGTGCAAGGTGCCCACTATAATTAGTGGACAGCATATACCAGGCCAACTTCTCACAAAGGCAGAGGAGGGGCCTCGATAAATACTCTATGGGGAGTGGTCAAGGGAACACCTAAATGGCCACCAGGTGTGAGGACCTGCCATTGTAACAGGCACTGAGGAAAAATAAATCGGCTGAAATACATCTGCCAAGATGTTGCACTTCTCGCTCTGCAAACTTACTCTGAATAAATCCAATTGATTCTAGCCTTGCAGTGTCAGACCCTTCCTTGACAGTGAGTGGGGGTTTGGACTTCATGTTATGCCAGTAATGCAGGCACTGGCTTATCCGACACGCCCTCTCGGTCAGGAGCGACGCGACGGCCAGCAGCCTTTGGACTGTAATTGGAATGCAAACGCATTGCTTCCCGCGCAGATCAAAGCACCACAGTGTGAAAAAATCGCTGCATGGGGAGAGAGGCTCAGCATTGTCTGCGAGGGAGAATCGAGTGGTCTCAGTAAGGACATCATTTTGTACAGCTACAGGAAGCTGCGGCGGAGTGAGGTTCGGGGTCCACAGTGATGGGACACCACTTGGTGTTTTGGATTTCCCACTTACTCAAGGGGGATCCACACACGGACTTCAAATACCAGCATGCAGCAGCCTGTTTCACCAGCGAAAGATGGAATATTGCTTTAAGGCAGAGGAGGGGCCTCGATAAAGACTCTATTGGCAGTGGTCAAGGGAACACCTAAATGGCCACCAGGTTTGAGGACCTGCCATTGTAACAGGCACTGAGGAAAGCTAAATCGGCTGAAAAGCGTCTGCCAGGATTTTACACTTCTGCGCTGCAAACTTACTCTGAATAAATCCACTTGATTCTAGCCCGGCAGTGTCGGACCCTTCCTTGACAGTGAGTGGGGGTTTGGACTTCATGTTATGCCAGTAATGCAGGCGACTGGCTTATCCGACAAGCCCTCTCGGTCTCGGAGCGACGTGTCGGCCAGCACCCTTTGGACTCTGTAATTGGAATGCAAACACGTTGCCCCCTCATGGATCAAAGCACCACAGTGTGAAAACATCGCTGCATGGGGAGAGAGGAGCAGCATTGTCTGCGAGGGAGAATCGAGTGGTATCAGTAAGGACATCATTTTGTACAGCTACAGGAAGCTGCACCGGAGTGAGGTTTAGGGGCCACAGTGATGGGACACCACTTGGTGTTTTGGATTTATCACTTACTCAAGGGGGATCCACACACGGACTTCAAATACCAGCATGCAGCAGCCTGTTTAACCAGCGCAAGATGGAATATTGCTTTAAGGCGGGGAGGGGCCTCGACAAAGACTCTATGGGGAGTGGTCAAGGGAACACTTAAATGGCCACCAGGTGTGAGGACCTAGCCATTGTAACAGGTACTGAGGAAAGCTAAACCGGCTCAAACGCATCTGCCAAGATGTTACACTTCTCGCTCTGCAAACTTACTCTGAATAAATCCACTTGATTCTAGCCCGGCGGTGTTGGACCCTTCCTTGACAGTGAGTGTGGGTTTGGACTTCATGTTATGCCAGTAATGCAGGCACTGGCTTATCCGACACGCCCTCTCAGTCAGGTACGATGCGGCGGCCAGCAGCCTTTGGACTCTGTAATTGGAATGCAAACACGTTGCCCCCGCGCAGATCAAAGCACCACAGTGTGAAAACATCGCTGCATGGGGAGAGAGGAGCAGCATTGTCTGCGAGGGATAATTGAGTGGTCTCAGTAAGAACATCATTTTGTACAGCTACAGGAAGCTGCAGCAGAGTGAGGTTCGGATGCCACAGTGATGGGACACCACTTGTTTTTTTGGATTTCCCACTTACTCAAGGGGGATCCACACACGGACTTCAAATACCAGCATGCAGCAGCCTGTTTCACCAGCGCGAGATGGAATATTGCTTTAAGTCAGAGGAGGAGCCTCGATAAAGACTCTATGGGGAGTGGTCAAGGGAACACCTAAATGGCCACTAGGTGTGAGGACCTGCCATTGTAACAGGCACTGAGGACAAGCTAAATCGGCTGAAATACATCTGCCAAGATGTTACACTTCTCGCGCTGCAAACTTACTCTGAATAAATCCAATTGATTCTAGCCCTGAGGTGTCAGACCCTTCCTTGACAGTGAGTGGGGGTTTGGACTTCATGTTATGCCAGTAATGCAGGCACTGGCTTATCCGACACGCCCTCTCAGTCAGGAGCGACGCGGGGTCCAGCAGCATTTGGACTCTGTAATTGGAATGCACACGCATTGCTTCCCGCGCAGATCAAAGCACCACAGTGTGAAAACATCGCTGCATGAGGAGAGAGGAACAGCATTGTCTGTGAGGGAGAATAGAGTGGTCTCAGTAAGGACATCATTTTGTACAGCTACAGGAAGCTGCAGCGGAGTGAGGTTCGGGGGCCACAGTGATGGGACACCACTTGGTGTTTGGGATTTCCCACTTACTCAAGGGGGATCCACACACGGACTTCAAATACCAGCATGCAGCAGCCTGTTTCACCAGAGCAAGATGGAATATTGCTTTAAGGTAGAGGAGGGTCCTCGACAAAGACTCTATGGGCAGTGGTCAAGGGAACACCTAAATGGCCACCAGGTGTGAGGACCTGCCATTGTAACAGGCACTGAGGAAAGCTAAATTGTCTGAAACGCGTCTGCCAAGATGTTACACTTCTCATGCTTGACCCTGCCAGGTAGGTCGCTCCCCCACCACACAGCTCCGCCTGTGCTGTCTGCCCGCTGCTCCTGTAGGTAAGATCGCCCTCCGCTTGTGGCCCCGGTGCCAGTTTTGTCTGCTTGTCTCCCCTTTTCCTTTCTGTGCCCCTCGCTGCCCCACTGTTGTTGTGCCCGTGATTGTCTGCTCTCCCCTTGTTTTCCTTCTGTGCCCCTCGCTGCCCCACTGTTGTTGTGCCCGTGATTTTGCCTGCTCTCCCCCGTTTTTCCTTTCTGTGCCCCTCGCTGCCCCACTGTTGTTGTGCCCGTGATTTGCCTGCTCTCCCCCCGTTTTTCCTTCTGTGCCCCTCGCTGCCCCACTGTTGTTGTGCCCGTGATTTGCCTGCTCTCCCCCCGTTTTTCCTTCTGTGCCTCTCGCTGCCCCACTGTTGTTGTGCCCGTGATTTGCCTGCTCTCCCCCGTTTTTCCTTTCTGTGCCCCTCGCTGCCCCACTGTTGTTGTGCCCGTGATTGTCTGCTCTCCCCTTGTTTTCCTTTCTGTGCCCTCGCTGCCCCACTGTTGTTGTGCCCGTGATTTTGCCTGCTCTCCCCCCGTTTTTTCCTTTCTGTGCCCCTCGCTGCCCCACTGTTGTTGTGCCCGTGATTTGCCTGCTCTCCCCCGTTTTTCCTTCTGTGCCCCTCGCTGCCCCACTGTTGTTGTGCCCGTGATTTGCCTGCTCTCCCCCGCTTTTCCTTTCTGTGCCCCTCGCTGCCCCACTGTTGTTGTGCCCGTGATTTGCCTGCTCTCCCCCCGTTTTTCCTTTCTGTGCCCCTCGCTGCCCCACTGTTGTTGTGCCCGTGATTGTCTGCTCTCCCCTTGTTTTCCTTCTGTGCCCCTCGCTGCCCCACTGTTGTTGTGCCCGTGATTTTGCCTGCTCTCCCCCGTTTTTTCCTTTCTGCGCCCCTCGCTGCCCCACTGTTGTTGTGCCCGTGATTTGCCTGCTCTCCCCCCGTTTTTCCTTTCTGTGCCCCTCGCTGCCCCACTGTTGTTGTGCCCGTGATTTGCCTGCTCTCCCCCGTTTTTCCTTTCTGTGCCCCTCGCTGCCCCACTGTTGTTGTGCCCGTGATTTGCCTGCTCTCCCCCCGTTTTTCCTTCTGTGCCCCTCGCTGCCTCTCGCCATTCCCGCCGCTGCGCCCCTGCGGCCCCGCCCCCTGACTGCCCATTCGCTGCCCCTGCCTCCCGCCTCCCAGCTGCTCCTCCCTCCCACCTCCCCATAAATGGCGGCCGCTGCACGGTGAGGAGAGCGACCCTTGACCCTGCCAGGTAGGTCGCTCCCCCACCACACAGCTCCGCCTGTGCTGTCTGCCCGCTGCTCCTGTAGGTAAGATCGCCCTCCGCTTGTGGCCCCGGTGCCAGTTTTGTCTGCTTGTCTCCCCTTTTCCTTTCTGTGCCCCTCGCTGCCCCACTGTTGTTGTGCCCGTGATTGTCTGCTCTCCCCTTGTTTTCCTTCTGTGCCCCTCGCTGCCCCACTGTTGTTGTGCCCGTGATTTTGCCTGCTCTCCCCCCGTTTTTTCCTTTCTGTGCCCCTCGCTGCCCCACTGTTGTTGTGCCCGTGATTTGCCTGCTCTCCCCCGCTTTTCCTTCTGTGCCCCTCGCTGCCCCACTGTTGTTGTGCCCGTGATTTGCCTGCTCTCCCCCGTTTTTCCTTCTGTGCCCCTCGCTGCCCCACTGTTGTTGTGCCCGTGATTTGCCTGCTCTCCCCCCGTTTTTCCTTTCTGTGCCCCTCGCTGCCCCACTGTTGTTGTGCCCGTGATTGTCTGCTCTCCCCTTGTTTTCCTTCTGTGCCCCTCGCTGCCCCACTGTTGTTGTGCCCGTGATTTTGCCTGCTCTCCCCCGTTTTTTCCTTTCTGTGCCCCTCGCTGCCCCACTGTTGTTGTGCCCGTGATTTGCCTGCTCTCCCCCGTTTTTCCTTCTGTGCCCCTCGCTGCCCCACTGTTGTTGTGCCCGTGATTTGCCTGCTCTCCCCCGTTTTTCCTTCTGTGCCCCTCGCTGCCCCACTGTTGTTGTGCCCGTGATTTGCCTGCTCTCCCCCGTTTTTCCTTTCTGTGCCCCTCGCTGCCCCACTGTTGTTGTGCCCGTGATTGTCTGCTCTCCCCTTGTTTTCCTTCTGTGCCCCTCGCTGCCCCACTGTTGTTGTGCCCGTGATTTTGCCTGCTCTCCCCCGTTTTTTCCTTTCTGTGCCCTCGCTGCCCCACTGTTGTTGTGCCCGTGATTTGCCTGCTCTCCCCCCGTTTTTCCTTTCTGTGCCCCTCGCTGCCCCACTGTTGTTGTGCCCGTGATTTGCCTGCTCTCCCCCGTTTTCCTTTCTGTGCCCCTCGCTGCCCCACTGTTGTTGTGCCCGTGATTTGCCTGCTCTCTCCCGTTTTCCTTCTGTGCCCCTCGCTGCCTCTCGCCATTCCCGCCGCTGCGCTCCCTGCGGCCCCGCCCCCCTGACTGCCCATTCGCTGCCCCTGCCTCCCGCCTCCCAGCTGCTCCTCCCTCCCACCTCCCCATAAATGGCGGCCGCTGCACGGCCGCGCAGCGGACGTGCGCAGCGGGCGCGCCGCTGGCGCGCCGAAGGCGCGCCTAAGGCAAGCCCGTCTGCGCCCGTCCGCGACTGGACCGCGCCCAGCGCCAGAACCCCTGGAACCCACCAACGCAACACTACTCGACGGACCTACGACGCCGCCACACTCACCGCACTCAATGCCGGCCGGAACCCTGCCTGCTACCGAGCCTCACCGAGACGCACCCACGGACCCTTCACCTGCCAAACCTGCCGATTCACCTGCCCCCTGACGTGCACCACCTCCGCCAAGTCGAGCAACAGCAGCAACCACCTGAAATGCATCCTGCTGAACACCCGCTCCGTCCACAGGCACGCCGTGGAACTCTGGGACCTGCTCGACGCAACAGCACCGGACATCGCCTTCCTCACCGAAACCTGGATGAACGCCTCCTCAGCGCCTGACATCGCCATAGCCATCCCGGACGGATACAAGATCACCCGGAGGGACCGCGTCAACCAGACGGGAGGAGGCATCGCCATCGTACACAAGAACACCATCCGCATCTCGACTAACTCCGACGAGACCTTCACCGCCGCCTGAACACCTACACTTCCAGATACACACGGACCCCAAGACCACCCTCCGAGGCACCCTCATCTACAGACCCCCGGGACCACGCACACTATTCAGCGAAGACATCGCAGACTTCATCAGCCCGCACGCCATGCCCTCCGCCGACTACATCCTCCTAGGGGACCTCAACTTCCACCTGGAGAACAACAACGACAGAAACACCACCGCCCTGCTGGACAACCTCGCCAACCTCGGACTCAAGCAACTGGTGAACACGCCCACCCACTACGCCGGCCACACGCTTGACCCCGTCTTCTCGTCCAGCAAGCACATCTCCTTCAGCCACGCCACCGGACTCCACTGGACCGACCACAGCTGCGTCCACTTCAGCTTCAGAAAGACTGCGACCCACCACCACCCGCAACAGGCTCCCCGCCGGAGCTGGAGCAAGATCACCGCCGAGCAGCTCACCGCCTCCCTCAGCCAGAACACACCCACCGACACAACGGACCCAAACGAAGCAGCCAGCAACCTCGCCAAGTGGCTGACCGCCTGCGCCGACGACCTCGCACCACTAAAAAACCCTCCCAGCAGACCCGGAAGCAAGAAAACCCTTGGTTCACCAACGAACTCAAGGAATCCAAGAAGAACTGCCGCACTCTCGAGAAAACCTGGCGACTCGACCAGACCACAGACAACAGGACCGCCCTCAAGCACGCCACCCGCAAACACCACCAGCTGATCCGTGCCACCAAGAAGTCGGCACTCAAAGAACGACTGGACAACAACGCCCATGACAGCAAGGAAGTTTTCAGCATCGTCAAAGAGTTCTCCAACCCCAGCGCCGGAAACAACGACATCACCCCTCGCAAGACCTCTGCAACTCACTCTCCGCGTTCTTCCACCGCAAGATCACCGACATACACAACAGCTTCGACGCACAAACAACGCACCCTACCGCCGAACCAATGCCCGCCACCACCACCCTCTGCAACTGGACCCCGATCAGCACCGAAGACACCACCCGCACGATGAACTCCATCCACTCCGGATCACCAACCGACCCCTGCCCACACCACGTCTTCAACAAAGCCGACGCCACCATCGCACCCCATCTCCGGGACATCATCAACTCCTCCTTCCACACCGCCACCTTCCCGGAGAGCTGGAAGCACGCCGAGCTTACCGCCCTCCTGAAGAAACCAACGGCGGACCCCACCGACCTCAAGAACTACCGCCCCATCTCGCTCCTTCCGTTTCCGGCCAAAGTCATCGAGAAGACCGTCAACAGACAGCTTGCCGCCTTCCTCGAGACGACATGGATCCCTCGACCCCTCGCAGTCCGGGTTTCGGGCCAACCACAGCACCGAGACCGCCCTTATCGCAGCCACCGACGACATCAGAACCCTAACCGACAACGGGGAAACAGCTGCCCTCATCCTCCTGGACCTCTCCGCGGCGTTCGACACCGTCTGCCACCGCACCCTAGTGAAGCGCCTCAGCAACATCGGAATCCGAGAGAAAGCACTGGAATGGATCATCTCGTTCCTCGCCGGAAGAACCCAGAGAGTCCGCCTCTCCCCGTTCAGATCCGAAGCCACCGAAGTCATCTGCGGCGTTCCACAAGGATCCTCACTCAGCCCGACCCTCTTCAACGTCTACATGAGCCCCCTCGCAGCCATCGCACGCCGACACAACCTCAACATCATCTCCTACGCCGACGACACCCAGCTGATCCTCTCCCTCACCAACGACCCCACCACCGCCAGAGCCAACCTACACGACGGGATGAGAGACGTCGCCGACTGGATGAGGAACAGCCGCCTTAAACTGAACTCAGACAAGACGGAAGTCCTCATCCTGGGCTCATCACCCTCCGCCTGGGACGACTCCTGGTGGCCCCCGGCCCTGGGCACCGCACCCAAGCCAACGGACCACGCACGCAACCTGGGCTTCATCCTGGACTCCTCCCTGTCGATGACCAGACAAGTCAACGCCGCCTCATCTTCATGCTTCAACACCCTGCGCATGCTCCGCAAGATCTTCAGATGGATCCCCACTGAAACCAGGAAGACCGTCACCCAGGCACTCGTCACCAGCCGACTGGACTATGGGAACACCCTCTACGCCGGAACCACAGCCAAACTTCAAAAGAGACTCCAGCGCATCCAGAACGCCTCCGCACGACTCATCCTGGACATCCCCCGACACAGCCACATCACCGTACACCTGAAAGACCTGCACTGGCTCCCCGTCAGCAAGAGAATCACGTTCAGACTCTCACCCACGCACACAAGGCCCTCCACGACCTGGGCCCAAAGTACCTCAACGACCGCATGTCCTTCTACACGCCCACACGCCAGCTACGATCAACCAGCCACGCCCTCGCCACCGTACCACGCATCCGCAGAACCACCGCCGGAGGAAGATCCTTCTCCTACCTGGCGGCCAAGACCTGGAACTCCCTCCCCACTCACCTTCGGCGAACCCAGGACCATCTCGCCTTCAGGAAGCAGCTCAAGACCTGGCTGTTCGAGCAGTAACTTACCCCCTCCCCCAGCGCCTTGAGACCCTCCCGGGTGAGTAGCGCGCTCTATAAATGCCGTGATTGATTGATTGATTGATGCTGCAAACTTACTCTGAATAAATCCACTTGATTCTAGCCCGGCGGTGTTGGACCCTTCCTTGACAGTGAGTGTGGGTTTGGACTTCATGTTGTGCCAGTAATGCAGGCACTGGCTTATCCGACACGCCCTCTCGGTCAGGTACGACGCGGCGGCCAGCAGCCTTTGGACTCTGTAATTGGAATGCAAACACGTTGCCCCCGCAAGCAGATCAAAGCACCACAGTGTGAAAACATCGCTGCATGGGGAGAGAGGAGCAGCATTGACTGCGAGGAGAATCGAGTGGTCTCAGTAAGGACATCATTTTGTACAGCTACAGGAAGCTGCGACGGAGTGAGGTTTGGGGGCCACAGTGATGGGACACCACTTGGTGTTTTGGATTTCCCACTTACTCAATGGGGATCCACACACGGACTTCAAATACCAGCATGCAGCAGCCTGTTTCACCAGCGCAAGATGGAATATTGCTTTAAGGCAGAGGAGGGCCTCGATAAAGACTCTATGGGGAGTGGTCAAGGGAACACCTAAATGGCCACTAGGTGTGAGGACCTGCCATTGTAACAGGCACTGAGGACAAGCTAAATCGGCTGAAACACATCTGCCAAGATGTTACACTTCTCGCGCTGCAAACTTACTCTGAATAAATCCAATTGATTCTAGCCTGGCGGTGTCAGACCCTTCCTTGACAGTGAGTGGGGTTTGGACTTCATGTTATGCCAGTAATGCAGGCACTGGCTTATCCAACACGTCCTACTAAAACAGGATCAGGGAGCGAAGCGGTAGTGTCCTTAGCAGGCACTTGAGGTGGACTCTGTAATCCTAGAGATGCAACAACGCATTGCTATCCACCGCAGATCAAAGCACAACAGTGTGAAAAATCGCTGTCATGGAGAGAGACGGATCAGCATTGTCTGTGAGGGACCCTCGCACACTAGAAGTGGTCTCAGTAAGGCATCATCATGGTCTTCCGCACAGCTACAGGACAGCGTGCAGCGGAGTGAGGTTCGCGGGAGCACAGTGTATGGGACACCACTATGTGTGTGTAGGGGTAGTGAGAGGAAGTCAGAAGTGAATGCACAAACAGTACTTCAAAGACCGGCCTGCAGCGGACTTAGAAATTTCACTAGCGCGAGAGGCTGGTGCTGTTAAAGGTGGTTCGGAGATGTCCTGCGATAATGTACGGATGCTCATGATCAAGTCAACATGTTTCAAGCATCAAGGCTTTCATCAGGACTGGAATGATCCCTTCAGTGCTCACTATGTTGCATCAATGCGTAATAGCTAAAAAGTGTGCTATATCGAAACGATATAAATGCAACAAGTCATGCACTTTACATTACTCAATCAGCATTGCAAAATGTAAATTGGAATATGTAGATGACAATGCTCACTTGAGCCTTCTGAACCTGGTGGTGAAGGATGTTGCCACTGTCACTTGTAGCAGTCAGACACTACCTCGACTCAATCGCCAACCTGGCTTCGTTATGTCTCAGTAGATCGCAGGCACCGGCTTTATCCGACACACCCTCTCAGGCAGGAACGATGCAGCGATGCCAGCAGCCTTTGGACTCTGTAATTGGAAATGCAAACACGTTGCCACCCGCGAAGATCAAAGCACCACAGTGTGAAAACATCGCTGCATGGGGAGAGAGGAGGAGCATTGTCTGCAAGAGAAAATCGAGTGGTCTCAGTAAGGACATCATTTTGTACATCATTTTGTACAGCTACAGGAAGCTGCGGCAGAGTGAGGTTCAGGGGCCACAGTGATGGGACACCACTTGGTGTTTTGGATTTCCACTTACTGAAGGGGGATCCACACACGGACTTCAAATACCAGCATGCAGCAGCCTGTTTCACCAGCGCAAGATGGAATATTGCTTTAAGGCAGAGGAGGGGCCTCGATAAAGACTCTATGGGAGTGGTCAAGGAAAACCTAAATGGCCACTAGGTGTGAGGACCTGCCATTGTAACAGGCACTGAGGACAAATAAATCGGCTGAAATACATCTGCCAAGATGTTACACTTCTCGCGCTGCAAACTTACTCTGAATAAATCCAATTGATTCTAGCCTTGCGGTGTCAGACCCTTCCTTGACAGTGAGTGGGGGTTTGGACTTCATGTTATGCCAGTAATGCAGGCACTGGCTTATCCGACACGCCCTCTCAGTCAGGAGCGACGCGGGGTCCAGCAGCATTTGGACTCTGTAATTAGAATGCACACGCATTGCTTCCCGCGCAGATCAAAGCACAACAGAGTGAAAAAATCGCTGCATGGGGAGAGAGGATCAGCATTGTCTGTGAGGGAGAATAGAGTGGTCTCAGTAAGGACATCATTTTGTACAGCTACAGGAAGCTGCAGCGGAGTGAGGTTCGGGGGCCACAGTGATGGGACACCACTTAGTGTTTGGGATTTCCCACTTACTCAAGGGGAATCCACACACAGACTTCAAATACCAGCATGCAGCAGCCTGTTTCACCAGCGCAAGATGGAATATTGCTTTAAGGTGGGGAGGGGCCTCGACAAAGACTCTATGGGCAGTGGTCAAGGGAACACCTAAATGGCCACCAGGTGTGAGGACCTGCCATTGTAACAGGCACTGAGGAAAGCTAAATTGGCTGAAACGCGTCTGACAAGATGTTTCACTTCTCGTGCTGCAAACCTACTCTGATTAAATCCACTTGAATCTAGCCCGGCGGTGTCGGACCCTTCCTTTACAGTGAGTGGGGGTTTGGACATCATGTTATGCCAGTAATGCAGGCACTGGCTAATCCGACATGCCCTCTCGGTCAGGAGCGACGCAGCGGCCAGTAGCCTTTGGACTCTGTAATTGGAATGCAAACGCGTTGACCCCAGCACAGATCAAAGCACCACAGTGTGAAAACATCGCTGCATAGGGAGAGAGGAGCTGCATTGTCTGCGAGGGAGAATCGAGTGGTCTCAGTAAGGACATCATTTTGTACAGCTACAGGAAGCTGCGGCGGAGTGTGGTTCGGGGGCCACAGTGATAGGACACCACTTGGTGTGTTGGATTTCCCACTTACTCAAGGGGGATCCACACACGGACTTCAAATACAAGCATGCAGCAGCCTGTTTCACCAGCGCAAGATGGAATATTGCTTTAAGGCAGAGGAGGGGCCTCGATAAAGACTGTAAGGGGAGTGGTCAAGGGACACCTAAATGGCCACCAGGTGTGAGGACCTTCCATTGTAACAGGCACTGAGGAAAGCTAAATCGGCTGAAACGCGTCTGCCAAGATGTTACACTTCTCGTGCTGCAAACTTACTCAAAATAAATCCACTTGAATCTAGCCCGGCGGTGTCAGACCCTTCCTTCACAGTGAGTGGGGGTTTGGATTTCAAGTTATGCCAGTAATGCAGGGACTGGCTTCTCCGAAACGCCCTCTCGGTCAGGAGTGACGCGGCGGCCAGCAGCCTTTGGACTCTGTAATTGGAATGCAAACGCATTGCTTTCCGCGCAGATCAAAGCACCACAGTGTGAAAAAATCGCTGCATGGGGAGAGAGGATCAGCATTGTCTGCGAGAGAGAATCGAGTGGTCTCAGTAAGGACATCATTTTGTACAGCTACAGGAAGCTGCGGCGGAGTGAGGTTCAGGGGCCACAGTGATGGGACACCACTTGGTGTTTTGAATTTACCACTTGCTCAAGGGGGGATCTACACACGTACTTCAAATACCAGCATGCAGCAGCCTGTTTCACCAGCGCGAGATTGAATATTGCTTTAAGGCGGGGAGGGGCCTCGACAAAGACTCTATGGGGAGTGGTCAAGGGAACACCTAAATGGCCACTAGGTGTGAGGATCTGCCATTGTGACAGGCACTGAGGAAAAATAAATCGGCTGAAATACATTTGCCAAGATGTTACACTTCTCGCGCTGCAAACTTACTCTGAATAAATCCAATTGATTCTAGCCTTGCGGTGTCAGACCCTTCCTTGACAGTGAGTGGGGGTTTGGACTTCATGTTATGCCAGTAATGCAGGTACTGGCTTATCCGACACGCCCTCTCGGTCAGGAGCGACGCGGTGGCCAGCAGCCTTTGGACTCTGTATTTGGAATGCACAGGCATTGCTTCCCGCGCAGATCAAAGCTCAACAGTGTGAAAAAATCACTGCATGGCGAGAGAGGATCAGCATTGTCTGCGAGGGAGAATTGAGTGGTCTCAGTAAGGACATCATTTTGTACAGCTGCAGGAAGCTGCGGCGGAGTGAGGTTCGGGGGCCACAGTGATGGGACACCACTTGGTGTTTGGGATTTCCCACTTACTCAAGGGGAATCCACACACGGACTTCAAATACCAGCATGCAGCAGCCTGTTTCACCAGCGCAAGATGGAATATTGCTTTAAGGTGGGGAGGGGCCTCGACAAAGACTCTATGGGGAGTGGTCAAGGGAACACCTAAATGGCCACCAGGTTTGAGGACCTGCTATTGTAACAGGCACTGAGGAAAGCTAAATCGGCTGAAACGCGTCTGCCAGGATTTTACACTTCTCATGCTGCAAACTTACTCTGAATAAATCCACTTGATTCTAGCCTGGCAGTGTCAGACCCTTCATTGACAGTGAGTGGGGGTTTGGACTTCATGTTATGCCAGTAATGCAGCCACTGGCTTATCCAACACGCCCTCTCGGTCAGCAGCGACGTGGCAGCCAGCACCCTTTGGACTCTGTAGTTGGAATGCAAACACGATGCCCCCCGCATAGATCAAAGCACCACAGTGTGAAAACATCGTTGCATGGGGAGAGAGGAGCAGCATTGCCTGCGAGGGAGAATCGAATGGTCTCAGTAAGAACATCATTTTGTACAGCTACAGGAAGCTGCGGCGGAGTGAGGTTCAGGGGCCACAGTGATGGGACACCACTTGGTGTTTTGGATTTACCACTTGCTGAAGGGGGATCCACACACGGACTTCAAATACCAGCATGCAGCAGCCTGTTTCACCAGCGCGAGATAGAATATTGCTTTAAGGTGGGGAGGGGCCTCGACAAAGACTCTATGGGGAGTGGTCAAGGAAACACCTAAATGGCCTCCAGGTGTGAGAACCTGCCATTGTAACAGGTACTAAGGAAAGCTAAATCGGCTGAAACGCATCTGCCAAGATGTTACACTTCTCGCGCTGCAAACTTACTCTGAATACATCCACTTGATTCTATCCCGGCGGTGTCGGACCCTTCCTTGACAGTGAGTGGGGGTTTGGACTTCATGTTATGCCAGTAATGCAGGCACTGGCTTATTCGACACGCCCTCTCGGTCAGGAGCGATGCGGCGGCCAGCAGCCTTTGGACTCTGTCATTGGAATGCAAAAACATTGCCCCCCGCACAGATCAAAGCACCACAGTGTGAAAACATCGCTGCATGGGGAGAGAGGAGCAGCATTGTCTGCGAGCGAGAATCGAGTGGTCTCAGTAAGGACATCATTTTGTACATCTACAGGAAGCTGCGGCGGAGTGAGGTTCGGGGGCCACAGTGATGGGACACCACTTGGTGTTTTGAATTTCACACTTACTCAAGGGCGAACAACACACGGACTTCAAATACCAGCATGCAGCAACCTGTTTCACCAGCGCAAGATGGAATATTGCTTTAAGGCAGAGGAGGGGCCTCGATAAAGGCTCTATGGGGAGTGGTCAAGGGAACACTTAAATGGCCACCAGGTGTGAGGACCTGCCATTGTAATAGGCACTGAGGAAAGCTAAATTGGCTGAAACGCTTCTGCCAAGATGTTACACTTCTCGTGCTGCAAATTTACACTGAATAAATCCACTTGATTCTAGCCCGGCTGTGTCGGACCCTTCCTTGACAGTGAGTGTCGATTTGGACTTCATATATATATATATATTCACTGAAAAAACCATAGGTTTCAGGGACTTTATAGTTAGAAATTAGCATTTAAAAAACCTTTGAAATTCACTGAAAAAACCATAGGTTTCAGGGACGTTATAGTAAGAAATTAGAATTTAAAAAACCTTTGAAATTCACTGAAAAAACCATAGGTTTCAGGGACGTTATAGTAAGAAATTAGAATTTAAAAAACCTTTGAAATTCACTGAAAAAACCATAGGTTTGAGGGACGTTATAGTAAGAAATTAGAATTTAAAAAACCTTTGAAATTCACTGGAAAAACTACAGGTTTCAGGGAGGTTATAATTAGTTGGACATTTCACTCGTACAAAACCAGAGAAATTTCCCTGTTAGTTCAGCTAACTATAACTCGCGCCCCCGCAATGCACTGCTGATGACGTCACATATTACTTCATTCTTGACATGGTCAGTGACATCACTGATGACATCACTGATGGCATCTCAAATGACATCACTGATGACATCACTGATGACATCATCCAGTCACTGTGTGTTTCTGTAAAGTTTAAATATGTTTTATATATATGCCAAGGTGTATTGAAGAATGAGTGGGTGTATAGGTGTCTGGATGGATGATTTAGTAGGTGCGTGACTGTCTGTATAAGTGAGTGATTAAATGTGTCTTACTGAATGCATGGGTTGGTGAGTAGCTACATGAGTGTGTATATCGGTTATTGATTGGTTGCTTGAGAATTTGTATGGGAGACTGAGTGTGTGTGTGGGTGAGTGTGAGGTGTGTGGCTCTGTGCATAGATGTATGAGTGGTTGATTCACTGGGTGTATGGGTTCAAGAGTGTATGTGAAAACAGCTGTATGGGCGGGTGAGTGTGTGTATGGGTGTGTTGGTGAGTGAATGGATGTCTCAGTGGTACATCTCCAAGTAAATACATAGGGAAAAGGCTGTATGTGAGAGTTGGAGTATAAATGACTATACGTGAGAGTCAGTGATTGTGAGAGTGGCTGTATGGATGAGTGTGTACTTGTATCAGTGAATATATAAGAGAGTAAGTATGCTTTAGTATCTGTATAGGTGAGTAAATGGGAGTGTGATTGATTATTTGCATGACTGACTAGGTGTGTGAGTAACTCCATGAATGAGTGGCGGTGTGTGAGTGTCTGTATAGGTGTATGAGTGCATATGATAGTGTTGTATTGATGAGTGACTGCATGTATGAGTGATTGTATGGGTGAATGAGTGGATGTGTGTGTAGACCTAGGAATCAGTGAGTGTGCATGTAGTAACTGGGATTGGTGTGTCGATGGTTTCGAAAATGGTAGTCTGTATTTTACAGTGGGTGTATAAAAGGTTATATTAGAGTGTGAGGAGGTGCATCAGATTTTCACGTGGATGATGTCATCAGTGATGTCATCAGTGATGTCATTTTAGATGTCATCAGTGATGTCACTGACCATGTCATGAATGATGTAATATGTGACGTCATCAGCAGAGCATTGCGGGGGCGCGAGTTATAGTTAGCTGAACTAACTATAACGGGGAATTTCTCTGGTTTTGTACAAGTGAAATGTCCAACTAACTATAACCTCCCTGAAACCTGTGGTTTTTTCAGTGAATTTCTAAGGTTTTTTAAATGCTAATTTCTAACTATAACATCCCTGAAACCTATGGTTTTTTCAGTGAATTTCAAAGGTTTTTTAAATGCTAATTTCTGACTATGCCTACAAAGGTAGGACATGTGAAGAAAGAGGAAGACAAGCTCACAAAGAAGCAAGACATGCAGAAAGAGGCAACAGAAGTCCAGAAAGACGAAGAAAAGTGCAAGAAGAAGCAAGAGATGTGCAGAAAGAACCAACAGAGGAGCAGAAAGTCCTCCTGTGCCCCCAACTTTTTGACGACGGGTACTGGTGGTAACTGACTCTGACTAACCGGCCCTAGAGCCAGTGCTATGCTAAAAGACACTTAGAATACAGTGAAAACACCTTCATACACTAGGGAACACTATGCATTGGGGTACCCCTGTGATTAGCATGACCTCCTCTGTATTTGCCATGAGTTAGTGCCTGGGTCATTGGATGAGTACATGGGTACTGACTGGATGATTAGAGTACTGCAAGGAGAGTGGATGGTGAATTTATACACGCTTGTGTTTTGGCGGAGTGAATGGATAAGGACATGGAACTGGTTGGGTGATTGGAGGAGTGCATGGGTAGTGACAAGGAGATGGCTGGACTGCATCAGTAGTCCTTAGGGGATTGTAGCAGTGCATGTGTTAGTGCCTGCATCATTGCATGAGTACATGGGTAGTGACTGGATGATTAGAGCACTGCAAGGAGAGTGCATGGTGAATTTATAAGTGCTTGTGTTTTGGCGGAGTGATTGGATAAGTACATGGTGCTCGCTGGGTGATTGGAGGAGTGCATGGGTAGTGACAGGGAGATGGCTGGACTGCATCAGTAGTGCTCAGGGTATTGTAGCAGTGCATGAGTTAGTGCATGGGTCATTGCATGAGTGCATGGGTACTGACTGGATGATTAGAGTAATGCAAGGAGAGTGCACAGTGAATTTATAAGTGCTTCGGTTTTGGCGGAGTGATTGGATAAGTACATGGTGCTCGCTGGGTGATAGGAGGAGTGCATGGGTAGTGACAGGGCGATGGCTGGACTGCACCAGTAGTGCTCAGGGTATTGTAGCAGTGCATGAGTTAGTGCATGAGCCATTGCATGAGTGCATGGGTACTGACTGGATGATTAGAGTAATGCAAGGAGAGTGCACGGTGAATTCATAAGTGCTTCGGTTTTGGCGGAGTGATTGGATAAGTACATGGTGCTCGCTGGGTGATCAGAGGAGTGCATGGGTAGTGACAGGGCGATGGCTGGACTGCATCAGTAGTGCTCAGAGTATTGTAGCAGTGCATGAGTTAGTGCATGGGTCATTTCTTGAGTGCATGGGTACTGACTGGATGATTAGAGTACTGCAAGGAGAGTGCATGGTGAATCTATAAGTGCTTGGGTTTTGGCAGAGTGATTGGATAAGTACATAGTGCTGGCTGGGTGATTGGAGGAATGCATGGGTAGCGACAAAGAGATGGCTGGACTGCATCAGTAGTGCTCAGGGGATTGTAGCAGTGCATGTGTTAGTGTCTGGGTCATTGCATGAGTACATGGGTAGTGACTGGATGATTAGAGTACTGCAAGGGGAGTGCATGGTGAATTTATAAGTGCTTGTGTTTTGGCGGAGTGATTGGATAAGTACATGGTGCTCACTGGGTGATTGGAGGAGTGCATGGGTAGTGACAGGGCGATGGCTGGACTGCATCAGTAGTGCTCAGGGTATTGTAGCAGTGCATGAGTTAGTGCATGGGTCATTGCATGAGTGCATGGGTACTGACTGGATGATTAGAGTAATGCAAGGAGATAGTGTGGACTCTGCTATTCATGCTTTGCGACTTGGTGCTCGATGTGTGACCTACTGGTCCGCAGGGTAGTCCTGGTCCCTCATCCACATGTTGCCAGCTGGCGTTGAACAGGGTTATTGGCACCACGTGTCGCCGGCTGGCCTTGAACAGGGTTAGTGGTACCACGTGTCGCAAGATGCCCATATGGAAGGGGGGGTCTGGTGCTGTGGCCGCTGGCCCAGATTTGGGGTCACTGCCATTCATGACTCAGAACACAGTTTCACACATGGGACCTACTGGTCCGACGAGTGGGCCGAAATGCGGCAGTAGAGTGCATCAACGAGAAAGTAGTAATGTGGGCCTGTGTCGTGGAGGCTGTGATGGTCTTAGGAGGCTGCCAAGGTCACGGGCCTCGGGCTTGGAGCTTGAGCCAGCACATGGTGGGACCTCCTTGACACATGCCGGTGTCGGCAGGTGATCAGTGTGGCCTGGCTGTGCAGGGGCGGGCCTGACGGGTTCGTGGTTCAGCGTGCCAGGGTCCGGTAGGCGCACAGCATCGCAGGCAACTCCGCTCACGAGGACGGCATCGGCCTCGTGGCGGGGTGGGAGGCGCCGCCCTGGCAGAGACGTGGGTCTTTCAGGAAAAGGACCATGCCCAGGCCTACATGGTTTTTATTCACACCCCTACGCTGGTGTCGTGTATACCGGGCCATCCCACTCTGGTGATACTTAGGGGGGGCATAACAGGCAACATTTCCACGAGGTCCCCCACTGACTGGGGTGACATGGTGGCATCCGCTGTCCACTACACTCCATATACCAGCGGTGTATGTCGCCATGGATATGGGCATGTTCTGCATACTGTGGTGTGTCCAGCACATCTCCACCACTCTTGGCATTGTGTACTTTCCCAATCATGGTTCTACTGCATCCTTCACACATGCCTGGTTGCCACCTCTCCCCACATTCGGCTATTATGTGGCTGAGGTGCCATGCCGTTGCTGGCTCATGTTCAGGGCTTGCCCATGTGAACATTGTAAGTTGTTCTGTCGTGTCTGGTGGGTGGGCATGTTGTTGTGCCTGTTGTATGTGATTTTGTGACGTGTGCATTGCCAGAGTTGTGAGTTGCATGGTTGTGGAGTTGAGGTGTGTGGGGTGTTCATTTGGATATTGCCAAGGGGCTGTGCATTTCCCTTGTTGCCATCCTGGGAACGCTGGTTGATCATGGACTGTCGGAGGATGAAGGTATCATGCACACTGGCTGTGTATTTGAAGGCGACATTGTTGGTGGTTCCACGGTGTTCTGTTGTTGCCTGCACATTGAGGTGAGACGTGTGCTTCCTGTTGCAGTTATTGTGTGCTGTGCCACCAGGGGGCACAGGTAGTACATGTGTGCTGGGTATTGCCCCCAACACGTGCGTGCATCCTGCTTGGGCGTATGGTCCTTGCTTGGTCTCCAGCGGATCCTGTGCATTGTGTTGTATGTATGGGGACTGGGGTACCAGGGTGATGGTGATTTCCAGGACAGGTGTGGGGGACTTGGATGTGGTTGGCTGTGAGGCTCCTCCGACTATGACGGGTGTTGGTTGGGGGGGCCCAGGGGCCAACAGGTGCAGCCAAGCCAGCAGCTTTGTGTGGGGTGGGATGTTGGTTGTCTGCTGTGTTGGTGCCGTAGGCCTGTTAGGCGATGATGGTCAGGATGCGTAGGATATTCATCACTTTCAGCCTGTAGTGGACGGTGACATTGTCAGATGTTGGGTCTGTGCGGCTGGTACGCTTCCTGGGGGTCCGCTGTCTTTGTCTGCGCTACGTCTGTGGTGGTCCGGAGGGGTGTTCCGGGTGTGGGTTGGGGTCCTGGGGTGGTGGCGGTGGGTGTTGTGGCCCTCTTGGGTGTCCGGGCCGCATGATGAGTGGCTCCATGGCATCTGTTGCCCTTCGGATGTGGCCCTGGGCTGTGCTCCCTTTTGTGGTGCTGGCTGCCGTCCGACTTTACACCAGGTCAGAGCAGTTGTAGATTTCCTGGTACTAACATGCCTTATTGCCTGTTTTGTGTTCTTATCGCTGATGTGGCTGGTCGTTGTGAATGTTGAGGTGTGATGTTGTCTCGACTTTTGGCACGGGAACGCCTACTCTGCATCTCATTAGCGATATTTGCGGGGGTCCTCTGTGGGGATGTTTTTTGCGGCTGCTATCGCGGGTAAACTGGTGCTGTGGACTGTTAACACTGGCTTGTGAATGGGGAGGTAAATTTACCACGACTTTGGCTGCGATAAAGTGCCATTAATTCGGCGATAGCTCCTTGTGAATATGCCCCTTAGTTTCTTTGGGAAATGCTTGAGGGATCTGCACAAACGACCCTTTGCCGAATTCAGAATGTTATCTACTTTTCAAAAATATATAACTTTCCTAGATCACCCATGAGTTTCACACTGGTTTCCAGCACTAGAAGTAGGCTGAAAGCACAACAAAATAGGTAAAAAATCCTCTCTTGAAAGGTAGAAAGAAGGTGACTTTAGCACCACAAACCATTCATTGATGCCATTTTTAGGAAAACAGCAGGCAGTTTTTTTGTGTAGTACTTGTGTCCTATTTTTCCCCAAAAATTGCCTAATTTCTTGGTTCCCTCCGGGGGAATCCACAAACCCTGGGTACCTTTAGAATTTCCAGAATGTTGGATAAGAAGGACACAAATTTGGCATGAATACCGTAAGTAGAAATTGCCAAAAAGAGCTCAGCACTGGGGATAAAAAGCCTTAACTGTAGAGAGTTTATGCTGAAAGAGACCCACGGCAATGCATTTTGGCCACAGGCCTTCATTGTATTTGTTCCGTTTGTCAATGACCACCACCATTCAAAGTTTACCAGTTCTTAAAGTGCAGTAAAAATAGATGACATTTCCATAGATCATGTCATCGCCATATTAAAACATGTTTTGATCTCAATTATAATCTTATTTCATGCTGGCTGATATTAGTTGTAGGCATGTATTTCACATCAGTTGAAGGCATATATTTCACATATAATCACATTAATAATGTTTCAACAGTTTTCGGTTAGCATAGATATACATCCCCAATAGATTAAATGATGTACATCATCCTACCCCTGTGGGCCATAAACCCGCCAGCAGTATTAGCTTGAAAACATAATTCCGCACAATTGTTTTTCATATGACAAGTATATTGAGTGGAGAGTCCCGTTATGCCTCTGTGGGTCTGTCTGGAGGAGAATATCTCCAAATTTAAGTGATTTTCATTTAAATTCTAACTTGTGATCCACACTTCAAAGTGCTGTCTTTCAGTTTTTCAAGATTGATTCTTATTCCAACACTACAGTTGAAATTTCATAATTGCTATGTTTCCTGTTAATGGGTCCTGTGTAATAGTAAAACAATAAATTAAATGACTACAACTTCCTGATTACATTCAATATTTACATTTGCAAGTTTGGTGGCATCTCAACTTATCATAAATGTATTTTCATTTCCTCCTCAAAATTCAGACCCCTGGTTGTTTAGCCTTCAAGTCAAGAATACACCTCAATACCATCCTCCTAAGGGTACCTGAGTACTCTATCTAATCTAACGAATTTTGCATTCTGAAGTCAGGTGTTATGATTCTTGAGATATTGACACGCCATTGAGTAATTTCTAGTGTTATGGTTTGTGGCAAGTATGAGCTCTCAAAAGGGTTTTTATTTTTTAGAGAATGCATTGTGCTTTTCATGCAGTATTTTCCACATGGATATACAAATACATAGACTGTGCAATCTGTGGCACTTGGTTCTAAATGCTCCTCTTTTTCTTAGTGTATGATATCTCCAAACTCTTTTAAATCACAATTCATTTGCGTCCAAACTTGGCACCCCTATATGTTACCAATCAAAGGTTGGCGCTTATTAAATGTTATAAGGTAACCCAAGCTTATCCAATGGGAGAGATAGACCTTACAGTAGTGGAAAACAAATTTCAGAGTTATTCTCTACCAGGACATGCAAAATCTAAAAACACGTCCTACTTTTTAAAATTCAATGCACCCTGCTTTTTAGGGCCTATCTTAGGGGTGACTTGAATCAATAAAAAAGGAAGGTTTAGGCCTGGCAAAAGGTTTTTATTTTTGCCAGGTGAAATTGGCAGTTTTAAAACTGCACTACAGGCTGCAATGGAAGACCTGATAAGTGTTGCTTAAATCAGTGGCACAATAAATGCTGAAGGCCTACTGGAAGCATTTAATTTACAGGCCCTATGCACACATAGTACCATATACTAGGGACTTATAATTCAATTAATTATGCCACTCAGGTGTAAGCCAATTGCACCACGTTTTAGGTAGAGCGCACAAGCACTTTAGAACAGGTTAGCAGTGGTAAAGTGCACAGACTCCTAATGCCAACAAAAATGAAATTCAGAAAACAAGAAGGGTGAAGGTTTGGGGGAAGACCACACCAAGGATGACAGGTTTGATAGATGGTATAATGAAATACCTGTATACCTCCAATCCACCTTTGCAGACAATTCTTGTGTATAATGCTAATGCTTTGACATTTAATGTCATAGGAAGGCACTCATTTTCCGATGCCAATCCCTGTATTATAATAAGAAATTACTTACTATACTTAACATATAATGCCTGGCCTGTGACACAGGGGCACGATAATGGGTACTGTATTTGAGGTCTGTCTATAGACAACATTATCAGTCTCTAAAGAGGTTTTTTGGCATTCTTGGAACGTGATCTATATTCTTCGATTTCTAAAAGTCTCTGGTCTTTTCAGTTTCTAACATCTCTAAGAAATTATTTAGAGTTGGAATGTACTTTGGTCTACTGATTTTACATTTTGCTATTGACAGAGTAATGTTTTTCTTGCCAGTGGTAGAATGTCAACTAAAGTTGTTAAAACATAACTCTAACTCAAGATCCTCATATGATGTAGCAATTTATGTAATTTAGTAAGGAAGTCACTAGAGGCTAGATGTATGAAGCATTTTACCGGTCAACCAGTAAAATGCATTTTGCCATGTACAGAAGGCAAAATGCGACTCTTGTTACCAAATTGGATTATGCTTTTGCAAATCTGTATTAGGAAGGGGCATGTTTAGGGAGTTCCTTCCTAATACCAAACAGCACTGGTATGTATGAATGTTTTGCGACCGGAAATGCGGTCACAAAACATTCACATTTCCCACAAACTTCAAGTTGGTGGTAACCCATTTGTAAACTGGAAGGGGTCCCCAAGAGACCCCTTCCCCTTTGTGAATGTGGGCACCAAAATCTTTTAAGAGCAAGCAGTGGTCCCACAGACCGCTGCCTGCTCTTAAAAATAAAAAGGTATCTTTTCACTTTTATTTTTTAAATGCATCCTGTTTTCCTGTAAGGAAAACGGGCTGCGTTCCAAAAAAATATATTGCTTTATTTAAAAAGCAATCACAGACATGGTGGTCTGCTGATCCCGGCAGGCCACCATCCCTGTGACTGTAGCCATTGACAAAGGTTCACAAATTGCAGCGTGCCTCATGAATATTGATGAGGCAGGTCCAGTTGCGACTCACTGCGAATCGTTAACAGTGTCAATTTCCTGATAGCAAATCACTAAAGTGTGCTATTAGGAAATCGCAAACACACGATTTTGTACATCTGGCCCTATCACCCAGAAGCATATAGTATTAAAGCGCTGAAGTTGGACTTAGACACCACTTCCTGTGCTAAAGGATCGACAGAAAGAAAAAGAAGGGGCCAAGACTTAATTTGTGTCTCTGCTATTGATTGGGAGACATTCAAGAAAGCAGTTTCAAAGGACATCATAACAATAAGAAAAAATGTCACAGCAGACAAAAAATGAAAAACAGAAAGTGTATGGCACATGTTTTCCTACTACATAGTCCTTAGATTACAGTTTATGAAATCACATACATTATATGTCAGAATTAGTCATTTGGCAGGCAAATGTCGTGAAGCAATCAAGGTTTCTGCATTGTGTGAAAGGGAGTAAGCAGAAAAGTGCCATCCCTTCAAAGAAATGGCACTGTCTTTCTCTCTCTGTCTGCACCGGTGCACTTTGGGTTGCCTTGCCCTAAACACATATTCCACCTTTTGACCAGTGAAATTGTCCCAGACTTTTGCCTCACCTGGCGAATTCAGAGGCATGAAAATTGTACCACTTGAATAGGATTATCATACAGCTCCTGGTGGGCCCTATGAGGTCAATTATAATCTGCTTTAACATATTTTTCAGCCTCAATAGCCATAAAGGAATGCTTCCTGAAAACTTTGCTGAAGCAGCCAAAATGTCACCATGTGTATCAACAAATGTATGTGCTTGTGTTGCAGGAGAACAGAATGATCCGAATTCCATTAACCCTTGAGTATTTTTATTTATATCAAAATTAATTTGAACATTAAGTACCCTTTATAAAAGGCTGTCTGAGAAATGGAAAAATACTGTTGGTCTGTTGAGATATAACTACTGGAATTCAAGGATGCATGGACATTAATATAAGTGCTGCAAAGATTTGAAAGGGAGTTAAGGCCACACATACAAAGCCTTTTTGCATTCAGTAATGGGCCATTTGTGAATGCAAAAAGGCTTATTACTGAATCACAATTTGGGTATTAGGAAGGGATTTTTTTTTAGGGCAACCTTTCGGAAAACCAAATTGCAGTAGTATGTGTCAATGTTTTGTGACCGGAATGCGATTCTAAAACATTTGCATTTTACCGCCTACTTCAAGTAGGTGGTAACCCATTTGCAAATGGGAAGGCGTCCCCAAAAATCCCCTACCCCCTTTGTGAATGTTTATAAAACATTTTTAAGAGCAGGCAGTGGTCCCACGGACCACTGCCTACTCTTAAAAAAAAAAGAAAACATTTCATTTTCTTTTTAACACATCCTGTTTTCCTTTAAGCAAAACAGGCTGCATTTCCCCCAAAAATATTGTTTTATTAAAAAGCAATCACCGAAGTGGTGGTCTGCTGACCCCAGCAGGCCACCAACACTGTGATTTTTGGGAATCCCAATGGGTCGCAAACCGAGTCCTACCTCATTAATATTCATGCGGTAGGTCAACTTGCGACCCACTAGGAATTCCAAATTAAACTCAGAAGAGTTTCATACTTTTGAAATAGCAATTTCTTAATTGCGATTCACAGGAAATCACAATTAGGAAATCAATTATTTCAAATCTTTGTACATGTAGCCCTTTATTCTCATAGCTCACATCAGTGGTGATCTGATGGTAACAAGATTGAATCAACACAAGATCTGGCAATCGATCATTCTCACATCAGTAAATTGAATACGTTTACATTAGGTAATAAAACTAAACAGCAGCTGATAGCTATTTTGTCACATTGCACCTGGGATGGGACAGCCCAGGCCCACTAAAACAAAGGAGGAAGGCCACACCTCTGGAGCCAACACAGTAGGGGCCTGCCTTTAATGCTTTGATGGGAAGGGATTAGGCAGATGTGTCAGCAAGGGGCAGACCTGAGGTCTGAGAGGCTCTCTTTCCAGAGAAAACTTGAAGTTGCCATCTTGGGTTATCTCAGAAACCTATGCAGAAAGGTTGGGACAGGGGTGAAGGGGTGTTGTGGCATTATAGGATTCATCAGGGGTACCTCATAGCACCTGCGGAGTTCAACTGCCTTTCTTGCAACATGTGCACACCGAGTCACAGGGGAGACATTTGGGTGAATGTATCCAACACTTTGGAGCCCTGGTTGGGATAGAAGAGTCAGCTGAGCCCACAATGGGACTTCCAGGGCAGCCCAGCCAGCCCCCAAAGGATGGGTGCAGGCCAGCCGTGGCAATACGCAGGGAGTACAATGGGATGACAATTGTGTCCACCTGCCTTTTTTGCAAACCGTGCACATCGAGTGACAGAGTGGGACATTTGAGCAAATGTGTCCATCCTCCTGGATCCCTGGCTGGGTTCCAGGGGTCAAATGAGCCGTCATTGGGACTACCATGGGAATGCTAACCATCTGGGTGTGTTGTGCATTCCTATCACATATGCAACCACATGGCTGGGCCAAGAGCAACCTGTTGGCTAAGTTTGAAGTTTGGTTATCTGATCATATCATTTCTTATGAATCAGATTCCACTAATCCTTGGATGGGTCAGGGACTCCTGGGCTGTGGTCTTGGGGCCTGAGCTGGACCTCAGGCACAAGGCTGTGCAGAAGGGGCCTTCTGACCTGGAGCCTAGAAGCACCTATTCACACTGATGAAGCGGCGGAGCCACCCTGGGGCTTGCAGAACCCTGTCACAAGACGTTTGCCATGCAGGCAGGCCAGAGAAGGAAGCTCGGGGCTTGAAACTTTCACCCTAGGGCCAACCAGAGCTTTGACCCTGGGACCGGCAGAGCTTTTCACACAGGTAAGCAGGGGAGCCCTCCACAGGTCCACATCCTGGTCTCTAAATGGCAGAGAAGTGAGTCCTGGGCTGGGGGATTTGAACCTGGGGTCAGTTGTTGCTCTTACCTAGGGCCCTGTCACAGCATTTTTACCTGTAAAAGCAGGAGAGCATGTCCTGGACCCTAAGTGACATGGCAGATAGGCAGATATGGCAATAGAGCTCTAGCCTGGGGGCTTCCACCCCAGGGCCAGCTGTAGCTCTGACCTGGGGCTCAGTCTGAGCTTATTCATTCCACCAGGCAGGGAAGCCCTCCCTAGGCATGTGGAAAACCCTTCCTGGGCTCTATGTGACACATCAGGAATGGGAGGGTAGCCCTTGGCTGTGGGCTTCTACCCCCAGGCCAGCCAGAGCTCTAATACGGGGCACAGTCAGAGTTTCCTAACCCAGCCAAGCAGCAGGCTGAGGAAGAGAGCCCAGGGCAAGGGGCTTCCACTTGCCTAGAGCTGGAGTACCCCAGGACTCAACAGCTACTAGGAAAACCTTTTTTGGGCTGTTGTCTTGTTTTGGTGTTACATAGAACATCACTATATTGTTGCTTCCTTTCTAACACCTATAGATGTGCTATGCCTGAATCTGTACCGTAAACCACCAGCAACTGAAATACTACTCCAGTATACTTAATATTATCCAGCTAGCATCTAATTCCACATTTATAGTATGTTTAATACGATCATCAAGACTAAACTAGGCACGAGTGAAATTAGTATTACCTCAGCATAATTAGTGTTATTTCTGTAATTTTGTATTGATCTTGTTACCACCATTTGTGGTAAAAAAAAATGCCAAAACGATGTACTGTGAAGGCACTGAAACAATGTGAATGTCAGAGTATGAAAGGCTCTTCTTTGCAGTGCTTTTGTTTCACTAGCATTTTAGTGTAAAATGCAGCCTTTAATCCATAGTGGATGCATTTCGCACTAAAATACAGTGCCAAATGTCGGTTTTGCATATGCTCATTTGACAAATTATGCACATTTTGCACACCCTTACATTAAACCCATACACATTCAAAAGAGGTGACATTTTAAAGCATTATATCAGCTACAAAAGCACATTTCTTATATACACAGCAGCTGACAGATAAGATTCTGAAGGCATGGTATAGTACAGCAAGCAAACACAAACTGACATCCCTGATTCCTAATTGCCTTAAATCCAGGCGGGTTACCCCCATTTTATAAAAAATTAAGGCAGGCCTCTCAGACCTAAATGACTTCCCTCAATCTCTACGATTTCGACACTAGAAAACTCCTTGAGAAATGTGTACATGTTCAAGTGTGCAACCACATTGACCAATTCAGTCTCTTAGATCAATTCCAATCTGGCTCCCTCAATGGCCACACCACTGAATCTGTGCTCCCACATAGTTGATGATGCACTAAAAATGTTGGATCAGAATGAATATTGCCTTCTTATCCTCCATGACCTCTCATCAGCATTCAATACTGACAAACATGGCAGTCTCCTAGACCTGCTTAAATGTAGGATGGGACTATCGGGGACATATCTTAAATGGTTTGCCTCTTTTCTCCAGGACAGAGTTCCAAGAATCAAGGTCAATATATGTCCCTATCCAACCCCACACAGGGCACTTTAGGGGTCCATCATGGGTCTTCACTCTCACCCACTCTCCATAACTCATTCATGGAACCTCTAACCGATCTGCTGAATTTATCTAACATCCATTATCACATGTACGCAGATGACACCCAACTGTACTTAAAAACTCTTTCCTCAAAGATATCAGGTGTCTAAACTCAATGCTACAAAAACACAAAACTGGCTGACTGGTACCACCTCAAACTAAATGCCCTCAAAACAGAATTCCTCTTAATTGCCCCACCCAAACTCTCACCGGACATTGCAGATTAGATGAAACAACTAACAGCACTAAAGTGCATACCACACATTATAAAGTCAACGAGATCTCTGGGAATAACACTGGTCAAGAATCTGAACATGCAGGAACACATCAGCTCCGCACCAAAGTAGCGAAATCCCACATGTGCATCTTTAGAAAAATAAAACCATTCCTTTGCCCAGAAGACCTTATGTCCGCTGTTCAAGCTCTAGTGATTCCCAGGTTGGACTATGGTACTAAGGTACCCAGAGCTAAACTGGTGCTACTAAGACCCTCTCTTAACTCTGCTGCTAGACTCATTACAGAATCAAAAAGAAACAATCCCATCATTCCTGACCTGAAATCTCTCAACTGGCTTCCATATAAGGCAAGGATTCATTTGAAAATTGCCTGCATGACCCACAAAGCCCTCCATTTCAACACTCTGAGTTACCTTGCACAAAAACTAGAGCTGTCTGGTGGCATCAGAGCATCTAAGGGACTAGTTCCCTACTGCTGAAAACACCAACATTCTCCAGAAAGAAAATTTACAACCAAGCCTTCTCGGGCATGGCCCCAAGAATCTGGAACACCCTTCCCCTGAAATCAGAATGAACCCCTCAACTGCTTCATTCAAAAAAGACATCAAAAGGATACTGTGTTAGAAATCAGGGCCTATTTGCAGTGTCCTACCACTTCTAGCCCTATTTGAGACCCCAGGATACTGTTTTTCTGACTCTGTGAGTGCTCTGGGTTCTGCTGGGCAGGTCCAGGGCCAGTGCTATGAGGGTACAATATATATTAGATCATAGGGCAAGGGTATTACAACTACCTAAAAGTTCCTAGTATTTAAAAGGACAGAGCAGTTTAGAGGCCAGCAGCCCTTTGTGCTTTTGCATGTGTGCCCTGCTGAGAGCCTACAGTCATTTTAAAAGCAGCCCTGTGTTGCAGCTCTGCTTTTAAATGTAAATTGTGCTCAAACTTGAGTTTGGTGGTAGGGGCACTTAAAAAGTGATAAACTACAATATTTTGCAAGCCCTTTCAGCATGTTAGGTACCCTCAGGGCCTCCCCTAGGTGTCCCAGGGATGGGGATCATGTCATTATAAGGATGTTTTATATGCCCTGGGGATAAAGAAAATGTACATTTCCCTTTTCCCATTGTAGTAAAGTCCCTCCCAAAATCAACTGTGGTGCTAGGAGCAGCGTGGAGTGAGGATCTACACTATATATGCATATTCAGGACCCCTAAAATCTCTCTCAGGTGCCCCTGGGGTGCGGGTCATGTAACTATAAGCAGGGCCTTGACCAAAAGACGTTTTATATTCCCTTTTGATGGAGAAATTGCCCATTTCATTTTCCCCTTTGTAGATACTTAGCCCCATTGGATAACATTGCAATAGTTTATGAACGCATAACTATCACTAGGTTTTAAATTAAGATATCATTCAAGGACTTAGGAGAATGGTATTGATAAATCCGGCAATATGCCATTGCTGAATTTATCCTAAATTGTACCAAAATTAAGTCATACGACTTTGTTGTCTGTAAGCCAAAATTCAGCCTTCCTACCCTCTTTACTGATAAGTCAGAGTTAACAGGATTAGCCAGGCTGCTTTGATGAAGTGATAAGTGAATCACTCAGGGAGAGGCTATCTGGTGGAGAGAGCTCTGCTATACAGGAATGCCAAATCAGGGGGGAGGGGTCGTACAGCATGAAAGCTTCAAAAGGGGAATAGGCCAAGCAGGGAATGCCAGGTCCATCTAGCCACCAGCCCCTCTTACCCAGCCAGATGGCAGGCTTAAGGCAGGAATTTGCAGATGGTCGGAGGAGGAAAGCTATGGACATGAGCAGTACAGGAGGTTGATTTAACTAGTTCTTGTTCCTCTGATGAGATATAAACCATACGAATTTTGGAGGAATAGTGCTTTATGGGAGAAGATTAGGCCACACTTTGGAGGAAGTGGTCATGCCCTGGGGTGTTGGCCTGCTCCTCATTGGACAGGAGTGCTCTTCTGCTGGACCTCAGAGAACACTAAATAAATATGTGAGAGGAGCGGAGCCTCTCAGATCTGCTGCTTGAAACTAAGAGAAGAAGGATTAACAAGCTGGAAACTTGTTTTGCACCATCAGGTCCTGAATTCTGATTGACTGTGCCTGCTGCATTATCTGGAACTACAGCACTTTGAATGTACCTTGCTTCAAGAGGAATAAAGAGTGGGCACCCTGCAAACTACAGGTTAACAGAGCTCACCTGGACTATCACCATCAAGAATACTCTGCCTGAGGCAAAGCAGAAGCTTCATGGAAGTTAAAAAGGAGTTGCAAGACAGAGAAGTGAAGTACTCAATGCTCTTTCCAGCCAAACTACGAGTGGAGACGGAAAGAAAGGCCTGGTTGTTCACTCACCCAGATAAAGCACAGGACTGGCTTGACAGTTGGCAGAAAAAAGGAAATTCCAGTCCAACCTCTAACAAAGAAAGTTGAGTGAGAAAATCAATACAGCGTACCGACCTAGATGTTGAAAGAGAGCTTCAAACTGAATATGAAGTGCAAGTAGAGGAACAGTGAGGCGACGGGCCTATCACTACAAATCAAGTAAGACCCCAAAGACTAGCTGCCAAACGGGGAAAGATGAAGCTCCACATATCTGACTGTGACAAGATGACAACCAGCTAGATGAGATTGGAACTCAAAGCCTCAATATAATATGAACCACCTGACACTGTGGGAGCTAACTGGTAATAAACCTGGACTTTACTACAAGCTCCTGTGCATTTAGTACCACTACTATTCATACTATTAGGGATGGGCAGTGGGCTAAGAGGCCCTCCGAAAACGGGGTAAGTGAGAACAACAGGTGCTCTGCAGAGTTGGGGAGGCGGTTAGTTCCGAGTCCGCCAGGCAGGGAGGCAGGGAGGCAGGGTAGGGGTTCTTTATAGTTTAATATAAAGGTTACTTATCTGTTCCACTACAGCTCACACAAGATGGAAGGACATTCATTTCAGGACTTACCCACTCACGATAACTACCACAACAAACAGGGAGGCACACTGTACGCAGAGCGGTGACAAATCGACGAATTGAGAGTCCCAACTACACTTCCCTGGGTCACCATGGGTCCGCACATGGGAGACAATGGCGAGACAAAACACTAAGTTATGACTGAAATTCAAGCCATTTCTGCAATTAAATTAATCTCATAAAATGTACATGACCTATTGTAGTGTAGCTTCTATTTCCCTAATAGGCTCTGTGCATTGGAATAATATATCCTATAGGTTTGACATAGGACTAAGGTCAGTATGTCCCTATCGAGTATATTAAACTTAATTACTAATGCCAGCTAGCTCAGAGGCCACTAGAAACTTCTTGACGACAAGAAGGGAGTAGTTTCTGGCAGCCGCAAAACATGACCACTTTGTTTCCCTTTAGAATCAGAGCGTGTCCCAGAGTCGTGGAAACAATAGATAACTATTTCACTCAGCTCAATCGTGCATGCTTAATTTTCCTCAAAGTTACACAGAAAGAACAGACGGGCGTTTCAATAAAAGATTTATTGAACAGTCTTGTTTCTGGTGTAAGTAAAATGTGCTGTTACAATCACAAAACAGTATGCGAGATAAATAATGTACAGTGTGAGCAGTAGAAATAAATAATACTGCGATAGCATTATCTTTTAGTATATATGCATTTACATAAATAACACAGACTAAAAATGCGAGTACTCATACGATGCGTTTCTAGCCTAGTTCTACCCCAATGTACCTAACCTGTCCTAGGTGTAGGGAAAGGTATGAAGTAGGAGAAGTATTCCTTACTATGGTATACTAAGAGTATGTTAAGCCTAGTATGCCTAGTATGCCAAGTATGCCAAGAGTCCCTCTAGGTTCTAGTCATCTCCATACCTGAAGAATGAGAGAGGTAGGAATCTCTTGCCAGACTCGAACTCCAACACCCCGCAAAGGAAGTCAGATCACTGGAAGATGGACTCTCTGTGTGCAGGGATGACAGCATCTTCTCAGTGCGTCAGGCCGGGAAACGGGCTCCTCTGAAGTCGAGGTCTCTTCTGATTTACAGGGGCTAGGGAAGGTATATTTATACCTGAGAGGTACCTCAGAATGTTAGCATTGACGTGAGTCGGACAGCGGAAGACGTCATGAATGAACCCCTAAGGAATAATGGTTCATGCATAATATATGAGTCCTTGAAGAAATCAATAGTCCTGGGCTAGGGAAACTCCCGCAGCCTAAGGGTCTGTTCTTCATGAAATCGTTGTGACGTTAGGGTGGATGGATGTCGGAGACCATGCCTGTATTTGGAGTGCACGGTTTAATGCCTAAATAAGGGCTGAGATATTATGCCTATATAAGGGCAGGGCGAATTGTGCCTATATAAGGACATGATGCTGGAAAGCCCGTTTATGGACACCCTAAGAGGAATACAACACCCACTCCACTTTCGTGTGTTCGAGAATACTAAATTGCTAAACATTTAAAATGCTAAACATTAAATGGAGTACCGCATATTTAAAAATATTTCCTAAAAGCATTAAAAAGCATTTAAAAACCTATTAAAATGCAAAAGGTACTGTACATTTCAAGCTTTGCTTTTCATTGCAGGCATACATTTTAAAATAAAATGCAATTTGAAAAAATAAGCAGTAGTATATGCATGTGACAAAAAAATGATCGATAAGTTTGTTTACAATCAAAGTCATTTCATGTCATGGAAATAAATAAACTGGTCTAGACACATAAGATGACTAAGTGTCCGTGGAAGTACCGCGAAGTCTGTACTATAAGGCTAGTTCTACTTTAAGCAGATTAAAGTGCCATTTTCATTCGAAAAAAGGGGAAAAAAATTCAATTTTGGTAGAGTTTCAAGTTTTTTGAAAATGAAGGCCAAATTGTTACTGCATCTCTGGAACACTGTATGCTGAATCAGAGTCAGTTTACGGGTCTGCTGTAAACATGAGATCATCTATTTCTATAGACAAAACATCATCCACTGAAGTTGGCGTCAGTTGGAACACCTCGTGTAGTAGATTAACTGCACAGAGATGAGAAGCATCGCTTCCAGCATAGGTTGCCGTAGCAATGTTCACGTCCGTTGTTACCTGTGTGCCTGTAGATCTTTCTCATACCTCAGCAGCAGCCGGAAGCGTCTGTGAGATCTCAATGAATGCTGACATCAGGATTGGTAGCCTCTCGGACAACACAGAGCATGGGCCGTTATCAGGACCAGCAGAGTATCGACATCCGTTGGCGTTGCTGATGGAAATGTTAGACAGGTGTCCAACACGCATTCTTCACTGCATAGCAGGCATCGTAGAACAGGTAAGATGCAATCTTGCCAGATTGGTCGGAATGACAGGAACCAAGTTGTTTTAAGGTCCCGTAGATGAGTCATGCCCAAAAGCTGTACTATTCGCTCACAGCACTTTCTTTCAAGGAGAGCTTTCTCCATTTCGCTCAGAGTGATGTCTGCGAATAGGCTGGCCATAGCGAAATAGCAGGAAGAGAAATAGAATTCCGGCAACAAGTGCTAGAATTAATGGTATGCCACCAAACACCGAATGTGCAAAGTTCGGGATGATTCCGAGTATTGCCTGAAAAGGTGCTAACAGACCTGAACAGATGCTCTTAAATACAGGTACAATTCCACTTGTATCAGACATGTTGAAGATACATGTTATCATTTCTACGAAATGTATAGTGCAGTTTGTACGTATTAAAGTCTGTATCTCAGCCGAAGTCCTTGCTACTTGTAGATCATAGGTTCCTTTGGCCGAGGTCAAAGGCACTGTTTGCTGTAAAAGCATGGCTTTCATTCTGCTCAAAGTATCAAATCTTATAAAAGAGACGTTCAGCAAAGGCCATAGAGGCGACTCCCTGACTGTGTCTATTGGGGGAAACAATACTTGCATACAGCAAGTGACCCTGGAGTTGACCGTTACTAGATATGGGATGCCTGGCAACATGCCGCAGCAACTCTGATCATTCAACATGAGGTAACTCCCATTAGAAAGTTGTCCAAACGTTGGATTAATCACTGCAGCTGGTGTACCCTGCTGATGGCAAGACAAATTTGCCACAGAACCATTGCAATCCGCGTGTAAAGAAATGTCCTGACATATAAGTGAACCGCTCAGTGCACGTTTACAGTGTGTACCGCTCAAAAACACTTCACGAACCCCACTCCAACATCTATATGTATACAGTAAATCCCAAGATGTCTTAATGTATTCCTTACCCAACCTTTCATATTTGCCTGCTTGCATTTCTCTGAGGCAATACTGAAACTGAAAAGTAGCCACAGGTAATGTTATTTTGCCATGAATAAGCCATTCCGTAGCTGGTTTTTCTGCCACTGTGAATGGTAACTTTTCCAGTTTTTCAATGCTCAGCACTGTATACTTTGTTCCTCTTTGTGCCAATTCGATCTGTTTATCAGTCAGATTGTATTCTGCAAACAGAACTGACGTGTTGATAAAACGCCAAGGCACATAGCCCGCTCGCAAAGATTGCAGCGTCCAGCTTAATAACACAATAGAACGTAATTGAGACTGACCTTGTTGTAACATTGCCAAATCTTGTTCTAGTATGTCGATAGCAGAGGATACAATGCCATCCAATGAATATATTCTGGAGGACAAAGTTGTTAACCCATTGTCGACCACAGACAGGGTTTTCTCTAAATTAATACGATCAAGTTCACGTATTCGTTCTGCGGCCTCCATCTGTGACACTTTCCATGCTTCATTATAGGCAGCATAAATGCCGGCATATATGAAACGTTTTTTACGTGGTTTTCTTGGTCCAAGCAAGAATTCCCTAAGGTCTGCGTCTTCTTTAAGTAAGGATAAGTGTTGTCTCACATCCTTAAGTGTAGACTTATGCAGCCAATCGAGGCATCATTTTCCTACACTGTATGTTGTTACTACCCCTGGATGCTGACTTTGGACATATCTTGGGTCTGGCCTATTAATAGTAAAGCCCTGAGTTTTATTCAGGAATCTTTCCTGACAGTTATTCATGTCTGTGGGCCAGATCAACCAATTTTTCCAATTAGGATTAGATCTGTTGAGTTGTAGTATATTGTCAACTGTCACCACTGCCTTTGTATTATTATCACTGGCAGGAGTTGGCACAAAAGGTGTTTTCATCTCTTTGATCTTGGTTAATCCAAGACAAGATGTCTGTTGGACAGTTTCATTCAAACACATTATTTGTTCAGGGATGATGCAGGCTCTAAATAAAGCTTCTATCCCCTGCACTTGCCATTCTTTAGTACCCCAGACAGTCTTTGTGTCTACCGTGTCTTTCCATAAGTCGAAACCCTGTCTAGACAGTTGGGCAATAAATGCTGCAGAGTAAATCTGTTTTGTATTGGTTAACATAATTTTCAGTCCTGTTTTGTTTACATTTTTGTAGTAAAACGTTTCTGGATTAGATGTATTGTAACCTGAAAAATATGGAAACTTACTAGCAAATGTTTTTGAACTACCTTTAGGTGGTGTAGGACAATGTTCCCATTGGTTAAACATAAACACATTTCTTGGATATGCAGATTTATGCAAATAATGATGACCATAGTGGTTGTAACAATACTTTTGTTCATAGTCTGATGAACCCTCTAAATATTCATTTTTAGAAAATGCAGTAGATTTTTCTAGGTCATACATTATGTCGTTAACAGTCTCAAAGTCCCAATCATCAGAATAGGTACTGGACTAAATTAGATCACTTAGTGAAATTTTAAACAAATGTGGAATGTTCAATTGTTCAGTCGGGCCGAAGATATCAAAATCCGTTTTGTCCCACACTATACCATCCTGTATAGGAACAGCTGTGATGTTCACTGATGACAAGTCTCTTGCTTCACGATGGGAAGATTTATGAGGTTTCAAAAGTACGTTCACGTCTTTTCCTTCAATATTCACATGGATGTATCTGCCACTTATAAGCACGCTCACAGTTGTAACCAAAGCTAGCCAGAGCAGGAAAACAAAAAGTCCAGATATAATCCAGAGTTCAATCCATGGAGAAACCAAATAAGTCTTTTTCAGAAAGTGAAGAAAGTCTTGTACTTGCTGCTTGAATGTCAATGATGCTGGCATCGTTCCAGGTTCACTCGGATCTTCTGAGAATGTATCAAAGTTAATGAAATAGCCAGAAGCAGTTCTGTCAATTGTTGGAATTGCATCAGGATTTGTAGAAATCACTGGAACCAGTTGATCACTTGCCACGTTGGTGTAGACAGGTGTATTTGGACGAACTGTTACTTGATTGTCAAGAGGGATGAGTTCCAGAGCGTTGTTGCTTAGTCCTCCATCAGTTACAGCTGAATTCTCGATATTTATCAGTCGTTCAGTCTGAACCTCTTGGATAGTAGCGAGAGGAGTGCATCTGCTACTAGGTTGGAGTCCACGAGGCCTACTGTTTAGTATTGGCCACATACTGTGGTTTGATCAGGTCGATGGACACAAATCTTTTCTCCTTTCTTCCAGCAAGGGGCGGCAGAAATACTGTTCTTGTTCCTTGAACTGCTAGGACAGGTACTGGTTGTCTGTAAGAAGGTCCAAATTCCTTCTTGTCCGCAATTGTTTCTCTGACTAGATCCCCAACATTTGGAATCCAGACAAGCCTTGCTGGGACCGCCGTTTTTTCCCCAGTGGTGGTTGGCTGTAGGAATACGTTGCTTTGTTTCGTTCTTAACTCATTCAGTTCCTGTAAAACAGCCAAACGATCTTTGATATCAAACGGTTTATTTTCCACCACTGTGCCTACGTGTTCAAGGTCTGGTACCCACATTCTTGTCCCAAATAGGACCTCATATGGAGTGACTCCCCCTAGAGAACTTCTTGGCAGATTGTTCAATGAGCGTTGGACCCCATTAAGGTGTTTGACCCACCCGTCACCCGAACCTAATACCCTAGCTGTTATAGACTGCTTTATGTCCCAGTTTTTCCTTTCCACAACCGAATTTCCCTCAGGATGGAATGGAGAGGAGTACCGCAATGCAACGCCCAGACTGGCCATGGCTTCTTTGTAAGCCCGAGAGCTAAACGCAGGACCCTGGTCAGAATGTAGCGAGCCTATTGCGTATGTGCCGATAAAGACTTGCAAATCTTTTATAACAGTTCGAGCGTCAGCCGAGCGCTGAGGCCATACCCATAGGAACCTAGAGCATGAATCCACTGCAACCATGATATATTTATAGTTACCGTCCCTTTGCAAGGGACCGCAGTGGTCCAGGGAAACACAAGCTAATGGTTTGTCTGAAATTAACAGGGGTGCCTGCGCAGGACGTTTCACTGTTGAGACTTTCATCTGTTGGCAAATAACACATTCTAAAACATAGTTTTTAGTTTGTTTCCGAATGCCAGGCCACCAATATCTTTGCTTGAGTAAAGATACTGTCACTGAAACACCTGCATGGGCAGAAGCTATCCCTTCGTGTGCTGCTAGGATTAGTCCTAATCTGCGTTCCTTGTTTGGAATTACCCTATCCCCCACTCCAGGGATTCGAGCAAAAGGAACGTTGTTCGCATCAATTACATAAGAGTACTTGAGTGGAAACTTTTTTGGTAACGCTGCACTGCTGCCCTTGCTTGAAGCATTGACAGCCAACATTATCTCACCGTCTATTTTTGTTTTTGAACGAGTGATCACAGCTACGGAAGCCGTCTGAACAGCCCCCTTTGCGGCTTCATCAGCCAATGAATTCCCTGCAACGTGAATGCCATCACGTTGATTACTCAGTGTGTGTATCACGTGAGCCTTTGGTAGTTCGTTTTTCAACTGAACTACTTGTTCCCAAAGCATTTTATGCTTTATTGTGCCACCTTTCGCATCTTTGAAACCATTTTCAAGCCAGTTTCGTATATAGTCATTATACGACTGAACACAGTAAAAGGAATCGCACACTATTAGTGTGGGGAATTCTCGATCTGTACTTTCAAGTGCCAGTTTGAATGCTTGTAGTTCAGCTCGCTGAGCTGTACAGTCTCCTAGAGATTGAGTTTTTGTGACCATAGGTCTGAAGATGCCATTTCGCATGCAACCTTTAACGATTGCACATGCTGCACTGTAAGCTTGCTTACTCCCTGTTGCGGGTTGTGCTGATCCGTCAGTGTAAATTATGAATTCGTACTGATCGAGAGGCAGAATTTCAGTAGGCAGAGGACATTCTTGTTCATATTGCAGGAATGCTTGTGTTTTTAAATCTGGATCAAAAACATAATCAACATCTGTTGCAGCAAGAGAATTAACCCATTGTATCCATCTCGGATGTAATGCTTAAGCATTTGGAATGCTTGCTTTTGTGACCGCTTCTAAAGCTGGTACCGGGGTTACAACAATAATACGTTTCCCTTGGGCTAAGGCTCTTTCTTTTGCTACAGCGGTTTGAAATGCTGTCAGAATTTTTTCAGTTGAACTGAATCGCATTTCTGCTTGTGTGTACAAATGCGATTTGTATGCAATTGGTATTTTCTCACCCTCATTGAAGGTAAGTGAATCCACATTGACCCGAAATTATTCGGATCACCAAATTTCGTTGACTTACACGTGTTTGTAAGTGATTTGTTGCTAACATGTTAGCCTGGAGTGAGTACAAGATTTCTGTGTGTTCCTGTGTCCAGTTTCTGATTGAAAAATCAGGTTTGATTAATGCGTAGAGAGGTTTAACCCTTTCTGCATAATTTAGAATGTATGTTCTTCCAAAATTTAGGAAACCCAGGATGGATTGTAAGTTTTTAGCGTTTTTGGAGGTTGGAGCAGCGCACACTTCTCTAGAAAGTTAGCTGCCAAGCTCTTGCCTTCACTTGAAAGCTCATACCCTAAAAATAGGACATTGAGATGGGCAATTCGGGACTTTTTAAAGTTGAACTTGCAGCCCTCAGAGGCAAAACCCAGTATAATGGTGCTCACCCTGTTCAACTGTTTTTCCAGGTCATCGTCTGTCAGATAAATGTCATCGACATAGGACAATGCCTCATTGTCATAAATTTGTAGTAACTCCGTTACCCTCACTGAGAATAAACCTGGGCTGTTCTTAAACCCTTGTGGGAGTCGACAAAAGTAACCCTGGGTCCCCATTATGGAGAATGCTGTTAAGTACCTGCTGTCAGGTGCTATGTTTTGACAAAAGAAACCATTTGAGATGTCTAATGTTGTTTTGTATTTTTTATGCACAATGTTATTCATTAATGCTGTGCTATGTGCATTTTGCACTGCAAATGTTTTAGAACAAGTGTTTAAGTGTCTGTAATCCAAAACTAGACGATATGTATTGTCTGGTTTGGAGACAGGAAACAAAGGATTGTTCATTGAGGAGGTGCATGTTTCAAACACCCCCTGGTATTCAAGTTGATCTAAGATCTCCCTGACCTTTTTTTTAGCTTCTTGCTTTATTGGGTACTGCCGTTGTGCAGTTGGTTCATGTTTCAGATGTATTTTATGGTGAGGTGAGTCCTCATCCCATCCTACATGATTTTTATATAATGCTGGGGCCTGGGCCACTGCCCATTTCCTGGCATATGTATATTTTAGGTGAATTGGAATATGGTGGGAGAAGGCAGGCATAATAATGTCCTCGACGTGTGGGCACTCCCTGACAAATTGTGGTGGCCAGTCCTTTTCTGCTAGAAGTATGTCATAGCCCTTTGATAGTCTTTCCCAAAAAAGTGCTTTCACCTGTCTTGGCTTGTCTCCCTCCATCCGGAGCGTTATTTCATATAACTTTTGTGGAGTACTAACCCTGGTGTCTACAGTCTCAACTGTGATGTACTCATTCAAGTCCACTATCTCCAGAAGTTCCTTCAGGTTCTGGCAAACTATTGTGACTTCTGCTGTACTGTCCAGCATTGTCTGAGCCCATTCTCCGTTCTTGAGTTGTGTTCTCAGTATTCTCGGCATGTCTGATCTTCAGACCTGCTACTTTCTTTTTGGAGAATTGAGGTTTTGTTTTATTTTTTGGAGCGTGTTTTTCGTCTTTCGATTTCACGCGTTCTTCTCTATGTTCCGATCGTCCTCTTCTTTCCGAAGTCTTTGGTGAGATCTGAAAGGGACGAGAGGAACGTGTATCAGTATCTTGATACCTATCAGGTTTTCTCAAATTATCCCTATTCCTGAGGTTATACCTCCTTTCAGAGGGCTCCTTTTGAGGAGACCTACCCCGGGATTGAGAACGTTTCTCGTTAGAATTTTGTTTTTTAGTCTCCCACTTCTTTTTAGAAGATGTAGGAGTTTGTTTAATTGAGTCCTTCTCAGGACTTTCAGATAGTTTCGGCTTCACTGGTCTTCCACCCAAACTATCTCTGCCTAATTCTGCATAAGATTGTTCAATTATTCTGGGTAGCTCAGTTTGATGTTCTGTAACATCAAATTCCCTTAATTTTTGGCGGATCGCCACTGCTGCTGCCTCTCCTTTAATATTTGATAATATTATTGTTGAGACCTGGTCGAAATTCTTCAGTAATTTCATACCTAAATTTAGAGCAGATTCTGCCCCGTATTTGTTTTGAATTTGTTTCAGGACATCAGGTATTACCGCAATTGACGGAATGCCATGTGTTTTTGTATAGATGGCAGCAAAGACTGAGCCCTAAGTGGTGCAGTCTTCAAGTTGTGGTGTGATCCCCATCGGTAAACTAATTGTCAGTATTCTGTGTTTCTCATATGGGCTAGTATTTGGAAATACTGCTTCTATTTGAGTAATTTTTTGAGCTATCCAGAATGGAATTTGCTCACGTTTTGTGGGCATTTTACCCATGACTGCGTATAGTCTGTGGTGTAATTTTTAGTGTATTCCCCTGGTGAGGAGTTTGATTTGGAATTGTTAATGGTGGTTGGACTGTGAAAGTCCGCATGACATATTGAACCAGTTGTCTGTATGTATATTGAACCAGTTGTCTGTATGTTTTATTAGCTCTGTGAGTTGAGTAAGTAGTTCCTCGTCTGACATTTCTTCAATGTCGGGATGAGGTGTGTAGCCAGCTAGAATCGGGCATGTTGCTCCTGGTCTACCTAGTGGACCGAGTCTGGTAATGTTTTTGTGATGTTTTAGGGTGCCTTTAAACCAGAGCTGATGCTCCTGGTATGTTAATGGAATTTCTATATCCTCAAAAGGAATGTATTCCTCTGGTGGATCATATTCTTTGTAGAAGTGAAACATGTGTGTTACTGGATTGGATTCAGGAAATATTACCCATGAATAGAATACCTCTGTCTGAAAGGATTCGTGTGCCTCTATCACAAAAACTGCTCTACCTCCTCTTGGTGGTAGGCCATGTCTTATAAGTTTTAAAGTGAAGGCTCTTCTTAAGTTTGGATGGATGTCTATAACACCCTCCTCGGTTTCATTTAAACCGGTAAAGTTAAAAACTGCTGCTTGGGCTGGGTCAGCCGCAGATCCACCGTTTCCGGTCTTAGTGTCGGAGCCAGGCATTTTGTTGTTTGTAAAATGTAGAACAAGTTTCAAGGAAACAAAGATAAGGTGCACAATATTTTTGGAACACTGTATCCTTCAACTTTGAGCAAACCAAACAGCTAATATATAGGGTACTGCCCTATGTAGCCGTGGTGGATACTTAACCCTGCCCACTCCAGATGTCTTTTGGAGTATATGGGTAGGGGTCTCTGAGAGAAAAAGCACGGCTGAGTTACTCAGTATCTAACATTGAATTACCGCCTTACCAAACCGTTGGGCGCCATGTAGTGTAGCTCCTATTTCCCTACTAGGCTCTGCGCATTGGAATAATATATCCTATAGGTTTGACATAGGACTAAGGTCAGTATGTCCCTATTGAGTATATTAAACTTAATTACTTGTGCCAGCTAGCTCAGAGGCCACTAGAAACTTCTTGACGACAAGAAGGGAGTAGTTTCTGGCAGCCGCAAAACATGACCACTTTGTTTCCCTTTAGAATCAGAATGTGTCCCAGAGTCGTGGAAACAATAGATAACTATTTCACTCAGCTCAATCGTGCATGCTTAGTTTTCCTCAAAGTTACACAGAAAGAACAGACGGGCGTTTCAATAAAAGATTTATTGAACAGTCTTGTTTCTGGTGTAAGTAAAATGTGCTGTTACGATCACAAGACAGTATACAAGATAAATAATGTACAGTGTGAGCAGTAGAAATAAATAATACTGCGATAGCATTATCTTTTAGTATATATGCATTTACATAAATAACACAGACTAAAAATGCGAGTACTCATACGATGCGTTTCTAACCTAGTTCTACCCCAATGTACCTAACCTGTCCTAGGTGTAGGGAAAGGTATGAAGTAGGTGAAGTATTCCTTACTATGGTATACTAAGAGTATGTTAAGCCTAGTATGCCTAGTATGCCAAGTATGCCAAGAGTCCCTCTAGGTTCTAGTCAGCTCCATACCTGAAGAATGAGAGAGGTAGGAATCTCTTGCCAGACTCGAACTCCAACACCCCGCAAGGGAAGTCAGATCACTGGAAACTGGACTCTCTGCGTGCAGGGATGACAGCGTCTTCTCAGTGCGTCAGGCTGGGAAACGGGCTCCTCTGAAGTCGAGGTCTCCTCTGATTTACAGGGGCTAGGGAAGGTATATTTATACCTGAGAGGTACCTCAGAATGTTAGCATTGACGTGAGTCAGACAGCGGAAGAGGTCATGAATGAACCCCTAAGGAATAATGGTTCATGCATAATATATGAGTCCTTGAAGAAATTAATAGGCCTGGGCTAGGGAAACTCCCGCAGCCTAAGGGTCTGTTCTTCATGAACTCGTTGTGACGTTAGGGTGGACGGATGTCGGAGACCATGCCTGTATTTGGAGTGCACGGTTTAATGCCTAAATAAGGGCTGAGATTTTATGCCTATATAAGGGCAGGGCGAATTGTGCCTATATAAGGACATGATGCTGGAAAGCCCATTTATGGACACCCTAAGAGGAATACAACACTATGGAATAAAATAAAATGGAATATAGTGCTGCAGTATATCAAACGGCGTGGTCCTACTGCAGGATACCCACTTGGTCCGCAACTCCTGCAAAGCCCTAGATAGGTGGGGATATAAATTAGTCTCGCATTCTGGCTTTACCACAGGTTCACGAGGGGTGGGAATACTACTTAGGAAAACATTCCCATACACAGTAACACAGAACTGGAATGAAACTCAGGGCTGAATCGTGGCAATCACTGGTATGTGGGAAGGAAAGCCTATCAATATAGTATTGGTATATGTGCCACCAGCACTCCACAGCATGATGCTACCAGAAATGAGAAAATTATTATTGAGCCTTCCCAAAGGAGAGCTCCTTATAGGGGGAGACGTCAACACGACAGTGTGCGACACGCTAGACCGCCACCTGGTCAGACACCCATAGCAGCACTCTTCCTAGCGCACTTTCTAACTACACTGTGAGTGATCGATATATGGCGAACACCCTACCCAACAACAAGGCAATACATGTTCTACTCGTGGCACCCAACAGTCATTCGCGAATATACTTCATTCTAGCATTAGCAGACACAGCCCCCAATTTCCGTGGGGTAAAACACCTTGCACAAGGAATCTCTGACCATTCACCTCTATGGGCAAGCTATGAAATGGGCAGGCTGAGTACCAGAAGATCCATCACTTTGCATCCCTGGTATCTGAAACTACTACATATAAAAGAGAAATTGATACAAGCTGTGGATGACTACTTTTAGGAAAATGACTCCTCTGTAGGCTCCCTGCAGACACTCTGGCATGCATTAAAAGCAGTAGTAAAGGGACAGGCACTATCATTGGTGGTAGGACATACCAGAGACAAGAGAGCAGCAATAGCAGTGTATAAAGTGACATAACGGCCTTGGAAATCAGGTTAAGTAGCCATAGCACCAAAAACAGGATACATGCCCTAGAGCTAAAGAGGCAGGAATACTAGGATTTGGTCACAGAAGCGGCAAAGTCCATAAACTAGGTGACACAACATAAAACTAGGAGACAAAGCCGGGAAATTATAGGTCTGGCTTGGCAGGCGGGATCGGTTGAGTCGATGGGTGACCACTCTCCATGATGAAGAGATGGAGAGACAGTCACAGACCCACAAGATATTGCTGACACCTTGGCTAAGTACAACCACTGGCTATACTCTCCCGGGGCGGGGCCGAGAAAGGGGATATTGAGGACCTACTGGCCAAGCTCCCCTCCCCAGGCTTCCACCTGGAGACCAAGAACTTTTGGAGGGCGACCTCACAGAAGAAGAGGTGGTGAGTGCAATCTGAAGCATCAAATCAAGGAAAGCAATGGGGTCCAATGGCCTTTCAATAGAATTCTATAAAATAAATGCTACTAGAATAGCCCCTTATCTCCTCAAAATGTTTACAGAGGGTAGACAAAAGGGTGCACTGCCCCCGGACCAGCGACTAGCATCTATTGTTGTCATCCACAAGGAAAGGAAGCCGCCAGAACATTGCAACTCCTATCGCCTTATCTCTTTGCTCAATGCTGAGGCCAAGATACTGGCTAAGGTACTGGCCACTCGACTAATACAAATAATATCACCACTAGTCCAACCAGACCATTCCAGCTTTATGCCAGGGCGACGCACCACACTTAATCTACGCCGACTGCAGGGTGTGCTAGGCAGAGTAGAAACCCTGCGGGAAGATGCAGTAATACTGTCCCTAAACGCTCGTAAAGCATTTGATACAGTCAAGTGGCCATATTTATTTGCTGTTTTGCAGCAACAGAGATTTGAACCAACATTCTTGGCATTGCTTCCTTTATTATACGCATACCCGCTGGCACAAAAGGTAGTGAATGGCCACACATCGTGACCATTCTCGCTTCGGCGAGGTACGCAACAAGGCTGCTCACTGTCCCCACTAATCTTTGTTTTTAGTCCTTGAACCACTCGTAACATGGGTTAGAGGAAACCCGCTGATGCGTGGTCTCTGATGGACAACAGCCTGGGAAGACAGAATATCCTTGTACGCTGACGACATACTACTTTATGTAGCGTCACTTCGTTCCTTAATCAATAGGATCAATACAATTTTCGCTAACTTCAGTAAATACTCCAGATACAACATCAATTGGTCCAAGTCTACTATCTACATACTACGCGGCCCAATCTCAACTCTATCAACAAGTTGTGAAGCGGCGATTGCACTGGAGGGCTTCTGTTACCTCGGAATCTACGTAACCACAGATCCAGGCATCTTTCACACCCACAACCTCTTTGGTCATCTGCAGCGTCCCAAGAGAGACGTGAAGAACTGGAAATCACTGCCGCTCTCCTTACTTGGGTGAGAGGCTCTTTTCAAAATGATGGCACCTCCGCGATACCTTAATGCACTACAAAACTCCCCTTACCCAGTACATGAATCCTATTTCACAGCAATAGACAAAGAGGTCAGGACTCTGCTCTGGGATGATAAGCCTCCAAGAATAGCCATGCAAAAGCTAGTGAGAGGGTGGTATGATGGAGGGATTGTGCTACCCAGTATTCAAGTCTATTATTGGGCGGCACAGCTGTTGTCAAGCAATGGGTGCATTGCCCACAAGATGAACCCACATACCACATGGATAGACATGTCCTGGGACCAGGGGGTATCTTCGGGCACTATATGCTGACCTCAAACACCGCAATACCACTGGCCCCACAGCTCACACAATTGCACTTTGGCACAAGGTACACAGAACCCTAGGATGACATGGTAAAACAACCCAGACCACGCCACTGTGGGACACCAAAAACTTGGGGTACTATGAAACTGTCCAGGTTTTGACAGATGAGATCAGATAGGGATCTCTACTGTGGGGTATCTATGGATTAGATGAGATGTCATCCCATTTGGAGACTTGCAGCAGGAGTATGGTCTAGCACTCTCTGAAACTTTCCGTTACTTGCAAATCAGACACATCCTACAGACTGCCATACCACAGGGAAGTGCCCTTCCGGAGGCAACCCCTCTAGAGGGCAGATTGTTTACAGACTATCTAAAACATAAAGCAATCTCCCTGAGATATCAAAAATTTGTAAATTGTAAAGGTGACTGTATTTATACCTTCAGACATTTGTTGATGTAATACTGTATGCTGCAACTGATGTATGTCTAAGAAAAAGATTTCTTTAAAAAAAAAATTGTAAATATTTCTTCCTTCTAATACGACTTCGAGAGAGCTGGCACATAGAGAAATGGCAGGAAGCCATGGCCTCTCCCAAAAACTCCTCCATATCGTCAAAACTTAACCTAGTACAACTTAGAATATTGCATAGGTCATACCTGTCTGGTAACACTTTAGTAAAAAAGGGGAAAACACCAGATTCTAAGTGTTGCGGGGTTGTGGTCAAGAGGGATCCTTTTATCAAATTTTATGGGAAGTGCCCAGAGATAACATTCTACTGGGTGTCTATTGTACATTGCCTGCAGAAGGTGTGCAAGGTGGAGATACAACCCTCTCCTAAATGGTGCCTTCTCAACATATGCACCAATAACACCATCACTTGTAGAATGGAAGAAAGACATAGATGATGGCTGAGAAAATAATGTATGAAGGAGGAGATCTAAAAAATGGGAGTAAATATGGGGGAAGTGGAACACATATAGAGGGAATAGATGCACCCCTCCAGCATCCACAATGAGGGAAGAGATTCCAGGACGAATTGACCTGGGTTAAGATGTGTAATCATGGGGGAGGCAACCAAGGTGTCCAATTGTATTGTTGCATTAAGTATACATGTATGTTTGCCTGTAAACAAATTTCCATGAACATGCTGCTCTATTTTTGTTTAATAAAAAATAAAAAAAATAAAAAGAATCCTCTGCCTGGAGTGAGTAAAGTTGATTTGTAAGGTTTTTGTCCAAGTGCATTGTGGGAATTGTGGTCTCAACCTTTTACGGACCATATTGGAGATTCTAGACCCTGGATTGTGTTTTGGACAGTTTGGACCCTCAAGAGGAACTTCAGGAAGAAGTTCCAGAAGTTTGGAGCAACTTTGGAAAAAGATCCATAAGGGGACCGACTCAACCGTGAGAGCCAAGCCAGCCACCTTCAACTACGATCCAGCCTGACCTGCTGGTTTGTTCTGCTGAAAATCTCCAGAGATCAGACTTCCAGAGTTTCACTGGGAGCTCCCTGGAAAGCAAGCCGCCGAACCCTCACCGATTCCGGCCTGGTGAAGAGCATCGAGGGACCCCTGTAGATAAAGCTCCAGAAAAGTTTGTAAGTCAGAAGGTAAAACCTTGACCGAGGCCTACGCAAGGGGTATCTGAGCAGGGCTCCATCGTGGTCAGTCTGAAACTTTGAATTTGTCCTGGTCAAGCACAACCACATGTCCCAGAGTGGCGCTATAGGTTTCTAAGTGCTTTATAGTATTACATCTTTAAAAATTCATGCCTGTGGTTCCCTTCATTGAATTTGTGTCAAGTTGGTGTCATTTTAAAGATAAAAATGTTTCCTATTTTTATAAATTGGTGTTGGATTTTTATGTGTGTTGTGTCTTAATTATTTACTGAATTGGTGTTTTTAAACACTTTACAAACCTGCCTCCTAAGTTAAACCTGCCTGCTCACAGCCATGCTACCCAGGGTTGAGCATGGGAATAATTTACTGAGACCTATTCTCAGCCATAGATTTAGCTTCCTTATTGCCAGTGGTAGATGCATATTTACTACTAATATAAACCACTTTCCAACCACTGATGAACGAATTTATGTAGTTGAACGCATGAAATATAAACTCCAGGACATGATTTATCCCTTAGCCTACATGTTCGCCTATTTCTCGCAGACTATGGTTTTATTCTCTTTTACTGGTTGTTGTCCACCTGGACCTGTGGGTTTTTCTCTATGGGATTCCCCCATACCTTGTCCCTCCTTAATGATTTTGCAATTTTTCCACAGGTCGCCTTTTACATTGTAAAGCGCTCTGATACCCTCAAGGGTCATGTTTGCGCTATAAAACTTTATAAATAAATCAACCTTTGAAAGAAAACTACAGACAAGATTCCTCAAAGTAACCCAAATACCTTGTCACTTAAGCACCAAAACTTACAGCTTCAAATATAGCCAAATTTCTTGCTTGAAAAGTATTATTTTATTTTAAGAACTCAGGTCTGGGTGAAGGTGTCACACATGGATGTGTCCACTTGGCAAATACGACTAAACCTTATAAATAAACATTTTTTATGTCTACTATCTGAAATAGACCAACAGATGGTGGACCCAAATCAAATCAGGTCAGACCTTCACCATATTCTAATCCGCTGATATACATGCCGATGTTTAGGAACACATAATATGGCACTTTAGAGACTGAAATAAAGGAATTTTATGTTCTTCTTAATTTATATTAAAGTGGAGGACATTTCAGGAGGGAGGAAGCCAAAATAACACAATTTTAGACTAGAAAAATTGGGATCCTCCCTCTTAGATTAGGTAGGTATGCATAAATACTAAACCTGATCAGACTCAACACACCCAAAAACCCAATGGAGACATGTAATCAGATAATGAAAAAACAGAAAAGATCTGTGTAATAAAGACATTTTATCGTTCACACAAAATCTAAATTGAAGTATCCCTTCCTGCACATAAACAATCGCCCCTGCAGCACAGGCACCCTAGCACAATGGTGCTAGGGTGCCTGCGCTGGCACTAGGCAGCTTCTTTAGCGCCAGCGCTAGGGGTAACACAGGGGTGCACCATATTTTTATAAATACGGCGCATCCCTGCATTTTGAAACTGACGGTGCTCAGCGTTACCAATTTTGGCGTAACACCGCGCTCCGCCAGTTTATTGCAAATATGCCCCTTTGTGTTTTTTAACCTCTTGCTGTCTATCTGAATATGAAAATAACCAGACCTTGGGATATCTGAGGCATTGGCACCAGAGAAAAATAATCTGACTGATCTCCTTATGATGGTCCTGCTTCAGACATCTGCAGCCGGTCCTTAGGAATCACTAGTATTCCACCAGTGAGCTGATCTCACTAACATAAACCTATAGCAGTATATCAGAGAGATTCATCTGATCAATTCATGTCCCACTTAGGGTCAAAAATCAGTGACATGTATTCTGACACTACCAGAAGGCCATCAGACCCTGCAGCCTTGCCCAAAAGAGCCTAATTTGGATCATAAAATATTACGTGTACTTTGTGGGCAGAAAATTAGGGGAAGATTTACTATGAAGTCATGCAATGGAATACAGTATGATAACTTACTGCCCTGTGTTGCGTGACAGGGAGAGAGCTGAAATGTGACATATTTTCTAAGATATGACGCCTCCTGCTCTCTGCCTGCGCTGGCTTACTTCAGGCAGCCGAGCACTAGGGCAGGCACCCCTGACCCATGGTGCAAGGGTGCCTGTGCTACAGGAAGTATTGTTTTTGTGCAGGAATGGGCACCTCTGAGGCTTATTCCTCTTTCTTTGTGCACTACAGAAGGCGGCACAAATAGAAATAGGACAAAACCAGGATAAATAAACATATTTTTTTAAGTTAGGCCTCATCTGAGAAGGTAGTGCATTTTGATGCATTCCCAGGTTTACTAGTATTAGTAAATCTGATAACACGCCAAAACCCTTGGAACACCTTCCCAAGGTAGAGTAATGCAAGGCAGTGATTTGTGCTACCTTGTGTTACTCCAGAATTACTAAGCCACGCAGAGCAACGCAAGGTGTCTTTGCAAGTCTTAGTAAATTTCACTGTCTGTTTGTTGTGTTTCATTTATTTTCACTGTTTTATGTTGTGTTATGATTTTGCTTTGAGTTATAGATGCCACACAAAAAATGCAGCCATATTTCTAGCAAAATACAGCAATTCTATAAGTACACCTGCCTGACCAGAACTGTGGCAGAAGCCATGCCTTAAATTAGTTTTCCCTTTATGTGATGCAGGCTCCTTGTGTATGCCTTTAGACATCCCCACCAACTCTGGAACATCCCTCATCCAAACTCTCTGCCAACTATCACCAATCCCAGCTCACCTTCAGAAAGACACAGCGAGCCTTTTGAAGTAGCCTGCAACTTGTAAACCTTTATTTGGTCCTTTTATACACCTAGCAGTCTTCAGCATGTTTTGAGATACTGCCAACTGAAATTGGAACAACCTTGCTGTACATCCAAAGGATCTTTGTGTGCTCCTAGACATGTCCTGGATCCCCTTTAATTCCATAGAGTGCTCTCAGAGACCCATAAACTGCCCCTATCCTCCCTGAGTATCAAATGCTTCTAATCAGAGACCATAGGTGAGCCCTTAGATATCTCCAGCATGTCTCTAAGAGACCCTAAGCACCCTCAGATACCTTAGTCATGTAGTCCAGAGACCCATAGCTTTTCTTTATTTACCCCTAAATGGTCCTAACACTCCCCTAGCCAGGGCTTAGATACCCTGAGTGTCCTTTGAGATACCTCAAGAGGCTCAAAGACTCTCAGCCTGACCTCTAAGCTCAACACCAGACACATCCACCTGCACTTCATAGAGTGTTCTTCATCCTTTAGACACACCCGTTTGAACTTTGGACACCAAATCGTCTGCCTACATGCATCCTCAGTGATTGGCTTTCATGTGGCTAAAATGTGCTAGTCTTCACTGACATGGACATCAGATTGCCAGTTCAGTACACATTAGTTCGAACAATTTGCTCCCTGATCACCCTTTTTATATTTATATTTATGAGTTTGAGTAAATAAGACCTGTTAGATATTGGGTCTCTAGTTGGCAGAGGTATGTACCCTGTCCAAGAAGGGACCACAGACCTAGACAGGGTAAGTCAGATACATAACCTAAATCAACTTGTGCCCAACCTCTGATAACTTGCCACAGAGCAGTCAGGATTAACTTAAGAGGCAATGTATAAAGTATTTGTGCCACACTTAAATTACAGTAACACAGTAAAAACACCACAAAAAGACTCCAAACCAGTTTAGAAAAATAGAGAATATTTATCTGAGTAAAACGAGACCAAAACGACAACAAAACTATTATGAAAGGTTGAGATTTACATTTTGTAAGATCAAATGCAAACAAGTGCGTAGAAGTCAATAGCGGTCAGAAGGTTACTTGAGGTCATGAGGGACCTGCGCAAATCCAAAGTACAGGCCGACCGCAATGGAGGGCAGGCCGGCTACAGAACCCACAAATGGTCCACTGAAAAAGTATCTTGTATGGAGCAAAGCGTTGACGCTGAGGACACAATGCGTTGATCTTTTCCACACAGTCGAGTCACTATGTCGCCGCTGAACTCCATTAAGATACAGACAATGCATCGTCATCGAGCTGCGCAGAGCTCTGTCGTCAGGCCACGTAGACTGTGAAACCACTGTCTTCGAACAGCGTCTGTGTCAGTTTTTCTCATGCTACCTGGCCAATACGCTGGTTTGTGCAGAAAACAGTTCAGAACCCACATCTGAGGCCCAGGACTGGAGGGGGCCCATCAGGCAAGGGAAGGACTCACAGATGGCAGAGTCGAGCAGCACCAGCGGATTTGCAAAAGCCTTTCTGACCCTGAGACTTCAGAAAACAGGAGGCAAGCCAGCAACCCCTTGGAGAAACTTGGGTTCAAGGATGGAGAGACCAAGTCCAGTCCTTCATGCTCCCAGGTAAGAGGCAGCAGGCCAATGCAGCAGAGCAGGTAGCAAAGTGGTAGTCTCTACTACAGCACAGCAATCAGCAGGCCAACACACCAATACAGTTAAAAAAAGTGGCAGTCCCTCCTACAGCACAGCAGCTCTTCTTCCAGGCAGGATGTCCTTGGTTCCAGCAATGTTTTGATTGGTGATGTCAGGGGTTCAGTACTTATACCCAATGTGCCTTTAAAGTGGGGGAGACTTCAAAGAGGACTTTGAAGATCACAAGGTCCCTGCCTTTCCTGACCAGGCGCCATACTCACTACAGGGAGGTATGCAGTTCTTTGTGTGGGGACAGGCACAACCCTATTCAGATGAAAGTGTCAGTCATTCCCTCCCAATCTACCTCAAGAAGGCCCATCAGTCAGGTGATGGGCCATCAGGATGCAAATATCACTGCCCCGGCTCACTTTGTGTGACTGTCTAGAGGGAATGCACAAAACCCAGTTGTCCCCCAACCCAGAGGTGCATTCAGAGACGAAGAGGCACAGAATGGTTATAGAGAGAAAATGCCAATATTCTAAAATGTAAAGACACACTGATGATGGATGGAATGCAGAGCAAATCAAACATTCACCCCCAGTCAAAAGATCTGGGTTTAATCCATGGTTCTTTTGGTCACCATGACACCCCAGTTTAGACCCATCCATATTCAAATCAGTCTTGAATCAGTCCGAACTGCCAACCCAGGTCCTCCCTGGACCAGAAACAAGCATTCTGGGCACGGTTTCGGGGCATCACCCCTCATCAGCCAGGCTAGCTTGAATCCAGTGGCACAGTGACCCTGAGACCCACGTCTGGGCATACCCGGCGCACTTAGGGTGAGAAAGCAAAAGACACACAGATGATGGACAGGATGCAGAGCAAATCAAACATTCACCCCCAGTCAAGAGATCTAGGTTCAATCCATCATTCTTTTGCTCACCATGCCACCCCAGTTTAAACCCAGCCATATGCAAATCAGTCTTGACCCTATGCGTCATGGGAACAGTCCAGCCCGAACTGCCAAGCCAGGTCCTTCCTGGACCAGAAACAAGTATCCTGGGACCAGTTTCGGGGCATCACCCCTCATCAGCCAGGCTAGCTTGAATCCAGTGGCACAGTGAGCCCGGGACCCACGTCTGGGCATACCCGGCGCGCTTAGGGCGAGAAAGCAAAAGACACACACATGATGGACAGAATGCAGAGCAAATCAAACATTCACCCCCAGTCAAGAGATCTGCATTAAATCCATCATTATTTTGCTCACCATGCCACCCCAGTTTAGACCCACCCATGTGCAAATCAGTCTTGACCCGGTGCCTTATGGGATCAGTCCAGCCCGATCTGCCAAGCCAGGTCCTTCCTGGACCAGAAACAAGCATCCTGGGACCGATTTCGGGGCATCACTCCTTATCAGCCAGGCTAGCTTGAATTTAGTGGCACAGTGAGCCCGGGACCCACGTCTGGGCATACTCGGCACACTTAGTGGGAGAAACCCCAAAACCGGTCCTAGCATGCTTGTCTCCATTCCAGGCAATTCGGGCTGGACTGTTCCCAATGGGTGCAGGGTCAAGACTGATTTGCATATGGCTGGGTTCAAACTGGAATGGCATGGGGAGCAAAAAAACAATGGATTTAGGTCCAGGTTTCTGTCTCTGTACTGGGGTGAATGTGTGACATTGTTCTGCATTCTGTCCATCAATTGTTCTTTTTGCATTTGTCACCCCGAGTGGGACAGGTATTCCGAGAGGTGGGTCCTGTGCTCTCTATGCCACTGGAGTCAAGCTATCCTGGCTGATGAGGATTGAAACCCTGAAACCGGTCCTAGGATGCTTGTTTCCAGTCCAGGGAGGACCTGGCCTGGCACTTTGGGCTGGACTGTTCCCATTGGGTGCAGTGTCAAGACTGATTTGCATATGGCTCGGTTCAAACTGGAATTGCATGGGGAACAAATAAACTATGGATTTAGGCCCAGATCTCTGTACTGGGGTGAAGGTATGACATTGTTCTGCATTCTGTCCATCAATTGTTCTTTTTTCAACTTTATAAAAGTGGCATTTTCAGACTTACAATTTAAAATTCGACTTCGCTATAAGTTGTGATTTTAAATTGTGAGTCCAGAGACACCAAATACTAAATCTCTATCTTTTCCCAATTGGAAATTACACTTAAAAGATGTTTTAAGGTAATCCCAATGTTAACCTATGGGAGTACATGTCCTATCTTTTAAATACATTGCACCCGGCCCACAGGGCTTCCTAGGACCTGCCATTGGGGGTAACTTATATATAATACATGGGAAAATTTGGGCCTGGCAAGTAGGTGAACTTGCTATGTTGAAATGGCAGTTTAAAACTGCATACACAGGCTCTGCAATGGCAGGCTTGTGCAATGTTTACAGGGCTACTGAAGTGGGTGGCACAATCAGTACTGCAGGCCCATTAGTAGCATTTAATCTACAGGCCCTGGGTACATATAGTGCACTTTACTAGGGATTTATAAGCATATTAAATATGCCAATTGTGGATAAGCCAATGCTTCCATGTTTGGTGAGACAGCACATGCACTTTAGCTCTGCTTAGCAATGGTAAAGTGCCCAGAGTCCTAAAGCCAACCAAAATGAGGTCGGAAGAAAGGGAGAAGGAGGACAAAATGTTTATGGGTGACCCTGCAGAAAGGACTAGTCCAACAAGACCCTAAATAGCAAGTGTTTCTCACTTAATACATAAAACATCATGTAAGATTTCAAGCAAAATCTGTAAAGGGAGCAGTGTATAAATACCTCTCTTTCTGCAAATAATAAACAAACTCGCTAGTGATGCTTCTTGACTGTCACACTGTCAATTTTGGAAGAAATACATGTTTGCAAAGTAGAGCGTTAGTACAAAAAAATAGTAAAATCATACAGCAGCAGAATCATATGACTGTGCAAACTTGCTCTTGCATAAATATACAGCCAAGCACTCTGGGTGATGTTTGTCCTGCGATAAATAATATGAATCTGTGCAATAATAACACCACACTGCAAACTGTGGAGAGATGCCTTCTGAGACTGCGCAGGCACTACTCAATGTGATAAGCAACTAATGCTATAGTTAATTAAAATCAATTATATATGTAATATTGATTTATGCACAACAAAATACAAGACCAACCACAAACAACGCCTGTTAGGAATGTATGATTTTCATGTGTTTTGATCCCCAATGGTCATCATAGCAGTACCCTAAGGCTGCTATTTGAGGTTCTTGCATGCTACACAATGTGTCAACGAAAGTCTCTTGCACAAATACTATGTCCTTTCCTGCTTCTTATTTTATTGATCATTATTTTATTAGGTCTGACCTACTTTTTATTTGTATTTGTTTATTTATTTGAAAGGTTTTATACAGCGCTGCCTGGACCCATGGGTATCAGAGCGCTTTACATGAGCGTTGATTGCTACAGTGAAGACAATTGTTCAATAGGATAAAAACATAGACGTCAGGATAAAAAACATTACAAATAGGCAAATAAGTGTTGATTGTTACAGTAAAAACAATTGTTTAATAAGAAACATACATAGACGTCAGGATAAAAAACAGTTTAAATTGACAAATAGGCAAAAGCTATTTACATGGGGCGGGGTTATCAAGAAAGACTATTTTACATAGAAACAATATTAAACTAACAAAAGATAAATTAGATGAGTAAAGGCTATCCAGCAAAGCTGTTTTGGTAAGATGACAAAAACACAGTATACAGCTCGTAGTTGAGTGCGGGGGAAACCAAAGTTTGAGGCTGGTTGGCGGGAAGAAGAAAAAGATTGATAAGTATAGAAGGGGAGAACTGTTTGGGGAGAAAGGAAGTAACATCAGAGGGAGATTCAAGGGGAGGCTGGGGGTAGTGGTCATAAAAGGGTGGGGGAGGGGATTAGAGGGTGCATAATCAAAGGAAAGTAGGGGAGAGGGGGAGAGAGTCTGGAGGATGGAGGAGTGGAACCAGATTGGTGGAGGCTTCAAAGATGGGTCAGAGGCGAGGTTAAGGACCCCAATATTTGTTGAGAAGGTGAAATTTGAGGTTTTTTTGAAGCTGAGGTAGGAGGGGTTACAGTGCAAGTCCCTAGGGAGAGCATTCCAGATCATCGGGGCATTCCCGGAGAAGGAACGAGATTATGTGGTTTTATTTTTTAACAGGGGGGACATGGAGTAGGGCATTGGTACTTCTCATCGTTCGGGAGCAGCCTGCTTTTTTGAGTTTGTTCGTAAGGTACAAGGGGGTTTGTTGGTGAAGAGCTTTGTGTGTTTTGCATGCAGTCTTATAGGAGGATATTCCTTCTACGGGTAGCCAATTGAGGGCTTTGAGGGCAGGAGAGATGTGGTCAAAACGTTTACAGTGAGTAATTAGCCTGGCAGCTAGGTTGAGCACAGATCTAAGGGGGGCAAGGTGTACTTTGGGGGTTCCGGAGAGGATAGCATTACCGTAGTCAATTTTGGAGAGAACTAGTGATTGGACAACTCCTTTAAAGTCATCAGCTGGAATGAAGGGTTTGATTTTTTTAAGATATCGGAGAGTGAAGAGAGCTCCTTTAGCCGAGTTTTTTATGTGGTCATTGAGAGTAAGTTTGTTGTCAATAGTGAAACCAAGTGATTTCTCTGAGTTTGATAAGGAGAGCAAGCAGTTAAGAGCATTTAGGTCAGAGAGCCAGCTTTGGATGGGGAGCTGGTTGTTGTTAGGAGAGAAGAAAATGATTTCTGTATTTTTGGGGTTAAGTTTGAGGTGGTTAGAGAAAAACCAGGATTGGATCTTCTTCAAGGACTTGTTAAGATGGAGAACATCCGAGTGGGATCTAATCTTGTAGTAAAGTTAAGTGTCATCAGCATACAGGTGGTTGTTGATTCCTGCTTGTTTCAGAATAAGGGTAAGGGGTTCCATAAAGAGGTTAAAGAGAGAGGGGGAGAGAATGGAGCCCTAAGGGACGCCTAGGGAGACAGGTGTAGGGTTCGAGAGGCAGTCATGGATTTTGATTTGCTGTGTTCTGTGTTGGAGATAAGAGGAGAACCAATTGAGGACAAGCCCATTAAGGCCAAATCAAGCTTTAAGTGAGTTAAGTAAGGAAGAATGGTTAACTGTATCAAATGCAGCAGAGTGGTCAAGGAGAATAAGTAGGCAGGACTCACCATTGTCGAGTGACCAGTGGAGGTCAACAATGATATTGCGCATGGCGGTTTCTGTGCTGCATCCTTTTCTGAAGCCAGATTGCAAGGAGTCAAGTAGGGTAAAATTGCAGATGTGATTGTCCAATTGTCGTAGAGCACATTTTTCAAGGACTTTGGATAGAAGTGGGAGGTTTGAGATAGGGCGGAGATTATTGAGGTCATTTGGGTCAGCAGAGGGGTTTTTAAGAATGGGAGTGATTTGTCCAAGTTGGAGAGCGTTGGAGACACAACCGGTGGCAAAGGAGGTGTTAATGATAGTAGTCCTAGTCCAGTAAGGGGCAATGGTGTGCTTCAGATCTTGGACAAGGTTAGAGGGGAGGGTATATTTGGTGTGTGAGGTTGGCTTGAGTTTGGAAATGATGTTAAGGACTTCGAGTTCAGTCACGGGGTGGAAGTTATGCCAGGAGGCATTGTTTTTCAGCTGTACGTTGGAAAGGTTGAATTCAGGAAAAGTTTAAATGGGTGGGTGAGTTGAAGGATTAAGAGGAAGGGGCAGGGTCAACAGGGATGGTACATCAATGGGAATGTCAACAGTAAGTCTGGGGGAGGGAGGGGGTAGAGTTAGATGGAAGGACTGATCAATTTTGGAAATTTTATCCGAGAGGAAGTTAGCAATTTCCTCGCATCTCTCTGTTGAGACCATCAGCTCAGGGGGCGTGGACAATGTTTGTTTTCTTACAATGTTAAACAATTCTCTGGGACTATTTTTGGCACGCTTAAGTTGTGTTCGAAAGAAGGTTGCCTTTTCATTGAAGATGTGTTTCTTGTAAGTTGATCTGGCAGATCTGAGGAGGGCAAGATGGGAGGCAGATGGGTATTGTCTCCATGTTCTTTAGGTCAGTCTGAGAGAGCGTCTTTCGCTGTTAAGATCTGAGTTGAACCAAGATTTGGATGTAATATTTATTTGTTTTTTTAGTTTTGGAGGGGCTAAATTGTCCAAGACATCCTTGATGGTCTTGTTGAAATGTTCAGTGATCTCATTGGCATTTTGGGAGAGGGGGTGAGAAGGAGTTGGGCTTAGAGTTTAGACTCGAGTACATCCGGTGGGATTTGACTTAGATTTCTGGTCCATTTCAGGGGTTTGGTGATTTGTGTAGAGGGGGAGGGGAATTGGTTACGATCTTAAACAGAATGAGGTGATGGTCAGACCAGTCAATGGGGATGATGTGAAACAGGGAGGTCGTGTCATGATTGGAAATGATGGCGTCGAGAGTGGCTCCTTTGACATGGGTTGGATTTTGACATATTTGTTTGAAGTTGTTAATCTCAAGGAGGTTAATGAGGCACATGACTGTGGGATCCTCAACATTATTCCAATGAATGTTAAAATCTCCTAAGTAGAGATTTTTTGAAGCAGACAGAGAGGATTGTGAAAGAAAGTTGGAAAATTCGTCGGCGAAAAGAAGAGGTTTACCTGGAGGGTGGTAGATATTATGCATTCGGATCGGGGGGAGCCCTGAGCAGTGAGTTCGGCGCCAAGGTATTAGGTGGTCTGAGTCTTTTAATAGTGAGAGTTGGAGTTCGTTTTTATAGATTATATCTAGACCACCCCCTTTTCTGACAGGTATGTCTTTCCTAATGATAGAAAAACCGGGGGGGGTCAAGTAGGTCAAGAAAAGCCGTTGAGTGGTCATTGAGCCAGGTTTCTGTAAGGAAGGCGATATCAAAAGCTTCACTGAGGATGGTTTCAGATATTTCAGTCACATGTCGGACAGCCGAACGGCAATTTACAAGCATGCAAGACAGGGCTTTAGGGTTATCATTGGTAGGATTACAATGGAGATTGGTGGTAAGTTGAGCTGGGGGTCTAGTTGAGATGGGTGTGGGAGGGATTCTGTTAGTTCCTACAATCACTGGGATATTGGCGTGTGAGAGGGGAAGATCTGAACTCAAAGGTAGAGGAAGGTAGGAGTTGCAAAGGTCAATGAGGTAAGAAGTGGATAGATAGCTCTCTGCGCAGAGAGGCCTATGAGATCTGTTGCATAGGGGTGTAGTTCTCCATCGGTGATATCGGGAGATGATTTGAGAGCAAGGACAGAGGGAATCAGTATGGTTCAGGAAGGACAAGGTTCTAAGTGAGTTGAAATCGTCTCAAAGTCGAGTAAGTTCAGTCGTCAAGGTTGACAGATTTCGTTCTATGTTTGTTAATGTCTGAGTAAGAAGATTGAGGGGGAGCTCATTTGCAAAAGAGGGGAGATGTAATAGGATTAGCATTGGGAGGGGAGGGGAGTCTGGTGCATGGGATGGGAAGAGCCAGAGGGGGGAGTAAGAGAAGTGTTCTGGCTGATTGGTGAGGTGTAAAGCATGAGGAGAGGTGGGTCAGTCATAGAGTCAGTCAAGGTGGAAGGAGAAGATAGGTGGGCGAGAGGGATGTCGGGATAAGCCAATACGGGTTGAGGGGGGAAGCAATAAGGAGAGGGAGAGATTGTGAAGGCAAGGAAGTAGCAATGGGATTAGAGGTAGGGATAGGGGTTGGAGGGGTTGATCATTGGGGGTGTGAGGGTTGGCGTGACAGCATGTGCAGTTGAGACATGAAAGGGGGATGGGACGGACCAGGTAGGGTGGGGGACATCATAAAGGCGTCAGGCAGTTGGGTTGGGGGAGGGTTAAGGACTGGTAGAGAGAGTTGGTAGTTCAGGGTGCTGAAATGGTTCTCGAAGAGGTTGAGTTGGTAATCAGAGGCTTGGATGAGGATATTGCCAGATTTGAATATGGAAATGTCAATTTCCCCGAGAAAGGCTGGGGATGGGGTGGTAGACAATTTGAAACCATATGGAACATTTCTAGATTTGGAGATTGTAAGATGGTGAAGGAAGATATTTTTCCATTTGGAGGGGTGTTTGGAAAAGAAAATATAGTTAGATTTGATGGGAAAGGAGAGACTGAGGTAGGTGTCAGCTATTAATGTTTCAAGGTGACAAATCTGTAATTTATATTTAAAATTTTTCTTTTCGTTTTTGGAAAGGTTAGAAGGGTATAAGATGTTCCATGAGTTGGGGCCATGTCTGGTGAGAGCAGGGTCCGGAGGGGTGAGGTGGGGATAAGGGGGGGGACATGATATATATATATATATATATATATATATATATAAAAAAATGTAAGTCTGTTTTTATATAGCGCAGCTACTCACCCTTACGGGTCTCAAGGCGCTGGGGGCCATAGTGGAAATTAAGTGAGCTATTGCCCAGAGTCACATGGTGCTGAGCTTAGCTGCCGCCAGAGCCGGGGATCGAATCGTGAACCCTGTGCTCCGAAGTCAGCTGCCCTGGCCGCTGCACCACACCTCTCCACATGATTGGGTCTTAAGATGAAGAATAGGCAGGGAGAAGGAAGGGGGAGATATAAAGAGAAAGATAAGAGGGCAGGGCATAGCAAAACTGGAGGGATAATAGAGAGAGAGATGTGGAGAAGGGAAGAGCCACCACGGTGGGGGACAATCAAGAGTGAGAGCGGAGAAGGGTGAAACACCTAATCACATAAACAATAAACAATTTAACACAGATTATTTGACAGCAGTCCAAAGTGTTAAGAAGGGGTACATGTCGGCATAGACCAGGGCCTAAACTTTGGTACAAGGGGGAAATGTCCAAAAGTCTGTAGCAGGAGAGAAAATATCATGTGAAGGCAAAGAATTCTGCAGTGGGAGAGAAAATATCCTGTGAGGCAATAGAACAACCAGGGTGAGGGAAAAATCAGGTTAGAGAGCGGAGCAGGGTAAGGCATCAGAATAATAACCAATAATTCAGAATCCAGGTCAGGATTGAGACAGAGAGGCTGTGGGGTGTCTCCTGTAGTCATTCACAAGATCAAAGAGGACTCAGAGGGCGGCGCATAGTCAGGGAGCAGAGTAGGGCACAGCACCGGAGTAAAGAAAAAAAACTTCGGAGTCAAGGTCTGGTACCATCCAGGGGGGATTGAGACACAGTCTCTGGGGTGTTTCCTGCTGTCATTCACAAGTTCAAAGAGGGCATCAGTAGGGCCAGGCATCATCGGTGTAGGAGGTGTGATTGCGAGGCGGCATCGAGTGAATCTAGGTTTAGGCAAAACGAAATAGTACGGGCAAATGGGGGAGCCTTAGACAGCCGGCTCTGGCCGCAGAAATTAGTTACCGCACTAGGGAAAGCCAGGGGCCAAAACATCAGGCATGTATTGTGATAATGGAGGAGAAACCACTCGGGACTCAGGTGAGGACCTCAGCATTATGAGGCCAAAGGCACAGATCCTGCCTTCCGGTCAGTGGGAAGACAGAAATAGATGGCTCCTGAGTGGTTATAGCCACAGCGTAAGATGGGCGGCAAGGAGCACGGCAGGAGGGCCCAAGACACTGGCATCAGTGGTGCCAGGGACAGAATTGCAGCCACATGGTCTGAACCAGGATGTCAGACGGAAGGAAATAATGCCCGGGGGCTCCAAAGTCACTTGAAATACAGGTATCCCTCATTCAGTAGCGCAAAGGCTTATATATTCACAAATTGGATAATCTTGGGTTATCCACAACAATCGAGCACCTCAGCAGGGTTAACAACATCGGGAGGCTGAAACAAAATAGGTCATTCATCATGACTTATCTCTGTGGCCCAGTCATTGGGGATCAAGGGGTGCAATGATGTGGGAGGATCAACAGACCGCAAGGCCAGACACTCACTGTGGTCATTGTTGAGGGGATCCGGGCATTCACCATCTTAGGTGAAGGTTTCGCCGGCACGTCGCCATTTTGAGGTGTAGAGAACGGTTGTAATGGCGAGCGTGCAGGCAGCCAGAGGAGTCAGGGACTGGGGGGGGCCAGGGCGTAGATCCTGCCAACGAGTACCATCGGTAGGTCATGTGGCCAAAGAGGACCCCAAGCAGCACGATTGTGGCAATAGACTACCTCCGGTCCACTCAACACCGAGGACTAGAAATGAGAACATTGCACAGCACGTCCGTTCCAGATGGCATACAAATCAGCCAGAGAACAGCACAACTGGGGGCGGACCAAAACAGCACCGAGGCGCCTGGTGGAGGCAGATCCATTGTGTAACCAGTCCGGTGGGCTCGATCTAGGTGCGGCCGGTCTGGTAGGCTCAGACCAGGCTCGCAGGTCAGAGAGCTGTTGAGTAAAAGGTCCGGTGGGCTCGATCAAGGCGCGGCCGGACTGGTAGGCTCAGACCTGGCCCACTCGCCAGAGAGCCATTATGCAACCAGTCTGGTGAGCTCGATCATTGGTGCGGACGGTCAAAGTAAGAAAACAACAGTGGGAGCCAGGAGCAACATCAGCACAGGCCCCTTCAGAGCCGAAAAGGAGACGATGTGGAGCACGCTCAATCTGGGGAAATCAATTCAGCAGGAGAGTGGCATGTTCATAGGCGATGAGATGCGGCATCAATACCCCTGGAGTTTGCGGAGTCACAGTACGACCAGTCCGGAGGGTTCCACCCTGGGGATGAGCGGCCAGGCAGAAGCCAGGAGGGACGTCCGATCCTTCGGAGGTCGTTTTTGAGGTGAGCCCCAGAGAGTTGATAAATAGGATGTATTTATTATTTATTTAAGAGTTTTGTATAGAGCTGGCCAGACCCGAAGGTATTGGAGCGCTTTACAACATTAGTAGCGAAGAAATGACATAATATGGCAGTAATACACACATTGATTCGTGACGAATCGAAAGTATCGGAGCGCTTTGCAAAATTAGTAGCAGAGAAATCACACAATATAACAGTAGTATATACATTGACTAGTGACGAAGTCCGTTTGGGGAGGGGGGAGGAGACCAAGGAACGAGTCAGGGTGGGCGAGGTAGAAGTCTTAGTTACAAAGTGGTGGCGTGTTGCAGTGGTCAAAATTCTGCGAGAGATCGGTTGAGGAAGAAGTCTTTGAGCTGCCTTTTGAATTTTAAAAAGGAGGGGGTAGTCCTGATATGGACCTGGATGGAGTTCCATATTCTGGGCGCATTTCCTGAGAAGGATCGAGATAGGGTTTTTTGTTTGCGAGTTTTTGGAGGAATGAGGAGTAGAGTGTTCGTACTCCTAAGGTTCCTTGTCTGGCCGGCCTTCTTGAGTTTGGAGGCCAGGTATGCAGGTTTCCCAGTGTGCAGGGCTTTGTGCGTAAGACAGGCAGTTCTTAAATTGGCACGCATTTTGATTGGGAGCCATTTTAGCTCTCTCAGAGCAGGCGAGATGTGTTCGTATTTCTTGACTCCGGTGACCATTCTGACTGCCGCATTCAGAGTTGATATGAGGGGAGCTAGGTGAGATTATGCTGTTCCTATGAGTGTTGCGTTCCCGTAGTCTAGTCTGGACAGCACTAGGGATTGAGTAGCTTGTTTGAGGTCGTTGGGAGGGATGAAGGGTTTTATTTTATTGAGTAGTTTTAGGTTTAGGAAGGCGCTCTTTGCGGTGTTCTTGATGTGTTTGGTCATGTCTAATTTTGGGTCCAGAGTAATTCCCAGCGATTTTACGGAATCGGCCAGGGTGAGATTGCAGTTGAGAGCATCAATAGCTTCTAGCCATTCTGTAATTTGGGGGTTCTGCTCCTTGTTGGTAATGAGGAGGATTTCCGTTTTATCTTGGTTGAGTTTCAGGTGATTTAGGGATAGCCAGTGTTGGACTTCTCTTAGAGTGTCGTTTAGTCTCTGAATGTCATCAATGGAGGAGGTTTCTAGATAGATCTGTGTATCGTCCGCATAGAGGCGGAAGGGGATGTTGGTTTTTTTGAGTAAGGTGGTGAGGGGTTCCATGTAGTTGTTGAATAGTTGTGGGGAGATAACTGATGCTTGGGCGACACCCCTGCTGATGGGGATTAGGTCAGATGTGTGGTTTTTGATTTTTATTCGTTGGGTGCGGTTCTGCAGAAAGGAGGAGAACCACTGTAAGACCACCTCTTCTGCTCCAACTCTTTCTTGGAGTACCTAAGGGGCATATTAACAACCAGGCGATAGTCAATTATCGCCGCTTTAGCGTCCGTTTTCGGACGGAAAGCGGCGATAATTCTATCGCCTAATCAGCAAGGTCACGCTATCGCGTGAATCCCTGCACTATCGCCCTTTCCCCCAACGCCCATCCTTGCATCTCTAATGAGATGCAAAGTGGGCGTTACTGGGCGTACCCCAGATGGGCTACGTTGTAAATATCGCCGATGTGCACATCGCGATATTTACAAGGCAGCCCACAGGATTATAGCAGACGTTAGATTTTGGCGAAAACGGCCGTTTTCGCCAAAATCTAACGTCTGCTATAATCCCGACTTAGCCATCCCTAACATAGGGGGTGGATTCTGCTGATACGACCACAGGGTCGTATCAGCAAGGTTATCGCCGTTTTGCAGGGAACATCGCTGGAAAACCAGCGATGTTCCCTGCAAAACGGCGATAACCTCGCTATCTCTGGGATTTTTATCGCCCTGGAGAAGCGTGTTGTTAATAACGCGCTACCAGGGCGATAATTCCCAGAGATAGCCAGCGATAAGAAATCTATCGCTAAGCACGGCCAGCGATAATTATCGCTGGCCGTTGATAATATGCCCCTTAGTGAGTAGATTGTAGTCTACCGTGTCGAAGGCTGCCGATAGGTCCAGGAGTATGAGTAGACAGCATCGGTCTGTATCGAGTGATTTGTGGACATCATCTATCACATTCAGGATCGCTGTGTCTGTGCTGCACCCTTTTCTGAAGCCCAATTGGTGGGTGTCTAGGAGGTTGGTGTTGTCCAAGTGTTGAGTAAGTTGAAGGAGGACACATCTTTCCAGGATTTTAGCTAGGAATGGGAGATTGGAGACGGGTCTGAAGTTATTAAAATCCCTTGTGTCAAAGCCCGTTTTTTTAGTAATGGCGTGACTTGTCCGATTTTGAGACAATCAGGCATGATTCCGGTTCTCAGGGAACTATTAATAATCTTGGTCCAGAGAGGGGCTAGGGTGAGTTTGAGCTCTTTGGCCAGTTGGGCAGAAATGGGGTCCACAAAGTGTGATGAGGGTTTGGAGCTGGAAATCATTTTGATGATCTCTGATTCGGAGATGGGGTTGAAGGATTTCCAGCTGTTTGGGGGGTGCTTGGGTGTGGTATCTTCTGTCCTCGGGAGCGAGCTTCTGTTGGGGGGCTGCAGTGACCGTCCAGGGAGAGCTCAATGTTGGTGATTTTGTCATTAAAGAAATTAGCAAAGTTATCACAAAGGTTTTTGGAGGGTTGCATTGAGGATGAAGGGGGCTTGGAAGTTTGTTGCCAGATGAGATTGAAGAGTTCTTTGGGCCTACTTTTAGCATTGTCTAGATCATCACAGAAGATGGAAGTTTTTTCTTTCTTGATGTGTTTTTTATATTTCCTGCGTTCTGATTTGAGTTGATCAAGGAGTATTGTGGAAGGATTGTTCTGCCAGAGTCTTTCTGTAGCTCTTAGTTGTCTTCTATTGGAGTTTAGGTCTGTGTTGAACCAAGATCTAGATGGAATGTTCCTGGCTCTTTTTTGTTTCATGGGAGCTATTTGGTCCAGAATGGAAGTCATTGTTGTGTTGTAGTGTGAGGTGAGTTCTGTTGTGGAGAGGTCGCTTGTGTGGGTGGAAAGGAGTGAACTAACCCTTTCTTCCGGGTCTGCAAGGGGAATCTGTCTTAGATTTCTCACCCAGTGGGGGGGTTCCTGAGTACCAGGCAGGCGTGGGATCGTTTGGTTGATGTGGAATAGAATGATATGGTGGTCTGACCAGTCAACAGGCATGATGTAGTCAATGGTGACTGCATCTACTTGAGCAATGATGGCATCTAGGATTGAGCCTCTGTTATGGGTTTGCTTTGTGCAGTGTTGGGTAAGGTTGTTTTTGAGTAGCAGTTCGGTCAGGGATTGGATCAACAGGTTGTTTTCCTCATTCCAGTGTAGATTGAGGTCACCTAATATAATGTTGTTGGAGTCTCGGAGTGAGCAGTGAGTTATCAAGTCGGACAGGTGTTCTCCGAATGAGGTGGTGTTGCCTGGCGGTTGATAAAGGAGGTGACAGTATAGTGGTTTGTTATCCCTCGTCTTAAAGGTGACTGTTGTGAGAAGTTGGCCTGGCATATGCTGTCCACTAATTATAGTGGGCACCTTGCACCAGTCCAAACAACCCCTTATTGGAAATAGGTTAAAGACAACCTTATTGAAAGCTATCCTAGTGGTAGCTATGGAGAGCAGCCTTCAGGCTAAGTCTTGAAGGAATGTAAAGCAGCTTGTTTTACCAGTCTATAATCTCTTGAGTGATCAAATGAAAGAGCACCACACCAGGTATATATTCAAAATATATGTATGTATTGCTAAACACACCCCTCTAGTCTCTTTATGAGGCTAGAGTTCGAAGTACATAAGTTAGAAGTTATTTAAACACAGTAATAGCACAAATACACGTTTGGGCCCTAGGGGCGTACCAAACCATATACCAATAAAGTGGTATAAGAACCACGACTGAACTAGACACTAGGACTAGAGCCTCTAGAAGTGCTTGGACCACAAGGAACCACCCAAGGTAGTGACACAGGGGACCCACGGGGGACGCGTGCAGTGTAAATACACAACCGCGATACGCCGTTGACTTCTATGGAGAAAGTCGTGATCGGGAAATTAAAGAAATGGGACACTTAAAGGAGGACTTGGAGCAAACCCTGTGAGATCTAGTACTTTGAAGAGTCTCTACCCACGGGAGCACCGGAGTACTCGTGTTACCTCACCCAGGGAAGCCGGGTGCATAGGTGTCTTTCGGGGTCGGGTTTCGTCGTCGATTTGAATGGCGATCTGCTGCAAAGTGCTGCTGGCGACCAAGTGGAAAGTGTCCGGGTGGATCCAAGAGTGGATTGGAGATCTGAAGAACCTGAAAGCAGAGGGGACAGAGTCTGGGTCACTAGCCAGTGACCAGGAGGGCGATGGACAGATGCCCACCGATGTCGAGTGCTTCAGGTGCGTTGACGGTCATCTTGACTCTTCAGCCACGAGGTCCAGGAGGCATTGTCGGTGACCAGGAGCAGGATTCGGGCTGGTACACAATGTCTGTCGAGTGTTGAGGTGTCGTTGACCGGATTGGACCCAACAAGCCTTGGCAACGGCAAGTCTCGATGAAGATGTAGATCGTCGATGGTGCAGACCAGCAAGGTCTGGGGAACTCACCCAGCGAGGGTAAGTGAGGGCAGGCCTGGAGCAACTAGGATGCCAAGTAAGAAAAAGATTGGCCTTCGTTAAGGGCTACTAGCCAACGGGCTAGCGACCGCGAAGGGGCCTCGAGGCGTCGCATGTGGATCTGGCTCACAGGACACTCGTGGAGTGGAGGCCAGTGATCTTCGGTGCAGTTGGTGCTGGAGGCTAGAGCTACTCGGAGCCCAAAGCACGACTTCGTGGGAGACCAAGAAGAGGATGCACTTGCAAATGTGCTCGGTGTCCAGGGGTCACGGTCTCACGTCACCCACGATAGTTACAGGCCTCAGCTTTGCTGGGGACTCAGGGTAGCCTCGGGGAAGTCTGAGAATCCACCTTCGGCGTCCGACGGGAGCTTCAGAAATGCGAACCAGACAGATGCTTCTTTGGTGCCTGCCAAGCAGGGGAGTCACTCCTTGACCCCAAGGGAGATTCTTCTGTCCTCTAATCGTGAGTAGAGCGTGGAAGGTCCAGGATTCTGTTTCAGAGTTTCGTCCAGGGATAATCTAAAGTCCTAAGGACTGGGTTCCTATACTTATACCAAGTATAGGGGTTGGACTACTCTGTGGCCCCACCTATGGGTGGGTCAGGCAGAGGGGTGGCTACACCCCTTTTTCCTTTGTCCAGTTCACGCCAAAGCAGGGGCTGTAAGCCCCTGATCCGGTTTGAACTGGGGTATGCACAGGGACACCAAATGTGCCCCCAGTGCAGGACTTCAAAGCACCCGAAAGTGCTCCCGCCCAGCCCCAATACACATTATCCTGTCTGGGGAGGTGGTCACACCTCCCTGGGACAGGAAACCTATTGTCCAGGCCTCCCCTGCCGGAGTTTCGTCCAGCAGTAGGAGGCCAGACTCGTGTCTGTGGCAGCAGCATCCATTTTGTGATGCCAGGGCTTTAGAAAGAAGTTACCGGGCTAGCCAGAGTTAACATGTCTTTCCCTCTAGAAGGGTGGAATGCTACACCCGCCGCCAGAATTGGCGGGGGGGTAGTATTCCAAGATGTTTGACACGACATGTTTAGGTGCAGCCATTCCAAAGTTAGCATTTAACGCGAGGTTATAATGCGCTTAAGAGTATATGGTCAGGCTGCACTACAAACAGCATCAGAGAAGGGTCTCCGAACGCTGCAGAGGGGCCCTGCTCATGCAGGGGCACCCTCTCACATAGGAACCACGCACTCTGCCTTTAGGATTGATAAGGCCTGCCTTAGGAGTGACTTATAGGTTTATATGTGTGTATGTATTTAGTGATATAGGTAGCCTATATCACAGTAAGGGGTGCATGCACCACCTTACCCAGGCTGCAGTAGCAGACCTGTGGTGTCAGTTTGGATGGCCTTCCAGGGGTGGCATAATACATGCTGCAGCCCCTGGTAGGCCTCTGAGGTACCTATGCCCTTGGTACATAGTATACCATATACTAGGGACTTATAAGGGCACTCCAGATTCCAATTAGTGATGTGCCTAAGGCACATGGAAACCATTTTAGAGAGGAAGCAGCTAGGCTGGGGTTCTGATTAGCAGGGCCC